>JBCEZV010000009.1:4198922-4229212 GCA_039654365.1 Cataglyphis livida
ATATATTTTAGTGTGTGTGCGCGCGTATATGTGTGTGTATATATATATATATATATATATATATATATATACATATATTCGGGAAATAAATCAAATTGATATAAAATCAAATGTTTAGTGTTTGCACAACGAAAACATGATTTTGGAGTGAATTAAAATTGTATACACGCATCACTGTACTGTGATCATAATTTTCATGAATATATTCACGTATACATAAAAAAAATTTTCACATCGATTAGTGAATTTTACATTTTTTTTTTTTTTTTTGGAGTACCAGTCTCAAAAAATATTTATTGCTACTTATCTTCCCGTTAATCGTGCAATAACCTAGTGACAAGCGGAGGAGACGAGGCGAGGAAAGGGGAGAGGTGGAAGGGGAATAAGAATGTTTCCGACTTCACGCATGCAGCGGTGTGGACGTCTCGAGAAAACTACTGTACATTACAATTGATGTTCTCTAGCACGACGATTCGCCCGATACACCCTGTATAGACGCCCGATGACGAAGAGGAGGAATCGCCCTCGCGATTTACGACGGTGTTTCGCGCGAATCACCAGTTATAGTTATTTAATGGAAAAACAAATCTCGCGCACACACCGGCCGTGAGAGTGCACGCACTTGAGTTCTCGCGTATAGAGCGAATCTATTATTGTACCCGTTATCCCATGCGCCGCGTTCGATTAAAGAACTGTGCGATGTTGTTATCTTACCGGATCGTTCGTCGTGAGACACCGCTCGCGTGGATCAACGAAAGTAATGTAAAACTAATTACAGAAGAACAGAATGGACAGACATCAGACGAGGCGGCCATTCGATCGCCACAATGCAGCGCGATCGTTGACTGCTTTCAAGTAGCGGTCGCGAAGGCGCGCCAATCTCACGATATTAAAATTACTAGGGTTTCCGAAAGCGCGCGAAGATAATCGTATCTAGGATTAAATATGAGCAGCATCATGTACCGATTTTTAGAATAGATTTCTGAATAACGGAAAACTCAAAAACCGGAAAAAGATACAATTAATTAACTAACGCGCTTGGCAGTTGACAGTTGCGTGTGCGTTTATTAATTAAATTATAATATCATAATAACTCCAGATGCGATACGGGTGTCTGAACTTTGTGTATTTTACGTAGAGTACACAATATCATGTTGTACACGCACTATTTATTTTCTTATCTTATATATTATTTAATACATTTTTAATTTTAAAAAAAGGAAACGTATGATTAAAGGATATATACAATAGTTATGCATGAAAATTGTCTCTTTTGAAGGATAACCCGTTATATTAATGATCTTGTATGTCACTCACATATTGTAGCAAGTTTCATGATATGCATAAAAGATAATTATATATTATGATTTAATCGACATAACATTAACATGTATTATCAAAATCATGGAAAATTAATGAAAACTAATTTATAACAGATAGCTCTATAAAAGTATTTTAATTAATTAATTCGAAATATATTATAATTAAATTGAAATATTTTTTAAATATTTGAAAAATATATTAAATTTAAAATATAATATATTTAAATAAGATGTAATAATATATCATTAAAATATATACGTACATGTATGTATATCTTATTCGTTTCAGCGGATTTAAAAAATAAATTTTCGTCGAGAATATTATAAAATAGATAAATTATTTATTTTATAGAATTGTCTGTAGTTTTAAAATTATTCAAAATTTCCATTTGGAAACGCAAGAAAATTGTAAAAGAGACATGTAAAATTGCGCGGTATAACAATCTTAACAAGACAATTTTCGACAATTTAAACTTATATAATTTTTTGAAATGAACATCTCACATTATCTATTTCAAATTGCAATCTCATAGATCATATCTCGAATTTTTAAACGGCTCACTTGGATAATTAGCAAATTTTATAGTCAGATATTATGTCATTATTAAAGAAAACTGCCTATATACGACCTGGGCTACTATTTTTAAATAGAAAACACACACTTGGCGTTAAGTATACCGATTCCATATCGAGCGGAAGAGCAAAAGATATGATTACGAGTGTGGCATTGCATGTTAGTCACAGCTATATAGCAGAATGTATTCTTCGCGTAACGAATAAAAATGTAGTAATTGCGTAGCTTATTATAAGGACAACAGTTTTGATTTTGACTCGTTGATGATCCACGATAATGAAGACGCTATGTAAACCAACATCGAGCTCGCAAGAACCACCTTAATGACTATCTTACATGAGCGAAAGAATCGAGCGCTCGGTTGTTTCGTTTTGTCTTGAGTCATCAATTAATTCCTCCAGGATCCTGAATCTTCCTTCCGTCCATCTGAAATACATGCAATTACAATTAGTACGACGCGTGTAACGACTATTTACATAGTATATTTACGTAAGGAGCAATTTGCCAAGGGCGAGCGCGAATTATAAAAGAGAACAACGAGCCGAATCGATATTCAGTTTCGCGCGAATTTTACGAATTTTTAATAAAGCCAAAAAATATGGCTAAATCGAGTCTCTGCTTGTTGGCCCTCCTGGCCAGCGTGCTGGCGGCCGTCATCGCCGAGGAAATGTATTCGGATATGTTCGATCATATCGATCCCGACGATATCTTGCCCAATGATGAGCTACGAAATCAGTATTACAATTGCTTCATGGACAGAGGCCCATGCGTGACAGAGGACCAGAAATTTTTCAAACGTATGTGATTATTTCATATAAATTTAAGAACGAAAGATGTAAGATCCTTTTTTCAAACACATGTTAAAAGTAATATTATTAATTAATTACAAGTAATATTTATTAATTAAATTCTAATATCGCAGTAACAATAATATTATTCTCTCCTATAATAATATTATTTTCTCCTAACTTAATGGGCAAAAAATATGGAAACAGATAAGAAATTTTACGAGATAAAGTGAAAAATATGATTGATAACGTCATATTAAAAATGTAAATTATTATTTATGCGATAAATATGTGTGCTCTTATTTGTATATATTGTCTTTAAACGCAGTAATCCTCGAAATTTTTTTTGTCTTTTTGATATTATTATTACAATATCAAACACGAAAAATATTAAAGCATTTTTTGTGCAATCTCGTTACTAAAAAAAATCAATTAATTTTTTACTGGTGTACGAAAATGGAATATTAATAATTAAGAATATTTTTAATTTGTGCGCGATTCGCATTATTAAAAAAAAAATACTTCTTAATTAAAATATGTATAAATGGATTTGTATGTAAAAGAATAAATTGCAGAAATGTTGAAATCGCTAGAATTTCGAGATAAGTCCGTCGTAATATTTGAGTTGTTACGCTTTGCAGAGCATGCCGCTGAAGCATTCGCGACGAAATGTCGAAAGTGCACGGAAACCCAGAAGAAGAACGTAGAGAAGATAGTCGTGTGGTACACCGAGAATAGGCCGGATGAATGGCAAGCGATGGTGCAAAAGCTCATGGATGATGCGAAGAAGTTGAATATTACCCCTGCCGACTGATGCTACGATCGAATGAATCCCAACGTATTAGCGCCTTCCAAACTCTTGTACATCTAATTATCTAGCAATAAGTGACAAATAATTAAAAAGAAAAGCAATTTTATGTTATCATGTGTAGTTCTCGAGCATGCATAGCTGCAATATATGAATGAGCACAATATAGTAGACGAAATAAAAAAATACAGTGTACACATATGATTTTAACTGACAATAAAAGCCACTTGGTGAAAATTGGGCCGAATATGTCATCTGTACATTTTCATCGGCTACATTTTATATCGCGTTATCAATCATACGACGACGTGTGTATTTACACTCGTCGTCAAACACCCGCGGATCTCTCGCGGGGATCCGGACTCTCGAAAAGAAGAGCGACAAAACAGCGTCACGTCACATGCATATAGTCACGCGTCCCCGTCGCCGTCGTTCCCGTCGTCGTCCTTACGCATGCGTCGTAAATATATTTCATTATACAGCTATCAGCAGCAGAGGGATGATACTCGACCTCTGTCTATCGGCGAAGTCGTTTCAAGTAGTCGTGAGATGTAATCACGTCGGGGAGAAGATCTGTCTTTGTGCTCAATTGCAAACAATATTATTGTTACTTAGCGCGACCGCGACTCGTTTTATTCCAGAAATCCGTCATGAACGTCAATTGTCAGCGAGACGATCGATACGGGTGGCGGAAAGAAGTATACGAGGGTGAAAATATTCTGACGTGTATGTCATGCCAACGAATTCAGCAATAACCCTCCGGAATTTTCCGGGGGAAGAAACGTCGAACAAAGTCGTTGACGACAATAATTAACACTCATGATCAATTAACTTTATATTATCTTGTGGCAATATTCCGCATATTAGTCGATAAAGAGAAAAAGAACCGGCGATAGCGGCATTCACGGCTGCCGCATAAAAGTATTACGCTATAATATTGAATATTATTGAGTATTAATATCACGCGCGAACGAGTACTCTTGCTGTCTCAATTTCGGAACGGAATGTTACCTGCTTTTTCTTAACGCATTTAAAGTTTTATTCCAGTGCGAGATTTCACACGCGAAACGACGCGTTTCAAATGAAAAAAAGAGGAAAAGAAACCGAAACGACATTTTACATATAATTAATAGATTTAATCTTTATCTCATCGTGAGATCCTGTAACATTATAGACCGACTGTGATGTGACACAAGATAGAAAAAGCAAACGCGCGACGATGTTGTTACGTGGATACAAATGTACTACGTTTCATGAGTATTAATATCATGCGGTAAAAAACGAGAAAAAAATAATAGCGCATCGTATATTACATTTCTATTGAAACGTGATGATTGGAGGCCGACGCCTATTACCGGACGTTACAGGAGAAATTTATGCGAAGATAAAAACGAAGAGACGAGCTTATGAACGAGCGCTGTGAGCCAGGTATTTATGCTACAATTTGCAATATTGCAGAAAAAAGTTCCGCGACATATTTTTTCTATACTTTTGAACTTTTAAACAGAAGCTTTTAAATCACATTCTAAAAATAAATGGTATCGCTCAACGTTTCATTAACATGAATATTAACATTTTTCACGTTTTCACGTTCGTTCCTTCCCGCGTGAATTAAAAGTATCTTGGTATAATATCGTGCGATTTTAGTGTTGTTACAACCTATCAAATTATTATATATACAATCTAGTGTGATCATGTTGTAGGTTATTTCATTATCATAGACAATAATTTAATCTTCAATTTTTTCTCCAAAGCTTTCAGATCTTTTAAATATTACGAATAATTTTGTTCACATATGTATACGTGATGTGCTCGACTTATATATTTATACTTTGGCACTGCTCTAATTAATACGTACAAAAAGAGATCGCTCATTAAAATCGCTTCAGAAATGATAAATTAAATTTTTGGCTGCTTCTTGCGGCATAATAATCAAAAAGATAGACTTTTATGTATTTACGGAACTTGTGACAAATGCGATATGCCTTTTTGCTTATTGAGAAACCAAAATACAGTCATTCTATGACTTTTTTGCGTATACGATAATAAAAATAAATCTACAGTCTCTCCACTTGTGTGTTATCTTCTGTCAAAAAAGTTCATTTCTATATTATTTTATTTTAAAATAAATAATTATATATTTATAGAGACAGAATCAAATACATTTTTCACAGCACATATCTTTTTTTACATGTGTATTTTTTTATATCAGGAATATTGTAATTTAGATCTTTTAATATGAGAAAAGACTTATCATCTCTTGAAGAATAAATATAAAAATATAGAAAATTGTATTCGAAACATGTCGTGACATACAAATCGGTTTTTTATCTCGGTAGCGCAACCTAATGAAAATATACGTAAACATGAAAAAGAGATTACTGTGGTGCGGCTTCGCCTTCGCCGTCGTGCTTCTCATCCTCATGATCTCGACTGAGAACAACATCATCCAAAGGATACCATTCCTCGACGTGTCGGCGATCAACGATATCAGATGCTATGATGAAACCTCATCCGCAGATGGCATCTATGATTTCAATCCAGAATCAAGTAATATGGCAATTACTATTATTTTTTCCTTGTATCAAAAATTCGAGAAAGCAAATACATAATTTATGGGTTTTACATTTGAAATATGTGATGTTGAAATATGATTTCAGATACTTATAGGTACTAGATATTATAATGACAGATATATTTACACATTTGAGAACCTTTAAATATAAACATGAACCAAGTCGTCATTTATAAGATTTACTTTAGATTTCACATTTAAAAATTTTTTCAATATTTAAAATTACATATAACAGGAAATACAACGTATAAATTTTCGATTTTCATATAAATTTATTATGATAAGGTAATAAAACAAAAGATTTAATAAGGTTCGAATGATAAAAATCAATTAATAAATAGGAAAGTTGATTGAAGCTCAGATGCGCTACTTAGAGCGTAAACAAATAATTATAGTTAATTAATTATACATTCAAGACATATATTAATTCAAACTTTTCAATCCGTTTCGGAGCCTTCTCAATAAAATAGAAGTGCAAAAATCAAAAATTAAATAAAAAAATAAGTACAGCATATGACAAAACTTCATGAGGCGGAGCAATACAGTGAGCGATGTAATAAATAAAACTCATACAAACTAAAATGTATCTTATTATATGTATCTATATTATATGTATCTATTGTTAATCGGCATATAATATACATATGTATATAGAGCCTGATAAAAAAGATAACATAATGAAAGTCATACTGGTCAAACTCATTAACGCAAAATTTAAATTCATCGTCACAGCAATGTGATAGCTTATTATAAAATGAAAAAAAAAGTTGCTAACGCAAATACACGTCGGTCGGAGAGATTAAAAGATACCAGAGAGATTAATAGATACCAGAGGAACGATGAGAAAAAAGATTCAATGAGGATGGAGAGTGCGAATCTCATACGGGAATAAACTAGGATCCGAAACAGGTTGAAATATCATGCATTTTGAATGTATATTTAACATAAAATATAATTATATTAAATATAATTATTTATTTATACTCTAAACGTCTGGACTCCAATCGGCCTTTTTTATAGTGATAAAATCTATTAATAGCTGATTTTAAGTATATATTTAAATGGAAATATATAAATATAAACTCGCAATCTTTAATTATTCATATTTAAAACGTCTACTATTGTGCTTACAGAAAAATTCACCGATATTTTTGAAATCCGGATGCATCTTACCATCTGGTTATCAGCAATTTTTTTCGTTTGATTTTAGAATCAGATAACGATTCAGTACTTACAGGATTTACTCACTTTTGCGTAAATTTCCAAGCAATATGTTGTCCATATTTAATATACCTCAGGCTATTTTTAAATGCAGCAAGATTGTCTGATTTTTTTGAAGAATCTGAAAATATTTATACATATCCTAAAAAAATGTTGAGGAAAACTTCAATATTTTTTATCTTTAGTAACTTTAATTATATCAATTAATTATATTTTTATAATATGTAACACAAAAAAATTGACTTCTATAGAATTAATCTCAACACGTTCTAATCAGATGTTTAGTTTGTGGAAATATCTAGTAATTAAAATCTTTGATATATATTAATATAAGTATTCGTGGAAAAAAATTATTCATATCTTACACATTATGCTTCAGATGACAAACCAACACCAGGAAGGAACATCTTCTTCCACGAGACTTCTTGTTTCGGCGAGGAGGGTCTCGTGCTGAACGCCCGGCAAGCCTGTGCCGTGGAATCGGCGGCGCGGATGAACCCGACGATGACCGTGTATTTGCTGTTTGTCAGCAAATCCGAATTCTCCAATAGCACGCGCGAAATCATCAGGCACCTGCTCATCAACTATCGTAACATCAAGATCCGGCACATTTATCCGGATAGATACGTAAAGGACACGCCATTGGAGGCTTGGTACACCAGCGGCGCGCTGAAGAAGAGCCACTGGCCCATCAGCCACATGTCTGATATGCTGCGTTACTTGACTCTGTGGAAGTACGGCGGTATCTATCTCGACCTAGACGTGGTGGTCACCAGTTCGCTCGAAAGTCTGACGAATTTCGCCGGTGCCGAGGATTGGGACGATGTCGCCGCTGGTGTCATGGGCTTCGACATGTCAGAGCTTGGTCGACGTGTAGCCGATGCCTGCATACGCGATCTCAAAAAGAACTTCCGTGGCGATGTCTGGGGTAACAACGGACCCGGAGTTATCACGAGGACGTTACAGAAGCTTTGTGGGACGATGAATGTGAGTATTGAAAGAACTACTAGAGATTGCAGTATAACAAGTGTATATTTCTGAAAAAAAACAGAAATATTGATTAATTAATCAAAAATATTTAATTATTTGCAAAAACCTACTTTTGATACAATTTAGAAATATGTTTGCATATTATTGATAATATAACTTTACAAAATTGCAAATCTTTCAATGGTGCTCGAGAGAAAAGAAAAGTTTGTCTTTCGAAGAAATAAAATAAATATCAATAATTTTGACGTATGCACGCCTTTAGCAAAGAAGAATTAAATGAATTATTTAAGAATAATTGACTCTGACATCTGTTCGACAAGTGTAATACGGTGTTTATACTGATAAATTGATAGAATAAATTTGAGTGTGTCATTTCGTGATATTAACAACTACACATTTACTTAGTCCTTGTTTAAACAAACGAGACACGCTAATATACGTAAATTAAACAATAAAATGCATTAGTTAGTGAGATGAATAGGAGACACCCTTGAATTGATTTGTCTGGCGGACGAATATAATCTATAATGTTCTTAAAGATGTCGATTTAATTCGCAGTGGAACAAAATTCGCAAAAAAAAAAAATCGTTCTCGAATTCAGCAAATTTTTGTCAACTCGCTAATTATGAAATTAAGGCATGATTGTTGAAAGCGTTATTAACGGCGTATAATAATCGGTTTTTACATAGTATTTTACGTTTTACAAAACGCATTCTATTAACGAGCCTCGGAGAAGATAATGTATCTTAACGCAAATAGCAAATTGCAAACACAGACATTTTGAGATAACAGACAATAACGCTATAAATAATCATTTATAATGCGTGCTCATGTGTAACATTGTAATTTTTTTATATGCATTTCTAATCTGATGAAATCTCTCGTATGCATGCATATTCTCGTATCTTACTAATTGTTAATAATTTATGTTTTATTTCTACCCTATCTATGTTGCATGTCATCAGTTGCTATGATCTATTATGATGATAATGAGTTATTATTTGACAGTTTTATCCTAGTTTTAAAAAGTACTGACAAAGTTTGATCGTTTAAAACTTTAAAACAACCTATATTGTATATATTTATAAATGTATAAATTTTCTTCAATGTATAATCTAAGAAAAAAATATTTTTATATTTTATAGGCACGCGATATGACGACCGTCCGTTGCCGGGGCTTTACGGTATATCCGCCGTCGGTCTTTTATCCGATTCACTATAAAAAATGGAAGAAATATTTCGACGCAAAGGACAGTAATGCGACGTTGAAGATATTGAGCAAGGCGAAGGCGATTCACGTGTGGAATAAGTTGAGTAAAGCTGAACAGGTGCGAGTGAACAGTAACGTGCCGTACGCCATTGTCGCGCGGAATTATTGTCCTTACGTTTTCAACAACTGCGGTAAAATATTTTGAATCCAAGTATAGTTATAGAAGTAATTAGCGGAAGTTTGACTGATAGAACCATATAGGAAAAATTACGATCCATGCGATTTCTGTAGACAAAAATGCATTTATCTGGCACTAAAAAAGAGCGCGTTAATAATCAAGAGTTTGCCAAATCAAATGTGTTTAACGAGAAAAAGGCTGATTTAGAAGTGTTCTAATGATCCTGCAATACTTGTACATAAGAATAAAGCGTACGTTTGTAACAATGTTCAATAGAAAAACTATAAGTCTATTCTTTATAGCTGAATTGGCTTCACTAGTTCAGTTTTATTTTTCTCCTAATAAGAAAAAGATAAATTCTGGACTAGTGCAAGTAGTGCAGTCACTTCAGCTGTAAAAAGAACAGACTTTAGCGTCACTCTAATAGAGTATTATCACAAATTTATTAAATAATAAATCGTGCTACGACACGCGACGTAACGTCGCTTCCTAACTCATATATATCTTGTATATATAATGTGATGACCTCGACATTGATATATTGATCACAAGCCAACAAATTTTCTTACGCCATCAAGGTGAAGAAGTCTATTTTTACTATTGAAGAGACTCGACAATTGTATTTTTCGCATTTAGATTATATAATAAGAGGAAAGTAATTTTGCTCATAAAATTATTCAAATAAATACTCTATAATAAAGTTAGTCTCTATGCTCAATAAAAATATTTTAGTGAGCGAAAATCACTGCAAAATCATTACAAAGGATTATTCTCTTTGAATAAATTTCTAATAATAAATGTCTCAAGTGTGTATCGTTTACGCATGCATTTAATTCTCGGAGATTAATATCTATTTTAAATCAAGACACGTTATATCGATTGTTTTATCGAAATACGAATAGTGTATTAATTGACGGATTAGTATTCTTAAAGTGGACATTTGCTCAGCATAAAAAAAAACAACGATTAATTAAGCAAGCGTAACGTTTTCGTCTAATTATGAACTTTATTATATATATATGATAAAAAATTTTGGCGTGACATCCGACGAATGCAGCAAAAATTATAATCCATTAGTACAAACTATCAAAAACAACTTATTATTGATAATATTAATATTATTATAATCAAAGATTCACAGCAATACAATTTATTCTATTTTCGAAGAATTTAAGAGGATCAAACAGTTATGTACTTTTTTGTGTTTATAAATGTATTTAAATTTGAAATTAATTTTCTCGAGTTCTTAACAAAGCGAGTTAGATCACTTGTGTAAAATAAATTGTTTAATTTTATTGTGCTGTGAATGTTATTAATGTTATTGTTTCAAATATATAATTCGCTTGTAATGTTAATCTGTTATTTAAACTATGTTTAAATACCAAACTATTGTATTTATTTGCTAATCTTGCAAATGACCTTGCAAAAAACGACGTGACTGGATGTATCTCATTTATTTAACCCATCGCATAAATTCAATATAAAGATTGCGATAGTATTGATATTATGGCTGTGCGATAATTTGTTTTATAGCCAAGATTCACGACAAATATGTTTCGCTCATATTTATCGAGTAATCTAGGTTTTCTGTAAAATCAATCTTTTGTAAAAAGATTGATTTTACAAAACATATCTATATTGTAACAAAACATATCTATATTATAACAAAATATATCTATATTGTAGCGTATCCATTTTTTATGAGTTTTTCTTTGCGTTTATTTGTTGCATATAATTTGAGCTTGGTAGTAATAAATATTTTCTTTGTTCCTATTTAATATTCGAGTAGGAAAATCAACAATCATACACACATATCCTTGATTTAAAGATATATAGAAATCGAGTATTACGAATGGCAACTTGCCAATTTGATTCGATGTGCCAATAGTTAATGTTTCAAACCATTAGAGGGTAAACTCGTTGAAAACCGTTGAAAAAACTCGTTGTTAAATTGTTGATCATATGTATAAATTGTGTTCCCATATTTTACATAAAATATAAATTTGAATTAAATTCAGTACTTATAAGGTTCAAAGAAGTTAAAAGTCGAACATGGAAAAATATAATTTAGTCTTCTGTATTATTCCACATACATGTTACAAAACTAAAGTTGCAAATGCATTCACATAAACAAATTATGACATATATTGGCAATAAATAAGAAATATGTCAATATTTATATCTCAAACGTATCATTTCAAAAGATCTATCTGAAAGTGTCCGCGTGTTGATAATAATGTTAATGTATGTTGATAATACAATTGAAAAAATGGTATAAATTGTACACTTGTAAAAAAAAGTTGCAAAAAAATAAATGAAATAAATTTGAGTTTAATAAGAATTTTATAAATTTTGTATAATAAGAAAATGTTTCCTAATCTTTGAAATGTAATATATAATCTATTTCTATACATTGTACAGAAATATATAGCATAAATTCTCAAAAAAAATTAAAAATTTATTTGATCTCTGAATATATTTGTATTTATATAAGAATATTCAGTTTCCCATTTTACAAATATCTTGAAAACAATGCATTTTCTTGATACATGCACTGAGAAAAAAAGTTGTTGATTTGACTAAATGTGTTCAACTGATTATTATTTCTTTAATTGAAGTATTTAAATATTTAAATATTAAATACGACATATTAAATTTAACATGACGTATTTGACTTAAATACTTAAATATTTTAATTAAAAAAATAATAATCAGTTGAACACATTTAGTCAAATCAACAACTTCTTTTTCTCAGTGTGTTTCAACAAAAATCATGCTTGATTTCAAAGAAAGAAGCTTTGATTATCTTTGAATGATGCGCTTTCAAGAATATTAATAATGCCAATGGAATGTGTTAAGATCTAAGCACGCATTAAGTACGCACGATAAACTATATATCAAGTTATATATGCATGGATAATGAGAAAGAGTATAATCCAAACAAAGATTTATTTTTTTTTTTCGTTAATTATTTATCTTTGAAAGTTTTACAGTTATATATTCTTTGATTAATGTATTTTTTTGAAGCTATATACACACTTTTTATAGATCTGTAAATTTATGATAGTTCCTCAAAATTTTACAGATAATGATATGATTATAATTATATGAAATTGTGAAATAAAAATTATCTTGCATGCATTAGATTATATGTTGTTTTTGATCTTGAAAAAATAATTGCTCAATGTGACTCATCATTACTACAACATTGAATAATCGATTCTTTATAACAGACGATTAAAGCACGATTAAATAGTTTCACAATTCTTTCTCGCAAATGTTTTTTGTGTGATAAACTAATTTTCATAGTGCTTAAGATCCACAATATATTTTTAATATTAATAGAAAAATTATGTTAAATAATATAAATTATATTAACATTAAAAGATTGCTGCTAAATATTTGCTTTGCTTGCCGCACAAATTGACGTTTCCCTAAACAAAATATAAAAAATTGCTGAAATAAAATTACATCTGGCTCTGCATTTGCATATCACTCGAAGGGTATTTGATAGAGATATCAACAGATAGATATCAACAGATAGATATCAATAGTTAGATATTACGACGATATTAGTTGTAATCATGTAGCGGAAAGCTATTTGCTGCGCACTTATTGTGGAAAATTCTTCTTCCTCTTTATTGATGACTTCACTTACGAAGACGCAGTATCATGTTGACTCTTTCACAGAAGATTATATATAACAATCATATACCGGTTGCGTTATATATATTTAGTTATTGTACCGTGTTAAAAAAATGAAATATTTTTTCAACGAAAAATCAATGTGCGGAAATCAAGAAATATTGATGATAAACTTTGATGAATTTATAATATAATCAGAAAGATCGCGGGACAGACAAAGTTATCTACAAAGTATGAAAAAACGTCGCGCATTTTTTATATTATGTCCCCTGCTCGGATTAACGGCTATTGTCTGCATATTTTGGAGGGAACTGTCGATGGAACTAAGAAGCATCGTCTCATCCAACCAACTTTACTGCTATTGGAGCAGTTCCAATGGTATCGTGGAACTCGAGCAAGGAGAATGGGGTTAGTGAAAAGAAGTGAAAAAAGCAGAGGTTTATCTCTTCTTCCAAGTTAAAATAACAATCTTAGCGGCAAAAAAATTTGCTATTTATGGAAGATGAATTTAAATATCAAACATATATACCGCGATCCAAGATATTCAGAGCTCTAATTGATTACTTGTGATAAAGTATATGATAGTTCATCATTGATAATAAATAGCATTATAACGATTTGTATATTTTTTAAACGTGATATTCTTATAAGAATATATATCTAGATTTCTGATTTTCTTCGAAAAATACAATTACAATTTTTTAATATGTATTTTCTATACAATTGTAAATTATATAGATGTTCAATAATTAGAGTAAACAATTATTCAAAAAATTATTGTGGAAACTTGGAAAAATGAAATTATCGATTATAAGAAAAAAAAAACAATACCTATACAATAAGTATTTTTATATAATGGTGAATTTATATAAGTAAATAATTTTTTTAAATTGAGATATACTCTTAAAGTCCTTGATCTATATATGCCATTAGGAATCTTATATGCATAATTATCTACTTATGCTAATGACAAGATTTATGGTAACAGAAATACGTATTGCAAATCGCATTAGACACGTTATATAATTGTATTTGCGTAACTTATTTTTGCATAGAATTATAGAAGAGCATCATATGAATCACGTAGTTATATTATTGACAATAACAAAAGATATTACCTTTTCTATAAATATTAAGTAACATGTATTTGTATGTTGCTGCTTGTTTTCTAATATCTAATATCGCGACTTGTAGATTAGATGTAATTCTTTGATGAACATTTGAGACACTATGTATGCGATGTAATATTATATCCATTCGTAGTTACAAAACATACAGTGTAATATTTCCGTCTCGGTAATACATATTGCTGTGAATATTTCTGTGAAATGAAAAACATTTTCACAAAAGAATATTTTACGACTTGAGATATGATTATTAATATGCATTTTTTTTAGAGAAAAAAAATATCGAGAAAAATTTTCTAGACGATTTAATTTTTAAATCAAAATGTCAATCTCTGAAATTCTATTGTATAGTTTAAAAATCTTTTAATTGTACAATAAATGTTTTTTTATTCTTATAAATTATAATAAAATAACTTGTAAAATTATTTTTACATTATTACTTTGAAAAATAATGGCGAAGACTTGGAGAAAGTCTTTTGAAAGTCGGACGTTGTCTTTGATTAAATATTTCTTTTGTGTAAATATTTAAAGGATAAAATTATTCGGAATTTTACTCGAATATACATACTTGCTTTTCTGTATTTTCCAGATAAAGAAATGTTGATACCAAGTAGATGCATATTCTTTCACAAGACCAGTTGTTCACCGCCGTATCTCACTCCTCGACAAGCGTGCGCCATAGAATCGGCAGCTAGGAGCAACCGCAATTTGAATGTCTTCGTACTTTTCTTCGCAACCGGTCAGTTTTCCGAGACATCTCAAGCGTTTGTCAATATCTTGCAAACATACGACAATGTGTACATAAGGAGAGTATGCTTATCGAGATACGTTATCGATACGCCGTTAGAAAATTGGTTTCTAATAAATCTCCGAGAATTTTCAGAAAATCCCGATTGGCTTTACAAAGGCTTTCATGATTATATCCGTATGTTGACATTGTGGAAGTTTGGCGGTGTGGTTTTGAATCTAAATAGCATAGTACTGACGTGAGTTATGCAATCGTTATTTTTTGTAATCAAAAGTCTCAAAATAAATTCGGTAGTGGCAGATAAAATTGAGACAATTCTCGTTAAAACTTCTCACGTTAATATACAAATAAAAATAATGTAAATAATTAGATCTTTGGACGAGTTGACCAGTTTCGCGGGTGTGCAAAATAATCAGGATACGGACGTTGGTGTATTCGGCGTCGATACGAGTACAAATTTTGGCAACAATTTTGTCAATGCCTGTATAGAAGTTATTAAAAGTATCAACCCAGACACCTATTCACAATACAATATCACAAGAGTTATAGCTGAAGTCCTGCAAAAATTCTGTTATCAGCGAGATGTGAGTACAAAAAGACTTACTAAAATGTAAAAGCAACATTACGGGCAAGAAAGAAGTTAAAGTTGTATTTTTTTCAAATTAAAAATGAATTTTTCATATATTGAAACATTTTTTGAACAGATTGAAAACCGTTACTTTTGATATTTTATATGAATAGTATTATCTATTACATACATTATTATCTACTATATGCACTAAATAAAAAAAAAATAAAAAATATAATTAGTATAAAAACATTTTAGAAAAAAAATTAACAAATTTTTTTATTAATTTAATAATTATCTACATCATAATGTAATATATTATCGAATTTCGTATCTCATAATAAATAAAAAGTTGAAAAATTCCATTATTTTCTAAACATATAAATATCATAGTTTAATTTTTATGTGAAACATATTCTAAATATTTTTCTAAAAATTTTATTATACGAATCACAAACAAAAAAGAGAATAATTTTTTTATCGCGTGACGCATAGGTTGCATGATCAACAAATGTTTATTAAAGTTTCTCATTCGAGCGTGTCATAATTTAATAGATCTCGCTACGTTAGAACGCGTCGAATAATTGACATGAATGATTAATATGTCAAGGTAATGTAAATATAATACGATATGAGTAATTGATATATGTGGGGGAAAAAAAACAATAAATTACGGATAATGAATAACGGTTTCAGATAAGTTTTCGATCTTACAATGAGTTAATTAAATTAATTTGAATAATACCTTGTTTATTAATTTGAATAAACATCTTTTGTTTTTCTTTTTGCAGAACAGAGACTGTCGGCAGTTCACGATTTATCCACCGGAAAAATTCTATCCTGTGCTTCCTTACCCACGAAATATGGACGAAATTACGAAGATAATGAAAAACGCAACGACGATTCATTTATGGACAGATCACCAAAGCCAGAACACCAATGTGGACGCTGCGGCGATTCACAGAATGATCGTTAAACAGCATTGTCCGAGGATATACGAGTATTCTGGAAATCAATTTTAAAATCGTAACATTAGCAACACTGGTTAATATATACATATTATAAAATATATGTATGTGAATTGTAAATTAACATAAATATGTGTTCTCCATTATATAAATTCTCGATTTTTATTCAATAAATTTCTTTAGAAATTACATACGTTGTGCGATTCAAACTTGAATTTTTCTCAATGAATAGAAAAAACAAAGATTGCTTAATTGCTGCATTTTTGCGCTGCGTGTTAAACTGCGTGATAATTTGTCCAGTGTTTCGATTGGCTCTTCCTTCAGTCGTAAAGTCGCACGATTGGTCCGTTTGAAAATGAAACTAATACGAAAAGTTTAATCTCTCTTATACGTCACGCAAATTATTTGGATAGGATAGATCCTGGCTGGGTTCGGGAGGCATGCTTTTAGCGCTATGAGCGTGTTCTATCCTTGTTCAACTTCAATAAATAACAAAGATAGAGCACGCTCATAGCGCTAAAAGCGTGCTCCCCGAACCCAGCCCCTAAGTGACGTCAAGATATTTTTTTTCCTCGCACGAGTTCTCCTTTGACATTATTTTTAATCTCATCTATCTCATTTATGACGCGATTAATATTAATATTTCATAATATATGCGAATACATATGTTACTCGTTATAATCTTCAATATCGAATCAATGATGTTAATAAGTTTTCGTCTCATAATTCTTGGCGACAGAAAAGAAACAAATTTTATCATAAATCCATGAAAAAAATTGGATAAAAGTTCTATTATCAGCGAACGCCAACGCAAATAACGATGAGGAAAAATGAGAAAAATTGTTTAAGTGTGTTGCTCATGCAAAATTGTTATTGCAATCGTATCGTTATCAATCTACAAGTATGAGATTGCTTTATACTCGCTTGACACTTGAGACTCGATTGTGTCTGATGAAAAGGACATCAATCGCGATATTATTTCACGTTACGAAAACATTCAAAGGACGATCGTCAAAGAACACGATCGTTTTTTTTCCTGGATCTCGATACAGCACGCATCACGGACGATTGGACGTATCGAAAATCGCAATGGCCAAACAAATTTTTAAAGGTTGTGATGATCAATACAACGGTGTCACGATCGATTCGATCGAGGAGGCCTGCGACAGTAAAATATTCGCTCAGCGCCTCAAAGGTGGATGCATTTTATATCTCTATAAATAATAATATGTATGGAGAAGTCTCTTTTCAAATCGATTCATACTTTAAAAATTATTAGCTGGCAAAACACATTTTGCACTCATATGGAAGAGTTGGCAGGTCTTATATTTCATTCTTTTCTGTCAAATAATGGAGGAAGGAAATAAATTTAACATAATAACGACAAAAATATAGATATTCATATAATTTACAAATGTCCTTATATAGATTCTCTAGAGCAATGGACTAAGGATAAAAAACGCACTATATGGTTTCGCGTACATATACCAAACACAGAATGGGTTCCAATATTAACAGAACAGGGATTTACCTTTCATCATGCAAAAGAAGAATATGTCATGCTATATCGTTGGTTGCCCAACGATGAAGTGTGCAATATTCCAAAATATGCTCATACATTCTTAGGTGTTGGTGCATTTGTACTCAATAAAGATACTAATGAAATTCTTGTCATTAAAGAAAAATATGCTCCCAATAAAACCTGGAAGTTTCCAGGTGGTTATGTAGAGCCAGGTATTTTTATAGAAACAATTGTTTTTTAATTTTATCGTCATATATATGTATACATACACATTTGTATCTTAATTGTTAGGAGAAAATATTGAAGTAGCGGCTAAAAGAGAAGTTTTTGAAGAAACGGGAATTCAGACAGACTTCAAGTGTCTTATATGTTTTAGACATGGACATGATTACTTATTTGGATGCTCGGATATATACATGATTGCATATCTAATTCCTCAGAATTTTCAGATTCAAAAATGTAAATGGGAAATTTTAGAATGCAGATGGATGAAGGTACAATGAGGGTCATAAGATTTTTTCCTTGTATATCAAATCTAATTCAAAACATAATTACATTTATGTATAATTTTAACAAAATATATCACAATTGTTTGATACATTAAATTGTACTGCAATACTAATGCAATGCACCACATGTCTTATCTCAAATTATTATATAACTGTTTGATAAAAATCAAGTTTATTGTTTTTTTCCAGTTGACTGAATTCATGCAGCATCCAGAAGTACATTCAAATAATAAATATCTAACGAAAAAAACCATAGAATTTTTGCAGCATGAAATGGGCATGGTTGCAAATTATGAGATACACCCTATTACCAAAAAGCAGATATGTGTGTATGGTATAGAAAACACAGATGGAACATTTATAGAATAAATCATTTTCTATGCAGAAAAGAGGGATATATTTATATATATAAAATGAAATAGAAATGTTAATAACAATGATGCATATAAAGAAGTATAGTATACTGCCATATGCAAACGTACAAAATAATAATTTAGATAATTTTAGATAATAGTTAAATACTGTATATAATATTGTTATAAATAATGTTATAAATGATGAGATTTTTTTCATTAATAAATTATATTAACATCAACAAGAATAAATTTACTTATACTACAATATTTATATTATATTATACCTACATATATCACAACAAGAATCAAGTCTTATATTATAGTATAAACATCTTCTGATTAATTCATAATTATTGTTAAAGTGTCGTTAAATGAGCTGCCTTAAAGAGATTTTTATTACACATTACATATTTTGACTATTTTTATAAGATAATACTCTTGTACGTATGCCACTGTTATAACACTTTTTACATTCCTCAATCTAATATTTGAAACATAACAAATTTTAAATAATATAGTCATGACTATGAGTTCAGATCTTTTTGTACAAAATTATTGATGGACGGTGAGAAGACTTACATAAACATAATATTTCGTTATATTTACATAATATTTCTGCAAGTTATTATCTCTTAATAAGATAGGCTAGTTTTAGGAATCATAGAATTAAGTGTGATGAGTATCACTATCGCGGCTGTGATTGGTGGCATACACCAGTGGTAAAAGAATGGACGTGGAGCTGCCGTCATTGAAAGAATGACCCAGCTCGCAAGACGTAATACACTGCTTAATATAAGCGAGCAAATTCCCTCATTTTTAGGGTAGATGTGTACAATACCCAATGTACTACACATAGTTAATATTATCCAGCTTGTTAGAAATACAGGATCTTCTGAAGTGAGTCTCATGTCATAGCTATAATTCGTTTTTATTAAAATATAGAAAAATATATCTGTAATTCTAAATTCAAAAATTTATACGTAAACACATACCTGAAATTTTTCGCCCAAACTAAGACAGATGGAATTGCTGGGATTGCAGCAAAAGTCCACAATAGGAACAAGATAAGATGATTATATATTTCTTCACTGGTGCTTCTATTGTTTTCTTCTCTTACACTCTTAAAACGTTTAAACCACTCAAAATGCTGCAGCGAGGCCATTAATATCTCCTCCAAATAATCTTCGTACATCCTTGTTAATTTCAAAAAATACAAAAATACTGAAACGACCATAGCCAAAGCCCCACATGTTGCTGGAATTAGGGATAATATGAGAATAGTTGTAATAAATGGTAACTGATTTAGACCGTTCAGTAACCAATCTGACCATGTTGTTGAGAAAGTTATTGCACGTGCTAAAAATCTGCCAAAAAAAAATATATATATATAAATATATATATTAATATATTAAACTTTTATCCATATATGTTATCAGTATTAACTAATTTTCTGATTAAATAATTTTATAAGAACATATTTTTCTTCAACATAAATAAAAAATTTCTTACTTGACTGCTATTCCATGTGCAACGGAACCGAGAAATATGACACAGCAGCATACAGCAATGGCAGATATGCTGATGATACATAAAGCAATGCAAGCTTCATAAGTAACATTGAAAATAAAAGACAATATAATGGTAACAATTACAGTTGGTAGCATGTCTGAACTACGTATTCTTATAGAAACAAACAGTAAAAGTAAACTGATTATTGTTAGATAAAGCAACGGCCAACGATCCCGTATTCTACAAGAGATTTTATCGATGATTCCACCGGGTTGAATATTAATCGCATAACTGCACTCTGGATCTAATGTTAATCTTAAACTTGCCGTTTCATTGCGACGTCCATAAAGAGTTTGCATTTTTATCGTTTTTGGGCCGTCATCCCTGCATCATAACATCGAAATATAGAGTGAGTCTATAACAAAGCTAATTTCACTATTACAAATATACTTACATATTCATGAAAAATCTCGATTGAGTCGATCCTGCATTCCATGGTTCTAACAATTCAACAACAGCATGATGCTTGACACAATCTGTTGATTTCAATTCAATTGTAACTGCATCTATGATGTTAGAAAGTGTCACGTAATATCTTATATTTCCCTTGACGGTTTCGATCAAGTTAGATCCATAGAAGCCAAAAAGATATTTAGGATGAAAGAATTTATTTTTCGTAGTTTCTACTCGAGTATCGTGATAATAAGAATCGAAGCTGACTATAAGATGTTTATTCAAATCTTCTGGAGTTATCCTTACAATAACATGTGTAAT
Organism: Cataglyphis livida; assembly: GCA_039654365.1. NCBI lineage: Eukaryota > Metazoa > Arthropoda > Insecta > Hymenoptera > Formicidae > Cataglyphis > Cataglyphis livida. Next base: position 4,220,315 of record JBCEZV010000009.1, read on the forward strand.
ACCCATATAACTTATTTCTTTCAGATCTAAATCAACAGTTTTTCTCAATCGATTTAAAGGATCGATTAAAATTCTCGTATTATTCGTCCAATTCCAACCCCATTCACTAAAAAGTACATATTAAACTTTATCAATAAATAATTACTTTTTTGTAGCAATAATATACAGCTTCATGTATTACCAAATTTTTTTTTCATCTTGCTTCTTGGATTTTGTACACATAATTAACCAATCCTTGTTTTCCAAGTTTATTGCATCAATGGTTAGAAAATCGGATTTGTGAAATAATTCTACCACCAGATATACAGTAGATAATTTTTTAGGTCCATTCTTATTACTCCAGACAAATTGCTCAGATGGAATATTTATCCATTCGCTATTATTTTTTAACTCAATTTTTTCCTTATAATGATACAGCTTCTTGCCTGAACTATGCTAAAATTACAATTTTGTCTTGAAGAAATGATATTATTGCAAAGATTGTAAGCGATTATTACTTACTTGTAAAAAATGATAAGACAGGGCTTGCATTTTCAAATCAGGACTCGACGTAATTTTAAATGGCTTTTTCAACTGATCTACAGCATCAAACAGTGCACGCACGATCACGAACACCAATTGTTTACACCATAAAATACTCAAATGATCGGTAGATTTCCAAACAGCCGGTACACTCGTAGAAAGGACATTTATATCTGCCGTACGATCGTAAGTTTGCGCAGCGGTTACAAGTATGTCGCGCGGTCCACCTCCAATAGATATTACCTTCACTCCTGCATCCTTAAGTTTGTACAAATGTTTCTCCAATTCCTTATAATAATTGGCAAATATATTATCGAGAACCAAGGCTGGAGTATGTGGTGTAGCCAAGTTTATTATAATACTTGCAAACGAAGCGTTCATATTCGGCGCTAGTAAAAGAGCTCCTTTTGCTATGACACCACCCTATGAAAGAAATACGGATTGTACGGACTAATTTCTCAGGCATATTGCATAATATATATATTTGCACTTCTTACCATAGAATGACCAATTAGCACAACACTATCCATCTTATCCTTATATAGAGCTAATATTGCTTTTATACAATGCGAGACATATACAGTCTGTTCCATAAGCACACCTTATATTAATAAAATTAAAAAAAATGACAATTAATATTATGTATAAAAATATTAATATAAATGCAAATCGATATTATTTTTACCTCCATACAATGCAGAATAATCCTTATTGAATGAAATGGTGAAAAAATCAAAATGGAAGGGAGTTTTTCGGCTTTTTCTTAAACTTACTGAAGCAATGGAACGTACTAAAGAGAAAAGAAAAATGTAAATAATAAATATATTAAAATTAAAGTATTTGCTATATAATTATAAAGATTTGTCATAGAATAGATTTTTTTAGAATGTTTTTATAACAGAAAAATTAATATAAACCTTGCTCATGAGATCCAGCATTGCCTGGTATAAAAAGAACTGGTATTCCAGAAAAATGCATTCTTCTCAATTTTTCTGTTACAAAACCTTCTCCATAGGCATATAGTCCAAACCGTGGATATTTCTCCTCGATATCATTGTCCAAAGATATTCTCTGAAATAAAATAAATTGCTTAAGAACTTGCTTGTAATAAATGAAGTAAGTATATATTTACATCTTGATAAAGAAACAAAGAAAACAAGTGTAGTAAGTCTAGTTAAAGAAGATAAAACTACTAGATAAGGATTAGAGATAAGCATAATCGTATAAGCGTATAATCTCCGCTACTGTAGACAGAACAGAACATTCTGATAAAGTATTATGTGTGATACATACCACATACTGTGGATACTCAAACATATACGTCATCTCGCATGTATTCTCTTCAAAATCGGTAATGTATCTCGCGACTCCGAGAATGTAGAGTAAAGTGACCATTGCAAAGAAGGGCACCAATGAACCATAAATCATTATCCATTTCATTGAAACCATCTCGAATATGTTTTCGAGCCTCCTAAAACTTAACACTGATTCGTTAATTGTTATTCAAGGGACTCGAGATATATTGATGATCCTTTAAAATATTCGGCACACACGTTTGTCGTCGGTTATAATTCAAGTTATATATATGAACTTAACGAGGAATATATATGTAAATTATATTATTCGATAATATATATTAAGACAAACGGAAACAAAAATTATGTATTAAAATGTGAAAAAATAATAATAAATAATACCACATAGATACCTATTGATTTAATATTAAAGACGAGATCTCTCAAGGTTATTATATTATAATCCGGTTAAATGTTGAAAAAAACACAAGTTCGAATAAAATTTTGATCATGCGCAGTAGCATATTACACAGCAATATTTCATAAGTCTGTTCTTTCATGATTCGTTTTGTGTGTAATTAGTCCTTTTTCATTGAGAATGAGGCATAAGACCTGTTCTCTTTAAATACTATTCTACTCTAAAGGTCCAAAGAGATAAATTCTGAAACGCAACATCCTGCGCAAGAGCTCAAAATTCTTTCATTGGCATCACTGCATAAAATTTGTCTCTTCCGTCTACTTTCTATTTCCGCCCGCAAGCTGCAAAAATCTCAGCGGGGAAGATGGCGAAGCAGTAATGAAGCCAACACGTGGAAAGACGCGCGATCAAAAGGAGGAAAAAAGCGATATTGGTAAAAAGAAGGAAAAATGTGCCAATCTTGAAACAGATATAAAAAAAATGACAACAGAGAGAATGAAATTAAAAAATTCAGATTCACAAATTTCGCGAAAGCGAAAACGAGCGAATTCGGAGATGGAGGAGACACCACCAAAGGATTTCGATCTGAAAGAGTTATCAAAAAAACATATTTTACAGTGCATTTCTGCGATTTTCCATTTAACTCAGGAACAGTTGAAAGAAAAAAACAATCTTCTAGCCACGGAGATGCAGCCGATATTTATGCAAGTGACTTGCGTCAAAATTCCAAAAGTGCCTCGCAGACAAATGAGAATGTAAGTAAGTTTATGAAACTTTATTTCTTTTTACACGATATAAATGTATGCTCGATTTTTTCTCTATCCTTAGAATAGAAGTCTATATACTTACATAAAAATAATCTATAATTAATTTAAGAATCTTATAAATCATAATTAGTTTCTTTTTTTATATCGGCATTAATTTTAATATAAATATTTTTTCCTGATTAGATTTTACATGATTATATCTTATAATTGCCAATGGATCCTTATGAGATTCGTAACATGATTATAAACTCTACAATGATAATACATTTTCTAATAATATATTGTGCTATATCACTGATAAAATTCTAATATCCCTGTTCTTTTGTTTACAGTTTATTACCACATTCAATAGTAGCACCGAACGATGAAATTGCTCTGTTTGTTTGTGATTTGGAAAGAGGAAGAAGGAAAGATTATGAACCAACAGTAGAACATTACAAAAACCTATTGGACGAGCACGGATGTACACGTGTGAATGAAATAATACCTATAAATCGTGTGAAAACCGAATTCGATCAATTCGAATTGAAAAAAAAGCTCATAGGCAGTTATGATCATTTTCTTGTCGATGGTCGCATAGCTGGTCATATGTCACAGCTCTTGGGAAAATATTTCATAAAGAGACGGAAATTGCCGACTTCGATCAAGATGGACAGCAAAGATTTGAAACATGAAATCGATTATGCATTGAGAAAAACTAGCATGCATCTTCATTCTAAAGGCGATACTCATTTGGTCCAGATAGGGAATACATCTATGGGTAAAAAAGAAATTTTGAAAAATATATTGGCCACTTGCAAAAATCTGTCTAAGAATTATCCTGGCGGTTGGGCGAACATACGAGCTCTTCGATTGAAAAGCACGACCACTCTAGCATTGCCTTTTTATATGACATTAAGTATGTAATTAAAATAGATTATTCAATTTATTATCGATACATGGTATTATCTGGATAAGGTTTCTTAAACAAATTTATATATTTCAGAGAGTAAAAATACGGTTGATTCACTTACGATTGCGGTACCGCCGAAAAGACCAAGAGCTTACCATGATGTGAAAGGAGAACTATCGACGTTCCTGGGCAATACTACAGTCACTGTTAAGCCTGATGGCCAAGTTATTCTTAATAAACAAAAAAATCTACGAAACAAAAAGAGTATAAAGAAAAAATAAATAAAACTAAGAATTAAGACAGTATATACAAGTTATTATTAATTATTATGCTTTAATCATTTTAATTCTAGTAAAAAACAATTACAAAAATTCACTATTTCTAAATTTGCTATATATACAAATTTAGAATATACTCTAAATTTGTAATATTAATTTAACATATTAATTTAATTAACATTAAATATATCACATCTTATATAATCCACATTCGATTATTGCACTTAAAATGTTAATATTAGAATATATACTATTGTTTAACAAATAGCTTTTTGTTTCTCTTATTAATATGTCAGAGTTTGGAAATATTTGAAAGGAAGGATCTTTTCATAAGTGATCAGTATAAAATAGTTTGATCCTTCTTGGATATACTTTGATATCCATTAGTCGGCAACGTAGTCTGCGCAACGAGTAAACTACTGGCGACACCGTTCGCATTTTGCATACTCTTGTACACATTTGTAGTGTCCGTGACTACCTCAATCTCTTGAAAGTTTTCAAGTCTTTGAATGTCTTTGTCTTTCCTCAATCTGGTGTTGGGCAACTTTCGTAATTTCTGAATCTGATGTGGATTGAGATCTAGCTCCTTGCAACACAAATATAACAGAGCTTGATATGTCAGTTCGCTCCGTGGCAATTCCACTTCGACGAAATCCGGATCTGCTGTATTAGCCACTCGGATTTTCAATATTAATTCTAAAAACATATCAGCATACAAATTTTTATAATACATTGTATATTAACAATAACTTGACAGTTTAGCAGTTTTTAAAAATTTTTTCCATAATATCATTATATGATATTATTACATAAATATCATTATTTCAGATTTTGAATCTGATCTTGAGTGAAATTAATATAAATATATAATCATACATAATTAACATTATATTAATTTTTTATAATCATATTTGCTGACTGTCAATAAAAACTGTTATCAAAGGAATTATATCAATATATATCATACCATCTTGAGACGTGATGATGAATTTATTTTCATTATATGTATTATTTCTGCTTTTCGAGAGATTTGTAGCAGTATGTAGAAAATCTGGTTGATTATATGTGGATGTAACGGTATGTAAGGATGATTCGTTCATGATTCGTTGATTATCGCCACTTATACCCAAAAGATACAAGATTTGTTGATTACTGCATACAGATGCTGGAGTTTCGCCTATCTCGGATCGCAAATTTTTATCGGCACCATTTTTTAAAAGTAAGGCAGCGACGTCCAAGTATCCTTGTTTGCATGCCCAATGTAGAGCAGTCCTTAAGAAACCAAAAAGATGAACACAATTATAAGAGTATCTTGATAAATAAATTTATCCTATACATTTGCATTATGTCAGAATGCAATTTTCCAAAATAAAAAATATGAGATTATTCATTCTGATAAATATTTTCTGATCTTTGCGCAAGGATATCAAAATAAATCCAAAGTGACAAGTACCATCCAGTGACAGATTGTCGTGCGTTAACGTCGACGCCTAAATTCACAAGATCTTGCACGGCGTCGGTATCACCGACGCAGACTGCTTCTCTCAGACGCTCTTCGAGAACTCTTTCCATTTTATGATAATCTATGGTACGTCACATTTTTTTAATGTCAAATTCAAAACGGAATCACATTTATATCATCTGTAGCATCGAGATTGACGATGTACAAGATTGACGGAAAATGCACTCGGTTGCTTCTCTTTTCTTCTCTCTCCCGATGTTGAATATGTCTGTCTCAACGCAGGAGTTCTAGAAAGTGCAACAAAACAAGCAGATGTTATGTCTACAAAAGCAAAATAGACGTTAATGATAAATAAAAAATCATGGAAACTTATTATCTGACAACCATTTAGCACACTTTTAGAGGTCTTGAGATGTCCTTTATTTATTTATTTAGAGACTCTCAAAAAAGAGTCTAAAAAAATGTCTGCCATGATGCGGCAAACTAGTAACTTTTATAGTAAATTTTGAAATTCATTGAATAATAAAAATTAAATAATATTAAATACGGTAAAATTTATATATATTATTTAATAAATAAATAAATAATGAATAATAATTATAAATATAATGATAAAGCACGCTTGATGGATTCGTACGATAATGTCAACCTAACATATTATTCTAAATGGAACAGCGGTTGGTAGCCGTGGCTGGCTACTCTTCGGCTCGTTCATCATCATATGTTTTTCCACACACTGTCGCAAGTGTAACGTACATACACTTGCGAGAGCTGTTTAAGGCAGTGCCGACTCATCACCGAAAAAAATCTCTACCAAAACATCGTTTTATTCTTATCGGTGGAAAAGGGGGTTAATTTTGCAATTGAGAATTGACGTAGACACACACGGGGAACCCATCAGCACGGCAATATGATTATAACGTTGAAAAACTTACAACAGCAAACGTTCACGATAGAGATCGACTCGTCGCAAACCGTAAGTAAAAATCGGACGGACGAGAGAGAGAGAATAATGATCTTTTTTTTTTTTTTTTTTTTAAGAGAGCGAATGATTGAACGAAAGATATGTATGTACTTATTATCGTTACTAGGTCAAAGATCTCAAGGAGAAGATCGAAACGCAAAAAGGTTTTCCTGCCGAGCATCAAAAGTTGATATACGCTGGTAAGCAATGTAACCTTAATTCGTCAAGAGCGATGTCGGAAAGAAAGCGCCCGGCGCTTATTCGCGTAACGCAACGCGGACTCTCCACCGCCTTATTACAGTGTGTTAAGTATTATATAGCTCTCGCGCGCGTATATCTTGAATATGTGTCTTTCCTGGGGGGATAGGAATGATGTTGCAAAAACGCTCATAGGTTATGTTATTCTAGTATACGAACGTCTTAAGAAGAATATAAATTTTTGCCCTCGAGATCGCAATAATGTATAAATCCTTACAGGGAAGATATTGGCAGATGAACAACCGTTAACAGAATATAATATCGATGAGAAGAAGTTTATAGTTGTTATGGTAACAAAGCCTAAAGCTGGTGCTACGCCCAAAACAAGCGAAGAGCAGCGTGCGGAGAGTACAGATAGCAAGGAAGAATCTAGGTAAAAAGTTTCAACATTTTCGCGCATATGTTATAAATATTTATTTTATTATTAATTATATGTATCGATAGTTTCATCATGTAGAGATGCTTTGTTATGAAACTTTCGATATAATATGACATGTTTTATATCCTTTTTTTATGTTTGCAATTATAGCTCAGCAACTACGCAACCTAGTTCGAATCCTAATGTTCAAGAAACATTGCGAACAGCTAGTAATGTGCAAGAGCAACCCGCAGTACCTACACCAGCGGCCGGTCAAGCAGAAAGTGCCTTGCTAATGGGAGAGGATTATAATACTATGATAAACAACATTATGGATATGGGGTATGTATAATGAAGGAGAAACATATTGAATGATTATTATTAATACTTAATGATATTTTTATTAATTTTTTTTGTATCAGATATGAACGCGAGCAGGTTGTACAAGCGTTACGTGCGAGTTTTAACAATCCTGACAGAGCTGTCGAGTATCTCCTAACAGGTATACCGGCGCAACTCTTTGAGGATCCACCTGAGGATCCACCAGAAACTCAAGAACAGCTCCAAGATCAGAGTCAAGATCCATTGGCCTTCTTGCGTATGCAACCACAATTTCAACAAATGCGTCAAGTTATTCAACAGAATCCGCAGCTGCTGAATAATCTTCTTCAGCAAATCGGTTCCACTAATCCTGCCTTGTTGCAACTTATTTCTCAAAATCAAGAAGCGTTTGTACGCATGCTCAATGAACCTGGTTAGTTCTGGTTAATCATGTTGTATATATTATAACTGAAAAGAGAATATTATTTAATAATATTAATAATATATCAATTTATGTATAATAATTTGATCTATCTTTTTTTGTAGTGGAACCTGCTACAGGAACGGGGGCGCGAGTTTTGCCAGCTTCTGGAGGAGGCGTAGCATCTGCAGCTGCAGCGGCTGCAGCAGGAGGCGCTGTAAATGGCGGAGCTGGTACGGGTGCAGCCGCAGGCGTAGCATCTGGTACAATTCAGATAACACCACAAGATAGGGATGCTATCGAAAGGTTGAAGGCGCTAGGTTTTCCAGAACACTTAGTTGTACAAGCATATTTCGCCTGTGAAAAAAATGAAAATCTTGCTGCTAATTTCCTACTCTCACAAAATCTGGACGACTGAATCGCTCATTTAATTTCGTGTGACATTTCGATTAAAAAAAAAAAAGAAAAAGAAAGAAAATAAAAAGAGGACTGACAGAGAGTGAATGATAATATCATTATTTCATTTCGGTCTTAATTAACAATAATCATCTTTACTTTGTATATAGATATACATGCAAATATCTCTGCTATTTTATTCGTTGTGTAGATAAAACCCTTGGTGTGTTTGGTAAGCGACTGAATCTAAGATAAGCGCGCATACCGTAATATTACATATACCAACTCTCTTTTTTCATACTTTTAAAAACATTTTCATTTAACATAATATAACACATTTTTATGAGAGAAAGAATTGCTTACAGCAAACGGTGTTATAAAATCCATCCCTATACAGCCTATAAATGCTCTTATGTTTCTTAAAATATGTATGGAGCAATATAATTCTGTTTTTATATGAGAAAGCCTATTGTATGGAATATTCTGCAAAAGAATATCTTGCAGTAATTATATGTACACACACACACACACATTTCAATATATATA
>JBCEZV010000009.1:4229788-4280554 GCA_039654365.1 Cataglyphis livida
TATATATTTTATGTTGGAATTCTATTAAAAAGCGCGCTAAAATGTAGTACAATACTATAGATTGTATTCCAAATACAATGTGTAATTTTTTTTGGAGCATAAAATAGCAAGCAGATATTATGCGATTTTTTTATACATAAAAAAGATTAATTATTAGATTTATGCACATTGCATAATAATATTACATACATACGTATGTACGTACTTATGCATGTTACAGGAAATTCTAAGTCCTTGAATTTGTACTCTCTCTATCTCTATGCAGTTACATTAATATCATTAAAATGATAATAAATATTTAAAAAAATTTCCATTGCTTTTATATTTAGTAAAAAGATAATAGCAAAGTAAAAACTATTTGTTGAAGAGTTTTAATAATAATGCATAAAAAAAATTTTCCTATTATGCTGAATTAAATTTTATTACTCAATTTTAAAAATATGAACTTATTAATAGAAAACAATGCTGTTAAAAAAAGAATGCTCTGTTGTATGCTCAACATACTTGTAATACATAGCATAAATGAATAAATTAAGATTTTATTTAATATAACTTAGTACATAGTTTTACTGTCTAAAAATAGTTTTGAGGGAAGATGAAAATACTCTTTTTCTGTCTCTTTTTAGCCTTATATATATATAATATAAATATCAATTTTATTTATATTACATTATCATTTTATAAACAAAGATAAAATATAATACATACAGATATATAGAGTAGAAAATCTGTAATATTTTAAATTATATTTATGCAAGTTTTACATTGAAGCCTCTTTAGATAATATTACACCTTTGCTCTGAAGATCCTTCGTAGCTTCTTCTATTTGCTGAAAAAGAAAATAATAACAAAGACATTAGCAAACTACTAAAAACAAATATATTTTTTTATAGATACAAGACAAACTAACTTGTTGAAGCTCGATGGCTGCACTGTCGCAAGTGTTGAAGGTGAATACTCTGTACAAAACGACGGTAGCTGCGTACAAACCAAAGACAAACAAGCAAATGATTGGAAGAAAAAGTATTAATTCATGCCATTCCTTAACAAAAGTAGAATTGCTTGTAATCGTAGCCAACCAGATACTAAAAATCACAGTTGCACACGATAACCACTCCAGCAGTTTTGTCATCTGTAACATATATGATAACATCTCATATATGATAATTTCTAGTGAATTATCATTAAAATGAGATGAAATGCTTGTTAATGAATATTATATACGAAATTTAAAATTACATATAAATACAGACTAACTAAATAACATGTTACATTACAATACATGTATGTAATGTATGCATGTAAAATGTAGTTTGTCATATCAATTTTAATGAAATTTAAATACATTGCATAATAAAATAATTTAATGTTGATATGTTTTCACACATACTTTCTAAATCGTATAACCTTAAAAAGCTAGGTAGGACTCGTGCACCATAGAGGTAAAAAATGATACAAGAGAGCTCTCTTACACTAGTGTAATTCATGCAAGAAAGGCTGTGCATCGAAGATTGAGATTGCATAGCTTTGCCAATCAAAACAAGGAAACTCTCTCTGCTTTTTTATTATTTAGGTTGATTATAGTAAGTGTAACTTTAAACATCTAAAAATGTCAAAATTACATAATTTATATAATTATATAAATATATATAATCATTGATGAATAAAAAAATCATTACTTCACTACTTATTAATTATTCATTATCATTTATTATCTATTTTTGAGATAAACTATAAAACATTTTATAGAAAGAAAGGAACGTATAATTTCTTAAAATTTTTTCTTGTTATTTACAAATATTTGTTAAACCATAGTTTATCACTTGGCGATATCCATTTAAAGCAACCAAGCATATTATTTTGAACCATGTATTTCCAGGTCCAAGAATTCAGGTTGTTCTCTTCCATCCACTTCTGTTTAGCTGCATCTCTATCCAACATTTCTTGACTGACAGCTTTGGCTTTAAATGGCAGTATGCGTGCTATATCAGACAATATCTTTTTTACCTAAAAAAGAATTTCATGCATTAATACATTCTTGTTTATTCATATTCTATTAGTTAGAATGAATTTGATAATATATGAGAGAAGAACCTCACAAATTTTATATATCATTAAAAAATGTAATGTTATTTTGAAAAATGTTGAAAGAGATAATACATTTTCAAAATACCTCAAAAAATTCGCAATGACCGCCAAGCTCTAGGATGACACGTCCAGCTTTAATTGGAGTAACATAGTGGTCAATGGAACCTTTACCACCACCCATGCGGTGTCCTTGTCCCTAAGTTATAGAAATCATAACTATTAAGTCAGAAAAGTAATATATGTCAAGTTAGTATTTGATATAATCTATAATTTATCTGCCCAACCTTTTTTGTAACTGGTTGCCATGGTGGACTTACACGCCAAATTGCAAACATTGTATCTTGATTAATTTTTCTGCCAAGTTTTAAACGAATCATCTCAAAATGATTATATTTTAATCTACCTCCTCCTGTTGCCTGTGTAATTTAAAAAAATAATTAAATATCTCTATAACAAAGATTTTTTTGTCATTACATATGCAGACTTACAATGATCCCGTATTGCTTGTATAAAAGGAAATTGTGCACCTCCTCTGGACCACGCATGTATCTCAATCGTTTTTGCATTTTAAAAGCACGCATTCCTGGTGGATATTGTGGGACTTTCTCCACTATTCTGAGTTTTCGTCGTTCAGGATATTCAATGTCTAGTAATCATAATTTCAAGTTACAAAATATTCCATGTATACATAATAAGTAAATTATGTGTATATATTTACTGCCAAATTTTATAGGTGGAGGAAAGAGTTTTAAACCAGCTGCCGGTGTTATCGATATAGGCTGCCAGCCTGTAAAAAATAGCATAATGTGATAGAGATAATGAAATTCAAATTTAAATAAGAGTTTATAAGATGTGGATATTTTTCTTTCAAAAATATATTATATTAAAAACTTACTAGAAAGTAAAGTCCTCATTATATTTCTGGATACTTGCATCATTTTTTTAGGTTAATATAATATCTTTTGCTTATATAATTACACAGTAAAATGATTCTAATTAAAAAGAAATAAGTGATTCCAATTATCTCAATTATTGTACGAGATACGTGATGATGAAATTCGTAAATAAGTTAATGCATTTCAACATTTTTTCATTGTCAAATTTCTCAAAACAGTTTTAGTATTCTATTTTGTATATATATTTCACTAGATAACCTAAAAATATTTGTTTTACAATTCCATCTTTCTTTTTGGCATAATTGTTAGAACTTTTACTGATTGGACACAACCATTCAAATCGACTAGTGCCTAGAGTAACTAGCATCATTGACCAATGAAAGGGCCTTATTTTCAACTGACCAATAAGCATTGTGTCCAATTAATCTCCTTTCCAGATGATCAATTGTGTGACACAGTTTCTTTCTATGCTCCTTGCTGGGAAACATTTTATGACAGAAGACGGAAGTATAAAAAGATTTTTCCCTCTCTTTTTCTTTCTTTTTATTTCTACATTTTATAATAATCGAAATATTAATGGCATCAATATATGTATATTTAAACATTCAAATATATAACATTATATTCAACAAGTAAGAATCTATTTAGTGTAATGTATATATTTTGTACAATTAAACATTTTCTCGAATCATTTACTAATCGAATAATTTTTGATATGCTTGTATAAATTTTTAAATTTACTTTTCTAATTGCAGTTTTTTTTATTATATGATTTTATATATACTGTATGTAAATAATATTATTATTTCTATTTTCTGAATTTTAAATATTATCATTTTAGAGCGAGAGAGAGAGAAATTGAACAAAAATTTTACTTCTATAATGTTATATAAAAGAATTTTCGCATAATTACCTTGAAAGAATTATTTAAAATTCCATATTATTTTTTTCCTTTAAAAATAAAAATATATTTTTTCTCATGCATAATTTTGTTGATGTTCTCTGGAATGAGTAAAATCAGAGAAGAATTTAATATATATTAAATATAAAAAAACAATTGTTTTATATACAGATATATAGGATATGTTTTAAAAATTGCGTATTTTTTTAACCGAATGAATAATAACATAATATACACACATTGAATAATAATTTATTTTTTTTTTTTATATCCTATATGTCGCTTTTTATATCATAATTACAAAAAAATTAATTACAAAGATTAAACGAAAGTTCTATCTTTAATGCTGTAATTGTGCATAATTACATATCTTAGATTTATTTTACGTAGATTGGTATTATATACGTCAGTTTATATATTAATATCCATTTTTTTCTTTTTTCATATAAACTCTAGCACAAAAGGAAACACAAATCTCGAAGAAGTAGACCGCCGATTAAACATGTGAATTCGTTTATAACAGATATGAATGAGAGAGAATACGGCCAGTTTAAGGAAAGAGGGCTTAGTGATACGAGAAGCTCGATATGTTACAATTACAATATTTTTATATATCTTTGATGACGATTTTGATGGTAACAACAGATAAATACTACAATATTGTACATTGAGTAGGCGATAGTCGTATCTTATTGTTATAATTAGCGTATCGGCGACGTCGACATTGATGTCGACGATGACGACGACGATGACGATGACATAAACAACGTATTTCGTATTTTCAGAATCGACACGCGATCGACACGCGGCGATGACAACAGGAGTAACAATCTCAGTAACAATAACAGCAACAGCAACGATGACAATAATATAATGATAGTAATACAGGTAACAATAGTAATAGAGTATAATCATAGAAGTCGTGATAATAATTTCATTAATGAGAATATAAAAGATTGTCCTCTAGTTTTCGAACGAGATGTTTCAGAGACTTTTGTATCGACGTTTTATTAATGAATAAACTTGTAATAAATGGTGATACCTTGAAAAAAAATATAATCCTTTTATTAAAAAAATAAAATATTCTGTAAGAAAAAAAATTTAATTTCCTATTTTTCTTGTATATCGACGCTTTTTTAATCTTCTACTCATCAATATTGTATATCTGACATTAAGATAGAAAAAAATAAATTAATTAAAATACTAAAATATATTTCAAGCAATGATAAATATAAATTATCCTTTATACACAAAAACATGCTTTTTATATGATTTTTTGATATTTCTTTAATTCCGAGCACATAATTATAAAAAGTAAAGAAAAATAATTGTACCATTTTTAAGATAAAGTATTACCATATATCATGAGTTTATTCCCGTAAAGCATTGGAACACTAGTCTTTAAACGTCATTTTCGATTGCTTCCGATATTACGTGTTGATACAATGCTTGTACAAAATGTCTCTTTCGAAATCAAGGAAAATGACGATCTCTTTTGACGCAACGATTTGACAAACGATGACGAAGGGCTAAAGGCGAAATTTATTTGATTATTTATTAGAGAGAGCAAAGATTCCACATGAGTGAATCTTCTCAAGTAAACACCTAATTTGTTCGGCTTAATCGTCATTTCGAATTTTGAATTATCCCAAACTCGAGAAGAAAAGCTCTTTAATTACATTCTAAAGTAATTAAAGAGCTTCTTTTCTCTGATATAATTCAAAATTCGAAATTTTGAAGATATAGATTTAAAACCGTTTGGAGAATGAACTCTTTTGCTAGGATTTTAAAAATGACATGCGTGTCATTGTACTTGAAAATATAAACAAAATTTTGCCTCTGCTTTGCTTCTCGTCTCGTCTCGTCTCATCTCATCAACTGATGGAATGGTTGACTTCTGTACACTAGTGTAATCAATTTCTTTCAAAATTACATCCAAGACAAAGAACTTTTTGCATATATGTATTACGTCGAATATTGTCGTCGTCGTAGATCGTCGATTATCATCGTCATCGTCGGCCATCCGTTCGCCGACGACGTCGCTCGAGCGTCATCGTCGCGAAGCGTACAGTTAGTAACTACTAATTATCGCTTTCATCTTTTTTTTTTTCTCTCTTCAGTTCTGCATTTATCACACTTATTATATAAATGGGGTGTCTGAGGAATGTGTGTATGCGCGGAGTCAGTGATGGATTCTTTTTACGCGATGAATCTATTGCTTCTAATCAACAAGAAAGAGTGGAGGAATTATATAAAAGACATTGATCGCGGAGACAGAAATTTTTGCATAAAATCGAGTATTTTTGTGAAAAAAAATATACGGACGTGGAAGAAGATTACCAATGATTCCCGAGTGCTTGATCAAGTATTATTTGATTATTTCTCGCGCTCTTTATATAAGTAATATGATAATTCTCTTTGTCAAAGAAAAAAAAAAGCAAGAATAAACAATATAAGAAAAATAGTCATACGCGAAAGAGAAACGTTGTGACAATTTGACTCAGATTTTCTACCAACAATAGCAAAAATCCAGGAATACTGGCTTACATTGAAAAAATAATTTACAAATGATTTGCAAATATATTTAGATGTCTTGTTTTGCAGTAAGCATATGTCGATGACTGTAAAAGCACGATTTTTTTCATCGGAATGATGTGGAATCGGAAGTGCAGAATATACACGATACCTCGTCTAATACATACGTGTGCGTATTATATGTGTTTAGGTATTTGTGTCACGCAACGATATATACTAACATACAAGCCACTGACTCCGATCACTCTCAATAAGACTAAGTAAACGCTATGGCATCATGATAATCACCGATGGGGTGCTCTTATATCAAATTTACTAGATAATAATTACGACGATTAGCGCGCGTCTATTTTTCGCTTGATATTCGGATATGATCGCGATTATCGTAGATTCTCACCGTTGAGTTCATCGATAAGTTCTTGCTTCTCCGCGTTCATCTCAAGAGAAAGAGACCGATAGAAAGGAATATACAAAGCGTTACATTAGCTTCCGACACCGGAAGACTAGGTATACCCGCACCACACACTTGGCACTAAGTCCGGTTTATTTATCTCGCATAGAAGATTATATAAAGTCAGGATAATTGTGATACAATTTAATAGTTTGCGATGATGAAAGCGATTATAAAATCATATGACGGGAAATGCAGCCTCACATCTAATATCGCAATATAATCTTGATTGTATCCGCGTATATGAGAATTAGACGAACAAAGTGTCAAATATGAGATACGAGTACGAAACTTTAGCATACACTCGAGAGCTATATAATATCTTTCGAAAAGCAAAACTCTCAAGTGAATCGTTACTGAAAGTTTACTCTCTCAATTTTGTACTCATTGAAGAGTATATACTATCAAGAGTCGCTTTCAAGGCATGAGAACCGATTGTAGAAAACAATATCCGTATATTTCACATCGTAAAATAAAGTAATTAAGACTGCTTTCTGAAATTTCAGTTTTGTAATTCTTTTATATAAAGATTGCTCTTCTTTTAAAGTGTCAAATAAATCTGGATTAAGTTACGAAATCCATAAGAAATTCCGGCTATTAAATGTCGATAGGACAAAATGTTTTTTTACAATCGGTTCAAAAACTATTCAACCCTTAACTAATATGGTGGAATCTTATGGTATGATATATGAGACTAGATACGTTTATATATTTTTATTATTTTTTAAATAATTTCATAAATGTTACTATATTGTTATTAAAACGAAAGCATTGTTCGTTGCCCTTATATAATATAATGAGACGAAGAGATCGTCTCATTTTTACGGTTATATCATCATTTTCTTTTTTTTTTTTTGCACAATTATGTAGAAACGTCCGGATATATGATTCGTTTTACACCATAGCAGTTAAGGGTCCATTATATATACATCAAGCTTGACGCATCGTGATCGCGACAGCATTCGAAAGATACGTATTATCATCAGGCGAAAGGCAACGTACATCGCACTTTTTTTTCACGTTGATAATATTTTATAAATTACGCGCTATATAAGAGACTAGATTCTCGGCGGGGAGGAGGGGGGGGGGAGGGAGAGAGTATACTCCGATTCTTCCTCAATGTTTGCAGAATCGTCTAATACCGTATTCGATTGGATCACTATTGTCCCACGCGATTGTGCTGACACACAACTTACAGAGTTACATACATACTTATTGTTAGACACGTAGTCCTTAGAATACGTATATAGTTATAGAATTTTTTTTCTGGCTGATCCTTGGAGTAGGTCGCTCACTTCTTCGCGTTTAGAGTTGCTACTTCGCTTCACTCTCGATCGCTTCGCAGTGTTTGGTTTTATTTTAATGGAAAACAACGGGATGACACTGTATGAGCTCATAATTATGTATATTCTAATCAATCGGGAAGAACGGTACATTTTTTCGTTCTCTTTTTTTCTTCGCTGCATATATGTACACGGAGAAAATTTTACAGTACAAATTATATTCCCTTTCGCAACATTTATTGTAAAGCTGGAATATAATGACAGTATATTTATTATTATAAAAATTGTAAATTACGCATTTATTTTATTGTTTGTTAACGATTATGCATCTGTGTGTGCATCAAAATTTGAATAATCATATTTCCTTGTAAAATGTAATACGTATATAATATTATTATTGAATAAAAATATCGTGATTTTTCTTATATGTTAGTATGTTCCACGATTACAAAAATTATATTGTAATTTTCATTATATTTTCTCCGTGTACGGTCAAAAGCACGTACAGATTAAGCGAACATACTTTGCTGTTAATCGTTCAGTGAAGAACTCTTGTTAGAAAGTATCTTCGGACACATTAGTTATATTCAATACACATCTTGTTTCAATAAATACATATATACAAACAGAATGTGTGAATAATAAAATAAATGATTAAAGAATAAAATTTTTATATGGAATATAGGATATGTTTTTGTTTTACGCTTTTATACTTAAAAACGAATGCTTTTACTTGCCAGGAACATATTACGTTATTATTCATATAATAGTTAATATATTTTCATTATATTGATTGATTGCTAAAATATAAATTGATTAAGAAGAGAATAGTCTGCGAATTATTATAAATCAATGCTATATTATTACCTCAAAAATATCAATTAATATTTTTTCTACTATTTCTCATTTGCATAGACACACACATGCACAATATATTTGTGTATGTTCGTTTTTTACTAATAATTATGGACAATAATGTTCACTTAGTTTATACACACTTTCAACGCATTTTTTGTATCTAGGTACAAAACGTACGGATATATGATAGAAATATGCATTTTTCTCTATATGATGATACATATATTTCTCAAAGTAGCACCCAGATATAAAATATAATAATTAAAAATTCTGAAATACAATCTTGACATTTATATAATATTAATTGAAAGTGTTAAACGTTGCGAAGTTGCAGGCTAATGCTGTTGTAAATCAAATCTAAACTGAATAAATATGAGTTATATAAGAAAGTAGGCTATCTCTTTCACAATATCTTGGCCGATTTCAATATTCGCGATAATATGTATTTTTGTACGATAAATATACAATTATATACACTCGTGATATGGCAATATACATGATACATGTTACGATATCTCGTAGCAGATATAGAGTACCTAGATACAAATATTTAAAGCAAGAATAATTAAGATACACCGTATCTCAATACCTAATTCGTGCCGTATGTGTTATATTTAGGTACTATCTAGACATCTATAGACGTTTCGCGATATACTAATGCACGTATTTTCACGTGATGAAAATGACGCGCGGCGTTTTCGGCGTGCTATTAAAAAGTGCTGATTGCGATACGAGCACGCGACGTACTTAAAAAAGAGTTCCAAGGGATAATTCAAAAGCGAGAGCAGCGTGTAATGTGTTTCATATATGTCGCTTCGTCTTTATCGACGAAATACTTCTTCATTCAATATTTCCGACATGCGCGTCTCTCGATGCGATTCTCTATTAGCTATATAAATGTAACTTTAAATCTGTAAGTCCATAATTAACATGCGCTTTATCGCGTATATATATTTATGTATATATGTACACAGTCTTATAAAGCAAAATTTACAAACATTACGACGTACGGTCGATCGAATAAATATGCGTCCTCCGATGCGACCGAGTCGGGTTGCAAGTTTTGCACGTTGCTTCGTCGTATTTTGATCGCGCGTCTCGTATACACCTGACAAAGACTGATTGACAGCCTGCCGTGCGCACGTTCGCGCTGTGAAACTGGTGAAAAATTCATCGCTGACGCGAATCGTTAAGCGAATATGTATCCGATGCAGATCGAATTTCCAGCAGAAAGAGCGAGGACATGCTGGCCGTATATACATCGGCGATACAAAACTCTTCTTTCTTTTGTACATGAAACGTGATATTTTGATATCTGTAATGGAAAGATTCGCGAGGTGATAATGTTCCTTTGCACTTTTTACTGTTATATGCGACATAGAAAGAGTCATTACGCGATCAAAATACAAAGCATCTCGCAAATGATACTCTTCTCTTGCAACCCTGACGGAGGGGAGAAGGGACAAAGAGGAGAGGGAGAGGAAGAGGGAGGAGGATCCGTTATAGCGCAGGGGAAGAGCTTTTGAGCGAGAGATCAAGATGACACAGGGGGCAAGGAGCGAGGATACGCAACGATCCTAAGAAACGAAGGAAAGCTCGCAGCGAGGAACAAAACATGCGAGACGTTTTCGTTCATCGAGCGAGTGACTTACCTACCCCACTTGGTCATCGACAGTCAGTTTTTTGTTTTTTTTTTTAAAGCCTCTTGCGTGTATGTAAACAGTACTCCGATTATTTATTACGTCAACAAGTTTTCGCAGTCACGACGCACGAATAATATTCTCCCGTATGAATTTAAAAACAAAAGAAAAACATAATAGTAGATAAAACCTATTGAATATTGTCAATACAATAGACGAGTAGTTCAGAGTGCTATTAAGGAGATTTTTCAAATAGAAATAGCAAAAGTATTAATCAGAAAAAAACAAACGAAAATGAGAAAGATATACTCATTTGATCGAATATCATTTGGGATAATGATATACATATGTGTATATATATTTTGTAAAAATGGTAAAAAAATATAGTGAATATATGCATCTCCTCGCTTGGGGCTATAATATAAAGTATTGATATAATACACAATTTCTCTTTAGCGTGCATTACATTTTACGTATCATTATTTACGTATTGACGCGAATATATTACGGCGCAAATTATATCATACTTCAGGAACTTTCACCTAATGCGCACTCGAAAACTGTTAGCGATCGTAATAAATTGTCAAGAGACTGTATATGAATTGTGTATGAAGGAGTAATACCTCTCTTAATTTCGTTAATATGAGTGTGTACGTATGTGTTTATGCATGTTTGCGCGTTACTCTTGATGTGCTGCTAGGAAGCTGACTAGATTATAATCTAAAATACGAAATACCCAGGTAATCATCGTCCTTGTACGTAACGGAATTTCATTTCCGCGAGTTGTCGCTACAAAGAGAATTCTCCGAGGGAATTTTCAAGAGACAAACATAAAAAAAAAAAAATAAAATAAAATAGACCTTGATGCGCTTACTCGCATCTACTGACGAGGATTCCGGTGTTCCGTATCGACATTGACTACTGCTCGACCTTCCAAGAGGTCGAACGGCCCTACCTAGGCATTCGACTCCTTCAGATTGTCAAAGTATTGCATGATCTGGTTGTAGTCCATACCTAGATTAAGATCGTCAAGCGGCACTGACTCCTCCTGTTCCTGAAAAGACGAGGCACAGGAGGAGCTGGAGGAGGACGACGAGGAGGAGGATGAGCAGGAAGCGGACGGCGACGATGATGGTGGGGACGTGGTGGTAGATGAGGCTGTGCCGCCGATAGGAGTTGACGTGTTCCCTGTAGAGACGACAGCAGATGTGGAGAAGGACGAGTACATTGGATTACCGACTACAGTCGCCCTCTTAATCTCCCGGGATCTTCCAGCGTCCTTCGCGAGGTGTTTGTTGCTGTCGTCGTGATTCACCACCAGTTCCACGAATTCTTCGTCTTCGCCGTTCTGCTGCTTGTTCGCGTTCTCCACCACTCTGGTTTTCGCCGCGTGCGGTTTGACCATATGATGGCCCGACTGCTGCGGCGGTTTGCCGCTATGTCGATGATTATTCCCGTGATGGCTGCCACCGCCACTGCCGCCGCTGGACGTCCTGTGGCGATGTTTCCGCGGTGGTTCCGGCAGCCGCACGTTAACCCCCGTGTTTCTATGCGGCGGTACCGGTGGTTTATAATCCTCGTTGTTGCCGTTGCTCGCGTTGTTCGTGCCGATTGTCATCGATGTCGTCGTCGTTGTCGCAACCGATGTCGAAATCGTGGGCAGCACCCCGTGAGGTGGCAAAGGCGGAGGGATATCGTCGTTGCTGGAAAAAAATTTCCAATGACTATTAAATTTGTATAATAATACATCATTACTTCGTACAAAAAAAAAATTATTATTTTTCTCTTCGCGGAACACTTTTTTCCTTTGCCTTCGAAAAGATATGTCACGAGAATCTTCGAAAACTATATGAGAATCCTCGATCAATACAAAGAAAAACAATAACATTAAATCATAATTACTCATTCCGCGTAGTGGCTATTGACGGAGTTACCACCGCCGTCGTCGTTGCCGTCGTCGTTGCGTTATTAGTGGGTGGTATCATCGCGGACGACTTGATCGCGGATTTCGCCGCGAAACTATTCCGCACTGCCCTGTCCCTCTTAGAATAAGTTGTAGTGTCGATAGCGCTGGTACCGCTAGGTCGTTGTTGATTGGCGGACGGTAGCTCGATGTGATTCGGATTGTCGAAGCATGTGCCCAGTTCGTTTTCGGGTTCACCTTCGCCGGCCAGCGGATTACTTGTTACGCGTACCTGCAACAAAAACCAGGTTTCCAATCAAACAAGATTCAACGAAATCTCTCGTTTATTTTGTTTAAATGCTGCCTCTGAATTATCGGAGCGATGAGAGGCGAATACAAAGATATTTACAGCGTCAAATCCCATCGGAGATTCGTTGAATTTTAATCACTGATTAATCCTGAATGTGTGTATTTTCGCTGAACTGCCAATTAACACTAAGCATGTTACATTTTATCGAAATTTCACTCGTTATCATTTAATTCATGAGAAATCCTAAGTAGGTCTTTTATGCTGATAATCATGTTTAAATAAAGTTCGAATTAATTGTGTGTATTAACGTATATCACTTGTCTGATTTTATGCTTTACTTTTATTAATGAAATAATCTCTCTTACTGATTTATATACAATAAATTAACCGATAATTAGGTCATCGTAGTTAATCATGCATGAAATTTTTGAAAGTAGTAATTCTATCAGAATATCTACTCAAATCTTATAATAAAATTCCTTCATCTTTCAGGTTTTTTGTCTAAAATTTTAGGCAGAGAATTTTTTTTTAGAGATTTTTTGTAAGTAAAATTTTCTTAAATATATTTTATTATAATTGATAGGTTGTCGATTGCTTGCAATGTAAGAACAAAATTAAAAGAGAATCGTTTTTTTTTTTTTTTTGTTTTAATTTCAATAAAAATCCAATGAATGTTTTCTGATCTTTTCCAAGTATAAAAAAGTCTCTGAAAGAATTCCAGGTTCTCCATGTATTTCCAGGGAGTAGACACCTTGCTCTACGTATATCGTGCGATTCATTCTTGTACGTACCTGTTGCGGACCGCAGGCGGCTCGCTCGAGGGTAGCTCTACCCAGCCATACCCAGTCGTGTGCGTTGGTGGTGGATTCGCGTGGCGGTCGTCTACCGGATGCCAGTTGATTCGCGGCGGCACGTGCCCTCGCGCCCGCTCCAGCGAGCACCGGTACGGTCGCGCCAGTCAGGAGTCCCGGCGAGTCTGGCGGTTGAGGCTTGAACTTGCTGGCGTACACCACGCAGGAGACGACAAAGACAACGATCGCGAAGCAGAATGCCGCGAGCAGCACGTACATCCCGATCTCGAGCGGACTCATGCGCGCCCCGACGCCGTGATGACGCACGCCGACGCCGCCCATACCCCCTGAAGACATGCCATTAGCTATAGCCGTGCGATGCTGCCGCGCCTGCACCAGAGGCTCGTGCTTGTGCCCGTCTTTCTCGTCTTTCAGCGGTAACCCTTTGCACAGAAAAAAACAAAGAGAGAGAAAGAGAGAGAGGACAGAGTGAGACGACAGGGTGTTTGTGCCGAGTTGGAGAGAGCCGCTGCGAGAGAATCTTAACCCCTTAATCCCTTCAAGCTGGACAGGCGACTGGCTAGACATGCTATTGAGCATGCGAGGATCGAGGAAGGGTCATGAACGTGCAATTGTATTTTCGACGCGGCGATATTATGTTATATACAATGATTTCGTATTATCTTATTGAATGCGTAATCTGTAAATTGAGATTTTAATAGCAAATTGAGATAAAAAAAGAAAAAAGAAGAATCATGTATTTATATGTTTCGAGATTAAGTAATTTTTAAAATCAACTTTTTTTTCGGTCAACTGTGTCATTTGTTCGTACTTCGTTAATAGTAGTAGATGTTTCCAGTTAATTAATGATGATGTATTCCAACTAATTTATAATAAGCGCGTCACAAATTATTTTTCGAGGCAGATGCATTTGATGTTCAATATACAAAAGGAGAGAAAACTATCAGTTACGGGAGATTGGACAGTAATCGTGGGGGAAGATTACGCATCAATAGACAGGCAAAACTTTTTACAAGCCAAAGAAAGATCACGAAGAAAGTTTTCGTTATAGGAAATGCATGCCGTGCGCAATGTGGCGCAATGTGGATTATAAAGCGTAGTAGAGAACGGAAGAAAAAGCGAAGAAAATGCGAAAGAAAGAAGAAAGAAAGATGTAGAAAGAGAGAAAGCAAGAGACAGCAAGCGGCAAAGGGGAACAGGATCTATTTACCGATGAGAATATCATGTAGATCAGGTGCCATTTCGCCCCGGTTGGTTTTACGTTCTCTATGATGATGAGAGCCAACGGTGCCGCCGCCGTCGTTTTGCACAAATTCCGGCCGATTGGGTACCTCGCTCGAGGCGAAATCCACCTCGACATTGGCAGTAGCGCTTGCCAATGCGGCGACCGTCGTCCTCTGAGAACCCTTGCCCGACCGTCTGCCGGATAATCGGCAGGAATCGGCCAGCTGAAGATTGACGCGCAGTAAGTCACCGCGACCCTCGCCAACGGCAATGACCCGCGGATGATGCGAAGCGACCATCGGCGCGAACGCTACGACTTCCGGATCCGTGCTTTCAACCTGCAAATGGTAATCGCTCACGGCGATCTCCCTTAAAGGCGTACGGGTATTGTCCGAGAACTCCACGTCAATGTCCAGCAATCCTTCCTGTTGATACGTACGATAATCGCATCAAGTTTATACATAGTTTGCTTACAGCAACCACAATTTTGATTACAGAATCCTTAGGGAAGTTTGGAGCTAATTTCTCCAGAAATTAGATGGAATAATACAATAACATGTTATTTTTTAACTTTATATGTATTTCTTTTCTTAATTTTGACTTATTTAATCAGATTTAGATTCAATGGTCAAACGCCGAAACATTAAACTTTGTTATTTCTTAAAAGATCGATTCTTTGAGCTTGCTCTTTTTCTCGAAATATATTTGAAAAGCAATACGAATATTTCAATTATAATTTAATAATATTACCTGATACTGCGCGGTCAGTCTTCTCGTAACCGAGGTTTCCGCAACGTATCCATTCTCGATCGCGGTATCGGGACTAATACTGAGTTGAAGTCCGGACACGACTCGGACAGACAATCGTATTATGGATACTCGATCATTGCCGACCCTGATTTCCTTCGCGCCGATGACTCTGCCAGTGATTGGTGACAGTACCTGCACCTCCGTGCGTCCCACCCCGCGTCCCTGGACCAATCTATTTTGTATGAGCGTCGCAATCCTGGGATCGGAAATTCGTAGCATGCCGGCCACGAGGTCGGTGACGCGCAGCCAGGTGCGCCGATTGACAAAGTACGAGACTCTGCCCGAGTCATGATCGCTCGCCAGAAATCGGGCGTGCACCTCGACCGGGCTCTGCTGAAAGCGCAGTCGACAATTGGCCGGAGATAAATTCCGATCGATGGAATTGATCGTATCCCCCCATCCGTGATCGTTTCCATTACCACGGAATCGCTCCTCGTGCTCGTCCTCCTCCTCGAGCAGCGGCTCGTCCGGATCGTCCATGTCCATAGAAGTGTCTTCTATTAATTCTTCGAGCTCGATGGCGCTTCTTTTCTTCGCTCGCGCGGTGACCGGCGATTCCGAAGCCTGTTCCTCGGTCCTCGTCGCGTTCAGCAGGCTGCGCTTATTCTTGGCGCTCGTCGCGTGCTCCTCCGGCACCTTCCAGCCCTTTATCTGACTGAGTCGCGTGTCGCTGACGCTCACCTCCAACGGAAACTCGGGCATCCACACGGTGAATCTCGCCAAACCGGTATACGTGCCGTACTTGACGAGAACCGACGCGTTGCTGGAACCCCGAATCTCCGAACCGTCCACGTACACGCTGCTACACGAGGACGATACCTGCGAATTTCGAACGGTAGGGTGTTAAGTGGAGTTAGATTCTAGGATAGAGTTTGTAATGCCACGTCTAACGACAGTGCACAGATTGTTGGAATTTCCGAAGCGCTACTTGAACTGACGATTAAACAAACTACAATTACAGTTCGAAACTTTTCTGGACATGTGTTATACAATATTATACGATATATTTTCGACAGAAGTTAAAATATTAATATTACAAAACTTTAACACATCACTTAATAAGTCCCCGGTCTGACACATATATGACAACATTGTTGACAGACCCACGTGATTTCTAAAAAAAAATTTGTTTTTCTTAGTTAGACCGGAGACTTATTGAGTGATGTGTTAGATATATTGTATACACTTTTTTTGGAAGATGCACTTTTCATGATTTCATTGAATTTGTTTTGCTAAACAAAAGTTCATATTTTTATTAACTGTCATACAGAAAATAAACAATCGTCAAAATTAACATTACTTACAGAACAGAATTAAATGATATTAAATCTTCTGTCACTAATATATGTGCATAAACACATCTAAAAATTATCATAATAAATTATCACCATAAATATGAAAAAATTATATATATATAATATCTAAAAATTATTACGCAAATAATAGGAAGAACTTGAATGAAGAAGTTTGAAAATACTATTAGCGTCTATAAACACCGTGATTTTTCCCTTCAAGAAGCTTTCCTTCAAATTAAGTTGTTGGAGAATCTCGATAAGTGCTGAAGGTGAATTAAAAAGCAATTACCTTGAGAACGCTCTCGTCCTCGGAATGACAGGACGACTGCAGCGTGACATCGGCCACCGTGCCGGCTTGACTAACGATGAAAACCTTCATCCCCTGCGACACCTGACGCCCCGTCAGCACCGCCGTATTCATCACCTCCCAGTTCTGAAACAAAATACAAAAAAAATTTCTTAAAGAGATAAACTCGTAGCTCAAACGTATATTTCAATTTTTAATGCTATGTGATAAAAATTTACGTATATTTCAATATACACATTTCTAGAACCTTCATATATGATGGAGATATTGTATCCATTATTCATAACTGTTATCTATTCTATTTCGGACTTTATTCCCTTTTCGCCGCATGACATGATAAAAAGCGCGGTAAGAGTGATATTAAAAAATACGTATCATTCAAAATAAAGAAAAAAGCATACATAGAAATATATGCAGGAAGGAATATTCTGTGAAAAAGAATATCGTACCTCTTGCCCTTAAATACAAATATAAAACTTATTTTTAATTAATTATTTATAAAACAAATGGAAATATATTACAATGGAGGAACAGTAACAAAGTATATAAATATATAAATATCTATTACTCAAAATTGATTACTAGAATTAATTTTATCTTATTTTATTCTGAAGAAATAGGAGGAAAAAGAAATAAACGAAAATTAAAGATTCTATTGACGATTGTTTTTGTTTCCATTTCCTTTGAGGCAAAAAGAATATGAGTTCTTGACCTCCTATTAAAACTGTAACCTCCGAGCTATATAAAAGCTCGGCTATAATTCAAAAGTTTCCGATGAAACTATCCTTTCTAATGATATTTTTCTAATGATATATTTTTCACGATAAAAATTTTTTAAAAATAAAGAGAGATATATCTGTCTTTTCGTCACAACATCATAAAATCATCACAATGTACTCGAAAGGATTTTCATGAATACTGATACATGATAACTAAGATGTCCACACAGACGCATCTGACGTACACACCTGCTTCACTATTGCTGACGATTCGCTCGCGCGACGTTACATACACATACACGCGAAAATTACTTCCAATATTCGCGTTCGCATGTACACGCGTAAACTTTATACTAGTTCGTCAACGAGAGAGGACTTCCGCAAAGGGAGTTGACGAGGATCGGACGGTCGGTCCAGTAAGCCATTTCCAAGTTGGCTTCCGTCCGTGCAGAGTCCGCAGGCGGGGCCCTTTGGAAGAGGAACATCAAACGGTTCGGATATTGCAGCGAGGGAATTTAAATCTCTGACGTCAGAGATACCCTCCCCTTGGTGCTACGATGTGTGCGCCAGCCAGCTATAACACATCACTCAATAAGTCTCCGGTCTAACTAAGAAAAACAAATTTTTTTTTTTTAGAAATCACGTGGGTCTGTCAACAATGTTGCCATATATGTGTCAGACCGGGGACTTATTGAGTGATGTGTTACCTTATCGTCAACGTGGAGAGAACGTGTTCTCTCAACAATGATAGAAGTGACGGGTGCGGCTCATCTTCGATATGCGAAACCTCGCGCGGCTCCCTTTTCCCTTCCTTTCATCAAATATTTTTCCAGCAGGATCGGCCCTCGCACGCGAATATTTACGAGACTACCTGAGCGAGAGATGCAAGATGTAACACCCGTTATCTTGTCTCCCCCATCATGCAAAATGTGACGGGAATCTCCCCTGAAAGGAATCGCCGAAGAATTGTATATGTAATTGTTTATGTGCACATATCGATCCTTGATTCGGTTTTTGTCGCGTGATGCAAGGGGTATTAAAAAAAAAAAAAAAAAAAAAAAAAAAAAAAAAAAAAAAAAGATATCAAATGATATCTAAATCGAAAGTGATATTATTTGATCCTTCGATGCAAAAACGATCTTCAAGATTATCTTCTGAATATCTTCAGTAAAATCCCTTTCAGGTAGTTTTTAGAAAAATCGTAATCTTTCTTTTAAAATTATTGAAATCTCATTTTTCTGCTCTTTAAATTTCTGCAACTTATTCATTTAAATTTGCTCCTTAAACCCGTCTATTTTTCATTTATATTAATGATAACTAACAATAGGAAGACACGCACAGAGAGACAGTGATAGAGAGAGGGAGGGGGAGAGAAGGGGAGGGATGATAATGCTTGCACTTAAGCCTTAAGCACTTCGAATATGGCCCTGGCTACATTAGTTATAACTATTAGACTGCAATAAAGCAAGGCAACAAGACTATATTATATAATAGCAAAGACACATTAGTCGTTAGCTTAAAATATTTAACATATAATTTTATACATTCGCGTTGAACAAATGTGACAAGTAAAGTTTACAAATGTGATTAAATTCTGTAGCAGCGCATAATATAATGTATGACTATATAAAAATCTTGAATATATCTTGAATTAATATATAAAGGCAACAATCCAACTTTCATAGATCGTTAAAATTATTTTTTTGATATACGAACTGCTGCACACGCAGCAGCAGCTGCGTTATTTATCAAGATCGTAAAATTATATTCCGAGCTCGTTGAAAGAAAACGGAGAGCATTTTCATCATAAAATGTGATGCTTAATCGACAAAAGGAAACGAAAAAGGACGGATGAAGGGGATAGGCGGAGAGGGAGGAAGAGGAGCAAGGATTTTACGTTACTGCGAGCGTAAAATATGCACAATACACAGTCCATTAAGTTGATAAATTTCAACGGGGTAAACAAGCGCGCGCGTGTCGGAGGTCGTTAATTGATAAATTAGATAATTAATTCATTTACATATCCTTTTGAAGGCACCGCGGGCGCACGCGCGCGCGCGCGAGTACACGCTCGCGGAAAGTTGCCGGAAACTCGACGC
Source organism: Cataglyphis livida (assembly GCA_039654365.1). NCBI lineage: Eukaryota > Metazoa > Arthropoda > Insecta > Hymenoptera > Formicidae > Cataglyphis > Cataglyphis livida. The sequence continues at coordinate 4,249,920 of JBCEZV010000009.1, forward strand.
TCGCGCACGCTTCTTGATTATCCTTACTCTAATTGCTACTCCTTCCGCGTGCGAGAGACTGCGAGTAAAGTTTTTAATTAAAAGAGAACTCGCGCGACCTCTTTCCTTCGACGTTCTCGACCTATGTGTTCTGAGTTACCTATCGACATTGCGATACTGGAATTTTATCAAACTCATCGACAACGTTATTCAACTCAATATCGATGTGATAAAAAATCTCCGAGAAGTTATAAATTAATATCCTTTGATATTATCCATAGGATGCCGCAGAATCACATTAAAATACCTTTATAATCGCAGCCCTTCGGCTAATCTGAAGACGATACTTCCCTTCGAGAAAATATTGATAATATTGATAAAGATCGTTTATCTCTCTTTTTATAAATTTTTCCTATCAAATATCTTTGAAAATACATTGTAAATTAAAATTATATCAAAGTATAATATTAAAGTTATCTAAAAAGGATTTAATAAAGAAAAGATATTTACATTATTTAATATAACACATCACTCAATAAGTCTCCGGTCTAACTAAGAAAAACAAATTTCTTTTTAGAAATCACGTGGGTCTGTCAACAATGTTGCCATAATGTGTCAGACCGGGGACTTATTGAGTGATGTGTTATATATCAAGAGACGAGTTTTTCCTCTAAAGTGGCTGTTTTATACGCACAATATGTATTAATTTTCTACATTTTATTATACAAACCAATGCATTGATATATTTTTCAATTAATTCGTTTAAACATTGTTTTATGTCTAATCATCAATGTGATTCCATATAAGCTGACTTTCATAGAGAGTCATGTACCATGCACCTGCTGCATCATGTTACCGGAAATTGCGAGCATGTCACGGATAATGTGAAACCCTCCCATTTAATTCGCATTCCTAGGGTTGTATCCCTATTGTGTTATTGTAGGCCGCTTGAAAAGCGATTTACCGAAACAATGTTTGGCTTTTGTATTGCAGGTTGCACTTTGCGCTCTGTTTTATTGATTTCTTTCTTTTTTTTTTTTTTTTTTTTTAATAAAACTCGATCGTTATTCCTAATAGAATTTACAGCTAAAGTCGAAGACTCCACAGTTTTTAAATCCTTTTTTTTTTTTTTTTTTTATAAAACATTGTTAAAATGGTATCACTGAATATCTTTTTACGTGCAATTTCGCGTTGTATCATCCGTATATTTTTCAAGAGTTTTTCATATATGATCGATTTGACAATTCGATCACATATATACATATGTTCTGTTTTTTTTTTTTTTTTACAATGCTGTTATAAAAATATAAAAATTTCACGCACTAGAAAACTCGCGCAAAACATTTACATTGATATATAAAAAAAAAAAAAAACTATGAAGTTGAATTTATATCTCAGCTAAAATTTCCGATGTAGGAAACAAATTATATAGTTTTATTAAAAAAAAAAACCTCGTTGCCATCGTTGAAAAATGTGTAAAAATAGATGATCGAAATAATTTTATCGTTAAAAGTTAAAGTATAATATTATAGCTCCTCTTTGAAAAATAGATCCTCTCTGCGATTTTACAATTTTGATTCGAATTACTCTTTTTTTTTTTTTTTCAAGAGAGAGAATTAATACTTTGAGAGAAAATTAACGTGTCACACGTTTTGCACCCCACGTGTGTAAGAAAGGACGGGGAAATGCGTGGACGGCACTCGATGTGGCGCCAGCAGAATCGAAAATTTCATTACAATCCGTTGTTATGGCAGCTGCGTCGTCGCCGTTATCGAAATGGGAGTACGTAGCATTGGCATGCGATCGATCCCGTGGAATTTTGCCACGGCTAGAAATATCGCTGTTTATGGTGAACGTGCAGGCGCGGAAAAGCCGAGCAGAGAGAGGGAGGGAGGGAGGGGGGGGAGAGAGAGAGAGAGAGAGAGGAAAAGCATTATCCTTTCTGCACGCTGGACGCCTTTTCCTTTTTCTCACCATCTTTCCTTCCTTCTCCTTTCCCTCTCGGCGTCTTCGATGCTCGCGAGGCTCGTGGATTGTCGACCGAAGTGGAAACAGATTTTCGCGTGACGGCATGATCGATATACGAACACGTATTGATCGCTTCCTCCCCCTCCCCTCCCCCCCTTCTTCCCCCGTCGTTCGAGTTAGTAGTTCTTTTCCGAAGGATTTTTATCGATGAAGAATGTTACGATGAAAATAACCGTAACTGACGGAAAATCGACAAAATCTGACCAAAATCTTAAAAATCCATCGACTACTTTTCCTACGAAGTCTTAAGGTACCCGGATCTGCCACTGCAGTCAGTCTAGATTATGACGTTAGAAGCGCAAAGCCATTCGAATCTTCCCTGTCGTATAACACATCACTCAATAAGTCCCCGGTCTGACACATATATGACAACATTGTTGACAGACCCACGTGATTTCCGGGAAAATTTGTTTTTCTTAGTTAGACCGAAGACTTATTGAGTGATGTGTTATATAATAATAATAATACGCACGAGTTCTGCATCGCCATCATTAATGTTTGGATAGAGAAGATTGATAAAAGGCGCACCAAGATTTTTCACTTTTTCTCAGCTTCTTTCATTGATAAATGGCGCGAGAAGAAAATTCATCTTTTATCTTTCAAATTGAAATCGTAGAAATAATTTTTCGATTTCGATCGTTTCTAAATGCAAAATAAAAATGTACACTTTCACTAACAGGAAGAAATCTCGATTCCAGGTATATTTATATTTTGAAATCAACTTTTACATTATATCTAGAAAGATACATTATTCCTCGTAAGTTATACGATAATATCGTAAAATCTAGAACAGACTTCGATACGTCGTAGGCCGTAAAAATTGTCGAAATTCGCGTATCCTGGTCTCAACTTTTAACTTAGATAAAGCTAGAGGAGGACAAAAATAATTCTTCCCGAAAGCGTAGCTACTCGCTAAAATTGACATTTACATCACTGACAGTATCCGTGCGTTACCTTAGAGATAGGAAGCACCGCCTGTATATCGTCCTTCTGTATTTCCAGCCGCACCTGCAGCTTTCGCTTCTCGGCATGATGATGATGATGATGCTGCAACTGATGTTGCATTCGCTGCTGCAACTGATCGACGCCCGTCAACTGTGAGTCCTTCTCGTCCTCGCCCTGGAACTCGTAACGCACGCTCCATACGATTTTACCGCCGTCCCAGCTTCCGTCCATGCTGTCCTCGCTGGCCTCTAACAGCATCGTCATTATTTCCTCCGCGGATCTGAAACGTGACAACAGTGATTTTTTGAAAAATGTCCGCGTAATAAATCAAAATTAATGAGAAGAATGTAAGCTTTACTAAAGAGAACCAGAGAGAAGAGTATCTCTCTTTACGAAAACGGCTGAAATATTTCCAAACAGCCTAGTTTTTTTTTTTTTTTTTTTTTTTTTTAACAAAATTATCCTAATTTTTTATATAAATCGATTTTATATAATTCTTCGTAATAGGCGGCGTAAAAAATTATAAAGATAGGATAGCCAAAAATTGAATAATTTACGAGATATTATTATTCTTTAATTTGACTTAAATTATGATATGCCTCGCAAAATATTCATTTTTGATTTTACGTCAAAAATTTTACGGAATAATGAAAGAAATTAATTGGTTTTAAGAAAAGACATAATTATCTCTGCAAAAAGCACGTAATAAATAAAAAGAAATGTAAACTTTATTATTCGAAAGAGAGAGAACGAAAGAGAAGAGAATCTTTTCACGAACGATAAGGAATTTCCCACGAAAATTCGATAATTGGACTTTCAAAAGCGAAGATCAGAAACAATAGGAATTATGTTAATAGGAATTTGTAACTCTGTAACAATGACAAAGTTTTCGCGAAATATATACATATGTAGATATACCAGATTGCTTGAAAGTTCGAGGATAATCCACGGAAGCTGCGTATCACCGGCAAGAGATTCCATTCGTAACGGTTTATATATAACACATCACTCAATAAGTCTCCGGTCTAACTAAGAAAAACAAATTTTTTTTTTTAGAAATCACGTGGGTCTGTCAACAATGTTGCCATAATGTGTCAGACCGGGGACTTATTGAGTGATGTGTTATATATACAAATTTCTGCCGCGGATACGAACAAACGAGTTCGTTCATTCACTCGAGTGTAAATACACTCTTCGCGATTGATGCTATTTTCTACTGAGAGAGTTCGTGAGTACGACCGTAAGAATTAAGAGGAACGAAAACTCGCCTGTTATTATCCGGTTCTTGAATTGGCAAGAAAATTGTTGCTCTCGCGTGACAAGCTTTGTACTTTCCTCAATGCGCACTAAAAGAGAGAAAGGACGTTTGTCCAAAATATTCTTTACCTTTTCATGTTTAGCTTGCATATGATTCTGCGGCTCATTCATATTTTCCAGCGAGTATATAATATAAAATTATCGTGAAACGAATTATTTCCACGAAAATTGAACCAAAAATTAATAGCATTCATAGCCATGTAAATTTAATTGTACTGATTAAGATCTATGAATTTATAAAACATAATTAAACGCGGGTAAAAAATTTAATGAAATAAATAAAATGTTACTTGGTGTAACGTTAAACAAGTATCCGTATCTATGTTAAAGAGAAAATATTTGAAAATTATGTAAAAAATTTAATTATGTATTTTTTTGAAATTGCGAAAGTGCGTGTTTTTTTTTATTAAAACGAAAATTAAACGTCAAAGTTCTCAGTCGCCCGTTACGCGAGATTATCGAGATTCTTGTCGCGAATCTTATCAAAGGTAATATCGACGGTTATATCTTCAAGGTAATTATGAGGCCGCAGGCCTCGAGCTATACCTGCCTAACTACGGGGAGCAGACATCAGCATCACACGCGTCGCATTCGCGTTTGATCTCGATGCGAGCGAGAGTCGTCGCGCCTGCACAGAATCTCGATAAGCGAACCCCCCTCCCCACCCCTCCCCCCCCTCTTCGGGACGAAGTCACCCCCTTCCCACTCCGCCCTTCCCACCCTTATCGCGACCGTCGATCTACGGTTGCGTGCGTGGCGGCCGATGTTATCCTCGTACCCACCCTTTCACTCTCCTCCCTCCCCTCCCCCCTCCCGCCGCCCTTCTCCTGCCCAAGAGATCGACGATCCGGCGAAGCGGCATAAATCGTCGATTTCGCGGAAGTCGAGTCGAAGGCGAAATCAATGCGGACCATCGGCGGGTTAAGGGTGATAACGAGAGAAAGAGAATATCGCTTCTACCTCCGTCCTGCTCCTCCGCCGACTTTGTCGGCGTCGCTAACGTCAGCACAATACGACCAGCTCCTCTGCCGTCTTTCTTTCTTTATCAGTGCCTCGCGATACGGCGGTATATAAGGCCGATCCGTTCGGCCGTTCTGTCGTAATTGGTCTTTAAGCGTGAATCGATCATGCGTCGCGTCGCGCTGTTCTTTCTCGCGGGTACGCTGATAACGTTACTCGCGAGCATCCCCCACGTCCGGGCGTATCCCACGAAGGATGAAGACGATGCGTTAACGGCGATGACAGTTGCCGGCGCGGACGAGAAGAATTCGTCACTTCAAGAATTGTGTCATTTCAAAATATGCTCTTTGGGTGAAAATGAACCTGGCCCGGCAACTTCTGAGATTTCGGTCGACGCAGAGCAAAATGTTGATGAGCGTGCGAAGAGAGACGCTTATAAAGATGTCATTGTGGAGACCTTCGAGGGGAAGGAATTTCAGCGGGTGAGACGTGCGTCAAAGAGGAAGGGCAAGGAGAATGACAAGAACGATGATAGCAGCAGTAGTTCTTCTAGCGACGACGATGACAACGATGATGATGATGAAAAGAGCCCGAAACGATGCGTGAAATCCAAGAAGGATGACGACGACGATGACAATTGTGATAACGATCGTAAGAGCAAGAAACAAAGCGTGAAATCCAATGATCACGATAACAATTGTGATGATGATGATGACGATGATGATGACGACGACGACGACGACGACTCATCTTCGTCTTCCTCTTCGTCTTCCTCTTCGGAGGAAAATAAGAAGAAACGAGACAAGAGGCGTATCAAAGATGATACTTCGGAAAGTGTATCATCGTCCGAACATTCAAAAAATCAGGCGAGATTTATCCGAGGTGTATCGGAGAATTATTTCGGGGAAAAAAATAATCCGACGAATCGACACGACGGAGAGGTCGAGGTTGGCTCGAAAAGCGAATCATCATCCAAAGAGGAGGACAAATCGAAAGAATCGCGATTGATCCGAATTCCTTTATTCCGAACAGATGGGGAGAATAAACTGAAGAGTCGATTTAGCCGAGCGCTCGATGCTTCGGATGAAAGTAAATCGTCGTCCTCCTCGGAAGAAAAGAATGAACCAAAGAATCGGCTTGTTCGGTCAACCGAAGACTCCACGACTAAATTGTCGTCTGAAAAAAGTGATAAAGCCCTTTTCCTTATTCCCCCTTACATCGAGGATGTTAGTCGTTCGCACCGTACCGTAAAGCAAACTGACAAACCGCACAATCGAGTGACTCGATCGAACGACGGCAAGAAAAAGAAGAAGAAGATACAGAAGAAGAAGAAGAAGACGAAGCGCCATTGTACGCCCAAGGCGACTACTGTTAAGGTGGATACTCATGAAACGAAGCTACCAACGGATCATCTTCCGGTTTGATATATATGTAGCATTAATCCCCAAAGTTTATTCTCTTTACGTCACAAAAGTACAATATTAATAAAGAATTTATATTATATAAAGTTAATGCAATTTGAATATTTTTACTTGTACGTTTAGTTAAATCGCAGTAAATATATATTCAAATATAAAATTTATTTCTTTTTTTATTAACCAATGAAAATAGAATTTAAAAGAAAAGAGATCTAGAGTTTTTTTTATATATATGAATGAATCTGTAATTACTTCTGAAAATTGACAGATCCATAATTATTCGAATAATAATCCATGAATATAATTTTTATTAAGTAAGGCGTTTTAATACAAGATGTTTTATTTTGTATTGAAATAAAATATTGTAATAAAATATAATGCCATAAAATTTCCTTAAGCCGACGTACATATGTTGGTGAGCTTGGAAAGATTTTCTCTGAGATTGTGAACATGAGAACAGTTAATGCAACGAGCAATTTAAATCCCTCGCTTCTCTCCATTCGTTTAATTAAAAACGCTGCGAATTAAATTCCGCCACGAAACGACACATAAGACAAATTTCTCGGCAAGTAAGCAAAAAATCTTAAAATTTTATTCTAACATTGTACAAGAAACAATTTTTTTTTTTTGTTTATATTATTGAGAATTATTTAAAATTTAAACCAACTCCCTTTTCGACTCCATTTTTTTCAACATCTATTTCGGGCAAAATATGTTCATAAATTTTTTACATGGCGTTAAATGTTTCAAAGAAATATAAAAATTGATTAAAAAATTAACATCTCAAGTAAATATTTTTTCAATTATAATTACGTATTGTTTTATTTCAAAGTTGAACTTAGGATTTTCAAACTTCCGTCGATCTAATATAATTTATCTTAACGCCAAACACGCGTCTTATTTTAATAATCAACATTCACGATCGAGTCATTATTGCTGGCAATTTTTCAAAGATATGCGAGGTGTACTTACGTGCTTATTACACGCGATGTCGTCTCCTTGCGCCGTGCTGTAAACGTGGCGGCCGTGTTTTTCGCGTTTACATCGCTCTGGACAATCCAATCTGGGCTGCTGGACGAGGCATCCAGAATTTTCACCCCGGACTTGACTCTCATTCTGAAACACACGAAGAATTCGTAATTGTAGCGTGAATTCAAGTTACATTTCGTTACATTTTGAAGTAATATTGAATGAATGGAAAGAATGATAGATGTGTGAGTAAGATATCCCTTAAAAAAATTTAATTAATCCATTATTCTCCATCAAGATGAATAGATGCACACACGCTCTTATTCGTTAATTTAAAAAAAAGATCATTCCGAACGATTCGTTAATTAACTATCTGTACGTATAATTGGCTATTTCGTAGGAATGTACATTGAATCTTGATATCAATTAATCAATATATCCATTTGATTTATTAAGAAAAAAAAAAAAAAAAAAAAAAAGAGAGGGAAAAAATTTTCCTTATAAAATTTCATCAAAAATGGAAACGCGTTTTATATTAATCACATCATTGCGACAATCTCAAGTTTTAGAGCCTTACAACAATAATTAATTTGCAATCAATAAATCAATAAGAGCTTCCAGATATTCCGAAATTAACGCACAGTTGTTTAAGAACTGAAGTAGGAAGACTCGCGCGTTAAAAGTGATAGATTATCAAGTACAATCGAGAGGAAAAAAGCAAGAAATAAAATAAAAGAAAAAAAAAAAAAAAAAAAGAAGAAGAAGAAAGAAGAGTATACGCTTGGAATATTATACAAGTCACGTATAAAGTTTTAAAACTGTTTCTTTTTAACGAAAACTTATACGGGTTACTCGACTCGCGTGCTACTTTCATTACTCATATCACGTCATATCGATCGCGACTCGCGCGCGTTTCTTTCATCTACCGTTATTATTAGCCACGTTCTCTTGTTATTAAAAATGAATGAGCATATAGTCCTTCAAGGATCCTTGTTCCCTTCTTTCCCATCCCATGTAGTTCCAACAATATCCTCAAGTGCTTATGTAGTCCTTGAATTTACCTACACAAAAGTCAAAAATAATGAGTAGCATCTTTTTTGCGAGCTATAAATCAATAACTAATATTTATATAAGTATTCCCAGATACAAGCAATAAAGCAAAAACATTTATCTTTTCAAGTATATAGTAATCAAACAATTTCGCTACATCGCGAAAGAATTGTTTATACGAAATTTTGCGAACGCGAAAAGATAAAAAAATCAATAAACTTTTTATTTCCCTTCGATAAAAATAAAATAATTGGTTCATTGATCAATTTGAGCTACGATTTCTCTTCGATGCAATGTCACTTGTGCGTTTGAGAATTCTTAATTATTGATACCAATGATAAAAATAACAAAAGAGAGAAAAAAAAAAAAAAATAAATAAATAAATAAACCTTTCGATTCGAAAACAATCTTTATTTTTATTTATATCATCACTTATACTTTTATCATGCGATGAACGCGAGCGAGGAGAGAAGAAAATAGATGAAATACGAATAAAAGCTCGCGATAAAGTCAACTTCTTTCTGCATTCTGGAGAGTATTATGTCCTATTATGTTCTTTCTCGATCTCGCCAGTTATCTACGGCAAAGTTGTACGTATTGGTTTTCCGTTCGATCGTCCGGACCTATTCGAGGGGCCTTCATGTATGGCATCTTCATGCTTCGAGTATCGGTGTTCTCGGCTGTCATCGCAATAATACACCACGCTATCATTATTATCAACGCAATGTCGCGCGCATTCCGATGCGGCAATCGCTTAAGAGTCGGATTTTAATTAAAGAGACATCTATAATAATGCACTTCGAGTATCGAGTCTTCCGGAGGGCAGCAAATTTATTGTAAAATAATGCAATAATAACCAGATTAAATTCTAATAAAATCAATAATTTTTTTAGAAATATGATATTTTATAGCAAGATTAAAGATGTGTTTTGACATATGTATCGTGTCAAAAGATATTTACTAAAAATTGTAGAAAAGTAATATCTTTCTTCGATTTCAGCGAGGATATTCACGATCAAAAGTTTTTGTCATAATTTAAGAAAAATATTAATTACAACTATTTTCTTTTAAGACGTTAAAAACTATATTGTGATACTTTAATTTTTTTTTTATATTCCGGATTGATTCATTTGATTTTTCAAAGAGTATTAATATAAGAAATTATTTTTCTTTCTTTTTTTTTTTTTAATTTTCTCAGTATTTTGTTATTATTGTAATAGTCAAAATATCTTTAAGCGTTTATCGATGACTAAAGAAAGAAAAAGAAAGATAAAAACGTAACATCATATCTTTGAAGTCGGAGAAAATTCCAAGCATACTTAATGATATCTATTTCGAAACTATTACACAAGGATATTTCCATATAAAGAGAAATCATCTCAAAATTGGCCAAAGGAACAGCGATTTGATGAAATGAAAATAGAATCTGGGACGCTTTGGCATAATCATAAAACGGTATGTGCTTGACAGATAGCTGCGCGTGACATTCCTTTCGATCTCGAGATTCTCGCGTAGATTTCTCAAAAATTCACAATCGAGGGAGACGAGGCACGGACGGCTACGCACGTATTGCCACGGAAATTCGACGACATTGGCGTCGTTTGTCTTCGTCGGCAGTTATTCCGCGGACGAATAAGATCCGTCTCTCGCGCGTCACGTTTTCCTCATCATCGACTCGCGAGCCGCGAAAAGAAAAGGCCGCGTTCCTCGTTCCCGAACGCTTGCATACTCACGCCCTAGTTACGTGACCGAGTAGCAAGGTCGGTATATCATATGCGGTATACGCGGTGAAGAGAGGAAATCGCGACGGAAGAAACCACGTCTATCTGACGCCGGCAGTGCACAGATTATTCATCGCGATGTCGTGTCTGTGTTCGAGCGTTTGCGGCAACAAATCAGACGTTTGCAATTGCCGCGATATAGCGAAACCGATAATCCGACCTCGGTCCCCTTTGGGTCAGATTATCCGAGCTGTAAAACGAATAATACGCGTCTGATTAGCATTCTTATCATTTAAACACTTCGATTTTATTCTCGTATTTTTTTTTTTTTTTTTTTTCCGCAACGACTGCTTCAGTTTTATCGAGAAGCGTAATTATTCTACAGCATAATTCTCTCCTTGACATAATAGAATATAAATTTGCGTATTACTCAGAGTCAAAATTATCAATATTAAAAAGAAAAAAAAATATATATATATATATATATATATATATATATATATATATACGGAATCGAAAGAGAGTATCATATATGACGCTACGAGAATCCGTAATAATTTATTCACGATATACCCTGTTACTGACGTGCCAACGTGCATGCCCTTAAGCTTTTGCTCACGACTCCGTATGTATCCTCGGTCTCGAGGTCATTCTTAATTCAACGAGGATTTTCAAGCGCGCGAGAGTGCGACCGTAAGCGGATCTCGCGGCGAGCGGGAAAGCGCCCCGGGAAAGAAATTCGGGACGTATATATTTTCCGAGACAGGATATTGCCTCTTCAAGTCACTTCGGCGTATTTGCCGAGTCGAAGAAGCGGCCGATTAATTCTTATTTAAGGATGTCATCCATCGGACGCTCTCCATAATAATAACTCAATTTGCCTCGAAAACGAAAGTAGGAAGAGCCTTCATCCTTTCCTTTGCCCTTATCACCTAGAGAGAGAGTGTGTGTGTGTGTGTGTGTGAGAGAGAGAAAGAGAGAGATACGCGTCTTCGTAATCCCCGCATCATATGCGGGGGATCATAGGAGGAATTCAAAGCGCGGAAACGACGTTTCCAAGAGACGGCGGCATAAAATATTCTCAAGGCGAAATGTCGCCTCGAGGGCGAGATTTTCTGATTTGTCCGTTCGCTTCTGCGAATATCCTACATCAAGAGGGTGGACGATTTCCGGTCATCACACGCCTCGGTCAAGGTAGAAAGGATCGTCAGGCACATTTATAAGCGAAGGAGACATCCTCTCCTCAATTCATCACGTTATTATTACATGTAACGGTATTGCGCCTCTGCCGCTCGCTTCTTCAGCAAAGTTACAGATTAATCGGCCGCAAACTGTCAAGTTATCTAGGATCTCTTCGCTTCGCTTGAAAATTCCGCCGGCGTCAGATGTTACATAACATATGGCGATGTGCACGCTGCGGCGCATACTGCGACCAATGCATGTGCACACATACACGGGAACTGTGTGTTAACTTTATTCCCGACAATATCGTACTACTACATAGCGGCGAGGATATAACACATCACTCAATAAGTCCCCGGTCTGACACATAATGGCAACATTGTTGACAGACCCACGTGATTTTTAAATAAAAAATTTTTTTTTCTTAGAGCGGAGACTTATTGAGTGATGTGTTATGCGCGTGTATCTGACAATGAGAAGAAAACTCCAGTTGTATTCTCTCTGCGTCGCGAGCAATTTAAGTGTACAAAAACAAGCGTAATTACTGGCGTCTCTCTGCGCAGTAATTCGCTTTCTCTCTTTCGACAATTCATTTACATATCTCCGATCTTAATCGTTTCGCTAACTTCGGATACGGAACTTTAATTAAATAATCTGTATTTAAGTTGAGAGTTAAACTCGGAAAAGCGCGCGTGACAAAAACTCAAAGTATTGTGCGAATCAGATGACAAAGTGCTGAATGAAAATTTATTGTGTCGAAAGCAATGAAAACAGCATCCCTTTATTCACATAACACATCACTCAATAAGTCTCCGGTCTAACTAAGAAAAACAAATTTTTTTTTTAGAAATCACGTGGGTCTGTCAACAATATTGCCATATATGTGTCAGACCGGGAATTTAATGAGTGATGTGTTATATAATTTTTATTTTTTATTTACATTTACGTATTTATTTATTTATATTCTTGCACAATTCTATTAAATTTGTATCCATTTCTTAGCTATTTATGAAAAATAAAAATTGTCTAATAGCCGAGATATTTTTGATTAGCGCTTATCGGTGACAAGCGATGATCTATGAGATAAGAAGACGAAAACTAGAGAAAGACAACGCGAAATGGATGATGAATATCGGTCATCGTTAAACGGCGCTCGGCCGGGCAAACCAATTACAAATTCCAGATCAAGTTATTTCCGCGAGCCTATCTCGCATTTACATACAAATCACCGATGCGCGAAGCGACGAGGAATGCGCGCTATCCGGAGAGCGACCTCGAATCTACAAACACGTATGTATGCTCTCTCACGTTGACAAATGACCAAATGTCGCTCCAAATGTAGCTACCCGTTTATTCAATGATCGTCGCTGATCCCTCCCTCTCAGCCCCTTCCTTGCGTACTTTTTTGGCCGATCGATATTCGCGATGGCATGTATGCATAAAATCACTTGCAAAAAATCTGTACGTATCGCGCGATAAAAATTTTCTGAAATTTAAAAATTTTTTTACACAGCATCTATATAAATCTTGTAAGAATATCTTCCAGATATTTCTGTTCAAAATTGCTGATTAATATTTTAGAGATTTTTTGATGCTACTAAGATAATTTTTTTCTATTGCATTCTCTAATGTTTCTTATTCATATGGAAGAAAAATAAACAAAGCCTCTTAAGTCTCAAAAGTTAGATTATTTATAAATGTAATGTGGAAAGAATAATTTTCCTAAGATCAACATTTTTCACTTGCATAATATTATCACATTAAAAATGGCAATAAAAAAATACGTAATGCTTATTCAATATCTTGTTAACAAGATATTAAATACATAAACAGAGATAAATACATATGTACAATTATCAAAGAGAGGGAAAATTTTTTTAAAAATTTCCCGAAAAAATATCCTAAAAAATTCCATGAGAATTCCTTGATTTTTCCACATACGAAATACCTGAAAAATCCAGATTTTTTTTATATTTTTTCAAGAGATAGACACCCTGAATATAAGACCGATTTTTGCAAGTGATTTTGTGATTAGAAATTGCCAATTATGTCTCTCAATACTTGATATATAAATATCGACTCTGTCATAGTCATCATGGAGAAGAATCCAAAACATTTTTCTTCATTAAAAAAAAAAAAAAAAAAAAAAAAAAAAAAAAAAAAAGTATCCTTAATTTTCGCGTTTCGATAGCTGCGATTGCAAGAAAATGCGCGATAACCGGGAACGATGCAATGCCGAGGAGGTGACTCGTGGCCGGAACAGTGTGGTTTACGAGAGGCGGGCTCGTAGAAAATCTACAGTTTAGCGCGGCTGGCTAAGAGCCTTAGATTAAGGTTGCGAGACATAAAAAGCGGCATAAAGCCCGGACCTCGACACGGACAAGGGCTGCGATTAGCCCTTAGCAAGCTCTTTAACGCGTGAAGAAATTTTCGCTCGCCTTCTCTCGAACAGTTTTTTCCTCCGACGCCTTTTATACGGGATAGTTCGCGTTTTAAAGTATTTACGAGGGATTCGAACGAGCGTTATCCTTTCTCTTCTTTCCAAATTTGGGCAATTACATTAAATAAAAGAGCAATGTGTGAATAGAAAGAATATATTATTATTGTAATATTTGATTTTTTCTCCTTATTAGAACATAAATATTTTTTTAATTGATAGCTGTACTAATAATTTAAAATCTTTTTTTAAAACAAAAGGAAGCAAGTAAAAAATGAAAAATAATAAACTTTTTATTTGTTATATAAAATATATTTCTAAAAGATATTTGCATAAAAACGTTCCTAATTAAAATAATTTATGTAATAGAAAACGCGCGCCAAATTTTTCCCATATTACGAGTACTATTAGCATTATATGCATGACACGATAAAAAAAAAGAAAGAAAGAAGATAGAAATTTACCTTTATCTATATAAGTCTCAGCTTTCATAAAAATGTACGACCGTATTTTTGTAATTCGCATAAAGCAGCGGAACGACAAGGCTATGTTCGGCTACGCAGATGTAAACCTGCACATGTAAACAAGCATTTATGTTTTTAAAATCACTTCTGAATGTAGAAACTGCGAAGATAATCTCGATAACCTGCGACCTCCGTCCAACCAATGCAACTATTGATTCCGTTTATTTTACGCGTTATCTCATCATCCAAACGGGTCATACTATGGCGATTTGGATGCAAAATACAAAATTGCACGAATAATATTTCGAAAATATACAAGAAATTTTGATTTAATATCGATGGCGTAGTAGCCATAAAAATAATGAAATAGTTTAACGAAAGGTACATTTTATGAAAATTAATGTCCTATAATATAAAGTACGAAGTTGTCGGCAAAAAATATTTATGAGATAAGCGTTATTTATAAAGATTTAATAATCGATTTGATCCTTTAAAAATTCATACAGCGAGCATACTATAATATTATAGCGAGTTAAATAATTTATACCATATTTAACCATGTAGAAACTTTTAAAACTCGTTGTTATGTTTGCGAGTTTATAAATTTTAAACAAGCCATATTTATCTATCTCGAAATATATATATATTTCAATCCAACAATATATTATAAATTCACAAAAAAAAAGTATATAACGCGTAAATTAAAATTCTCTTCAAAATTCTATTTTTGAATCGAAAAAGGATATCTCGCGATATCTATAATATAACACATCACTCAATAAGTTCCCGGTCTGACACATTATGGCAACATTGTTGACAGACCCACGTGATTTCTAAAAAAAAATTTGTTTTTTTTTTTAGTTAGACCGGAGACTTATTGAGTGATGTACAGCGTCAGTTTAATTAATCCAGTTAATTATCTAAGTTTTACTATGCGCGATTGGAGAGCCGATGCGAAGAGTCTTTTATGATTAACCGATTTTGCGCGGCTCTTATAGCCCGCTGTAAGTTTATCATACCGTCATTATTCCGCGGAATCACCGTATGTCTTAGAGCTTGTAAAGTGCAAGCGTTCTGCAACGCTATCGTTATCGAAACGTTGACGAGAGACATCATCGACGAGTGCTGGTCGCATTCTTAAAGAGCCAACGACACGTTTTCTTCACGCGGATTCGCTGCTAGTCCACACTCAAGTGTATCTTCCTTCCCCTGCTTCGCATTCCGCGTCGAGAAGCTTTCAAGTGCTTACTAACAACAGGCGAGCTTGTAACTTTGCCCACCCGGCTTACTTGACAATTCATCCAATTAGGAGATTTCAACTCGTCCCGAGGGGACGTTTCCGACTCACTTTCCGACCGCGAGAGAAAGAGAGAAGGAAGGATAGAGCGGGGATATAAAACGTTCCTCGCCACAATGCATGCGGTGGAAAAAAAGTTGATGCACAAAGTGAATCACGAGGTTGCGTCTCTTGCATATAATCGTCTCGTTTGTCCGCAAGCGATTAAATGGGATATCATAAATCATCGTCTTTTTGGATGGACGCTAATTAATCATGGATTTATGTTAAATCTCATCAATAATTATTTAGAAAAATTTATAAACTTCTTCATCTGTTTCTAATATATAATTAGAAGTAAGATTAAGACGAGCAAACAGAACAAATCGCTTCATGTCTTATTCTAGCTCTATTCTATCCGTCTTCTCAAAAGATACACATAAAACACTCGCACTCGTTACTTACCTCAGGATAACAGCGACGATTAACTGCCGCGGGTCCATTATTTTGGCAGGATGCAAAAACGCCGGGACGTGTAGTCTGGATCTCGGATAGAGCGGTCCGTGCGGTACTAGCAGCGTAAGCATGTCGTCCGCTCTGAGCTCCTTGTAATCCGCCCTGTTGGGCGCCAGCGGCACTTGACCCAAAGGAGTGACGGGTTGAATCTGCACCCTGGGCCTGCAGAAACCCGATCCGTCGACCGAGCCGCCGCTGTCACTGGAAAGACCGCCATTGCCACCGCCGCCGCCACCGCCGCCGCCGCCGCCGCCGCCGCCACCTTCCTCCGTACGCGGTTCTAGGACGGAGTAAGCGACCTGGATCAATCGCGGCAGACTCTTGGCGACCTTGACACGACCGGAGGCATCGGGCGGCGGCAATGGCGCCCACCAATCCGCCGGTATGGTGATTTGCGCGAGGCACACGCCGTTCTCGCCGTCGGGGCTGCAGGCGGCCGTCAGCGCGGAAGATGAAGATGAAGATGAAGAAGAGGAGGATAAAGAGGAGGAGGACGAGGAAGAAGAATATCCGCGTCCATTGCTGATTCTGCCCGCATTGCTGCGCGACGGACTGGCCAGACTGGCGTGCAGGACCACGCAGACCCGCTGATGGCGCGCCATCAGCACCTGACGTCTACCCCCGGTCTCGCTGCCGGCGTGGAAGAGCACCCTGAGCACGGGCGAGTCGCGCGGCACGCTGTTGCCCACCAGATGGGCCGACATGTCCAAGTGACGGGCGCCGAGTTCCTGCGCGTCTAGGATCGTCGCCGCCGTGAGATTGCGTCGCGTTTCCGGTGCCGGTAACGCGTCCAGCGGATCGGGAACTATGTAACGCGCCGGCACGGTCTGCTTGGTGCTGAAGGGCCCGTACGTGGCCCGCACCGACACCGGCTCGCTCGTCTGGAAGACGGTGAACTTGTCGATCGAGAGGACGGAGCCCGGCGGCGGCGATGGTACCGCGCTCACCGGATTATTATTGTTGTTATTATTATTGTTGTTGTTGTTGTTGTTGCTTGACGAGCTTGTTGACAGCGCCGGGACGGAGTCTGATATGCCGCGGGCCGGATAATATTGTCGCTGCGTGTGCTTCAGGAAGAATCCGCCATCCTTATTCTCGAAGTGAACCTCCACTGACGCCGCCACGTCTAAAGATAAAAATTAGAAATAATTAGGTCAGATGCGAGTTTTCACTTGACGATTATGTTCGAATTATTCCATTTACAATTAGCTGCATGTTGATGCGTAACATCTCAATGCTGACAAATCGCACGTATCATATAAAGACTTTCTTCGGCAATCTTATTTACATACATTTTAACACACGAAAATAATTTATATTTATTTGTGTAAAAATTCTTCAATTATTGATATAAAGTATATTTTTTTATTTATTATATCCATGGGAGAAAAGGGAAGGAGAAAAAAAAAAAAAAAAAAGGAAGAAAAGGAGAGAGAGATTTAAAGTTACCTTAATTGTATTAGTTTAAATTCCTGCTCTCTTTATTCATAAGTGGCTAAACCAGGCTTAACATAAAGCGTCCTTATATATTATATTATATTATATTATATCTTTCACCAGCAGATCTCTTGATTCTAAATTAAAATAAAGGCAATTTGTTATCAATGTTGTTGAATAGAATAGATTTGTATCTAATCAGATGAACACGTGAAAGCGTCTAAAATATGTATAAAATATTTTTCAAAAAACATGTCTAATTTAAAAAAAAAAATATAATAAAAATATTTTATCTCTCTGAAATTAATTTCAAGCGTTTGAATCCGCAAGGATAAAAATTATATGTTTGTAATAAATTATTGGAAAATGGAAGAATAAAAATTACAATATTAATTAAATACCCTGTAACGTACGAAATGCTTTAATTTAATATATCGGATAAATAACTTCTCGATGCAATTTTAACAAAGTATTCCTGGAATTTTGTAATATTTTTCAGACACCCAAATAATAACTGCTTATCCGTTATCCTGTGCCCTTCCTTCTCCTTCCTTTATAGCTCACCCCATTTTAAACACCGCGAATGTCTCACATCTCATATTCCTACATTATTAGCGTTCGGATCTACGTCACACCTCGACGCGACCCGCAACGACAATAACGCGCGCGACTTCCTCGGCGATAAATCATCGCCGCTCAACGCAAAAAGTCGACAATTTTTCCTATCGCATCGATGGTACACGACGAAGAATGGAGTCGCCGAGAAAGTTGGCGCGCGCTTACGCGCGTCCCAAAGTTGGTCCAGGTGAGTTGAGGAGAAGTTGTAAATCGGTGTGGCAGAAGGGGGCAGGAAGGGGGGGGGAGAGGAGAGGGGGTGGAAGGAGGAGGAAGGACGGCGGCTGCGCTCCATCCGAACATAAATTTCCGGAGCAAATCCCGGAGTAAGCGCCAGCTGCCCGCACCGGCCTCGCATAAAATGGAGGAAATCCTTGGAAAAGCGAGAAGAGAAAGAGAGAGAGAGAGAGAGAGAGAGAGAGAGAGAGAGAGAGAGAGAGAGAGAGAGAGAGAGGGAGGGAGGAAGGGAGGGAGAGAGAGAGAGAGAGAAGCGAAGAGGGAAGCGAGCCCCTCGATTCGACCCTCATCGCTTATCTCCCGCCTCTTGGCACCCCCCATGGAGGACCAACCCTCTCGCTTCTTCCGCGTGCTAACTTAGCCTCTATTTCAGCTTCTGTTTTTCTGATACGATAACAGGCGATTACAGCGAAATGATTTAGTGAGGCTTCCAACAGGAACTTATTGCCGCTACATTGTGCAGCCGGCCGAATGCAGCAAGGTAGATAGAAATAATAATATTACGATGATATTCGTAGCGGAAAGTGTTATTTGTCAATTTCAAACGTATATCGGATGTCTGTTTTTTTTTTTTTTTTTTTTCCGCGACGATATTTTTTTATAAATATTTTCGCTAAATATTTTTTTTTAATCTTTTTTATTTTTATTAAATATTTCAACTTGACCTGTGTGTATGCTTTACAGCTCTGCCGTTTGCTACAAATGTATCAAACCATAAAAATGAAATATTTTCACGATTCGCAGTGGATTGGCGTATTTAATCCTCGCAATTTCCACTTTCGTGGATCGCTCGCCCTATAATTCCGCATTCTTCGTGTACTACATGCGAAAGCGACACGCATTAAAGCGGGACGAAAAAAAAAAAGAGAAGATAGCGGGAAAGAGAGTTAAAATTATTTTATTGACGTTTATTTAACTTCGTTGACGTGTGAACATATGGTCGAGCGGAGATAATTTGCGACGATTTCGTATACGCGTGTGGCATTTCCTCCAACATTCCATCCCGTAAGAATAGACTTCTCTATCGGACCGCGAGTGATCGAATATGACGGCTGATCATCGTCGCGTCCTGCTGGTCGTTTTGGAAATACGTAGGTACGTCGAACCACTGATACATCTTCGGTTGGCTCTCGTCCAGCTCGTACTCCACACAGCGTCTAGGAATGCTGCCAAGAGATCGTTAGCGCATCATTTTTTTTTTTTTTTTTTTTAAGTTTCCAATGCTCGCGGCTTTTGAAATAAATCCGTGGTTTTCGGATCGTACTCGATCGATTACGATGTTCGAAATATTCTTACATTCTCAACAATTGCGTTAAAGAATCGCCGCAACATGCAGTGTGTCGCGAAAGGAGATAATATATAAATACTTAAATATTGAATTACAGAGGTAAATTCGAGCGAAAAATATCCGAGCATATAATTCTCAACGCGTATAAAAATATGATTAAAAAAATAATTATCGAAAAATATTTATAGCTTGAAAAATTGCTTTAAAAAAAAAAAAAAAAAATTCTCGAAATAACAATTTTAATCCACGCGCGATTGACATAAATAAAAAAGGTAAACAGGAAAAAACGTACCGTTCATTGAAATACACGCAAAGCGATAATGTGGCTATATATAAATACCACGGATCGCGTGATGCGTGGAAAATTGAAGCCGTGTGTACGTATTAAATAGGATTGCGAGAGGATCGATAAATTCTCTCGAGTGACCCATTTGAAAGTCGAACGCCGACCCTCTACTACGTGTAGCTTTAATACGCTTGCGACTCACAGTGAATGCCGTTTGCAGCCAACGATGGGGTAGTCTTCGCGGAAGCACTTCGTGTCTAACACGCTGAAGTAGAGGAAGCCGACCTTCGCGCTAACGAGTTCCTCCGAGCTATGGAGACAGTCGTAGAACCTCTCGTCGCACGAGCAGTGTAGCCTGATTTCATACATTTTACGACGCTTTATCAGATTAACTTGCTATAAAAAAGCCACCGCGTGCAGCGCTTCATTTCAATTTGAAATTATCCTCAACACACAACCGTATCTCGCGAAAATGCGGGTGACGTTTGTAAGAAGGTTTCGTCAGACTAACGAGCGAATGAAATAATAAAAGTGTGTTGCATCGAATAATTGTAGGATAGACCGAGCAAGAATCCGAATGATTTAATTCGCGAAATCGTGTATCAAAATGTAACATCACTCAATAAGTCTCCGGTCTAATTAAGAAAAACAAATTTTTTTTTTTTTAGAAATCACGTGGGTCTGTCAACAATGTTGCCATATATGTGTCAGACCGGGGACTTATTGAGTGATGTGTTAACTTTATAAATTACGTAGCTTAGAAATTGTTCTTCTTCCATTATAAATCTTCCATTTTATTTTGAATCCTCGAATGTTAATTAATAAATATGTATTCGATCAATACGATATTTCAAACATATCATAATAATTTTCTCGTCCGTATCCCTCCCGAGTCACAAAATATTTTTTTATCATGATTAACAGACGATTAATATTACACGTTACATTTTTCTTTTTCAGCGCATACGTCATATGATATTTTGATGATAAATTTATATTCCACGCTATTTTAATATCGAATGTAATTGCTTTAAATTCTCTAAATTTTACGATATGTATTTTTAATGTATCGTAGAGTATAAGCTTTTAAAAACATTATGTTTTTCCATTACATTGTTGTATATCACACAAGAGAAAATTGCACCCCCTGTATAATTAATATACTGAGTTTGTGATAATGCACAACGTCATATATCAACATCAAACGTCAGCCATAACTATAGCAAGACACGCACGAAACTTGGTAAACTGCACCAGTTGCGTGAAACTCGCTCAACAGACGTGCTACAGCAAACTAGTTCATTGACTTTCTTTTGTAATTGCTAGCAAATCTCTCTGCATGTTTCGAAATGACACGCAATAGTACGCGAAGACAAAAAAATAATCGTGAATCTCGTTCACTAATAAAAAAGAAGCCGGAATATTCAATTTTCATTTTTACGTCTTTCTTATCGTTCCAATTTTTCTACGCTCTATCTACACATTCCAATACGTCCTTTCATTATTTTTATCGTTAGAGAATAATATTGAAAATAAAATTGAATCTTTAATAAAGTTGATGTTTTTGCAAAAAAAAGAAATAATATAAAACTAAGCCACCATACTAAATACTCGAATATCTATCATTAAACTTTAATTCCTTCAAATCGGATATTTATCTTGAATAAAAATACAATAAAATACTATTAAAAATCGTTTAACAGAATATTCTAAGAGACGTTAATCCGTGATATATCATTTTGATATATATAACACATCACTCAATAAGTCCCCGGTCTGACACATTTATGGCAACATTGTTGACAGACCCACGTGATTTCTAAAAAAAAATTTGTTTTTCTTAGTTAGACCGGAGACTTATTGAGTGATGTGTCATAAAACAAAAAGAAAAAACAATTGAAGGATTTATACTGTTCTAATTTAGGAGATTCACCTTGTGTAGAAAGCGGTATTGGTCAGACCGTATTTAGTCTGCATCGATTCGATTGTATCTTTGCAATTGTCATGTTCACGGCAGCATGCATCAGTCATTGCGAATACTCCAAGATCGTCCGGGTCGTTCGCGATATTGCCACTGCCGCACCATTTTGTCCCTAATGAAATATTCAAACGAATGATAAAGCTCGTCGCCACTTGATTAATTAAGCTGGAGGGAGTGAAACATTTTCTTCAATTGCTTTTTACCGAATGCGCACCGACTTCACTTTGTCGAATAGAGTCACTCTTTCACAATTGCGATGATTTTTTTTTTTTTTTGAATTATTTGTGCAGCTATGTACATGTTGAGTTGTGACGTCAAAGTGAAAAATTACACAAATCTCTTTGTATATTCTGTACGTTGAAGTAAATGAATCATTTTGTGAATTTTATTACTGTTTTTAAATATTATTTGCGTAAAAAAATAAGCTGAAAAAATTTGCCAAATTTGTCTTAAATTTTTTTTCAATAAAAATGGATTTTTTTTGTTTGAAGAGTTTGTTAATTCAATTTTATATTTTATAAAAAAAAAAAAAAAAAAATCTCGGTTTTGTAAATCTATTTGATTAAACACAAATATGGTCTGAATTATACTTTATCTTGACTTATGACGTTGTAAGAATAATTATCACTTAAATTTCTCGTTCCTAATGTCATAATTATTGATTGCAAGAATCAGAGATATGTGTGTATCAGACAGACACACACATACATATAACAATTACAATTTTTTCCCTTCAAATAAAAACGATATATAAACGACTGTATTCGCACAGAAAAATATGTCGTTTTAATAAATCCTACCTGGAAATATAAAAGCTGGCTGAGACGTTTCGCTGAGATCATTGTTAAAGATCTCGCTCTCGTTTGGAAACGCAATGCGCCATCCGCGAACATTCCGGGCCAAAGAGAATAACAAAAGCACGGAAAGCAACGCGATGGTTAAAGTCATTGCGACGGAATTCTACTGTCGTTTTAGCGAAGGTAGAAAAAGCCCCCCCTTATATATGCATGTAAAGAGGACCACTGCGCTCCATTTCATTTCTAAGCCATCTAATCGCGCGAATTACGCCCGGCGTACGAAAGAGGCGGTTAATGCGTCGGATAACGTTTGCGTTTCCTGCGACGGAATTAATCTGCGTCGAGATAACTGCCACTGAGGGGGTTTTTCGGAATGAGAGTTATCGAGGGTCCCCATTGATTATCGTAACAGATGCGACGTGACGCGTCGCGACATCGAAAAGAAGACCGAAAAGGTGAACCGAGTTTTTCCGCAAGATAGGAATGAATTTAACGATGGCGAGTGTGTATATTAGAATGCCTATTTAAATTTTGTAAAAAAGATCCCTGATTTTCCGATGAAAAATTTTTCTTCAAAATTCCAAGTATAAAGAGAATATTTTTCAAGATATTCTTTAATGCAATTTGCTAATAAGTTTTTTTCCTATTATGTGATCTTTAATATTTTTCACTTATACTGAAGAAAGAAATACAAAGCCATTTATGTTTCAAGTGTTAAATTTACGAGTGTGCTAAAAAAAATCAAATAATTTTTGTAAGATAAATATTTTTCATTTACATAGCATTTTTATTTTTTATTACTAAAAATTTTAAATAAAAAGTATATTCAATATTTTATTAAAATATTAAACATACAATAAATCGAGATAAATATATATTTGTACTATATTTTAAACACACGTAATTTATAATTCGGCGAACTGCTTACAGGATATAAGAGCAAAATTATAAAAAAAAAAAATTTTCAAAAAATTCCAATAAAATTTCACGAAAATTCTCTAATTTTCCAGGTACAAAAAAAATTCCTGAAAACTCCAAATTTCCTATATTTTTCTAGAAAATAGACATCCTGTATTAAAAAGAAAGAAAGTGTATGTCATCGAACTGCAAAAATTAGATATTATTAGCTGTTATAATTACAATGTGCAAGGAAGATAAAAAAATCTTTCTAATCGACATACAATATCCGGATGAAAAATTAAAGGGCACGATCTAGTTATTCGAAGAGACGAATACCAATCTAGGATTTATTCACCGCTGATAGAAGCGACCGCAAGCCTGCGAATGACCGCGGGCAGAAATTTTCAGTGGAAACTCTGAATTTCATACGATCGTGGATCAGCAAGGAAATTTGAAAAATTCATTTTCGCCACAAATGAGAGACGATTTTTCTCGCGTTGCGTGAATAATAGAGATTTTCGAAATAGCACGACCTTTCAGAGCGAAACGCGATTTCGGGCGTCCCGATTTGAATCGGGACTCTCTCATTTGTAAGGCTCGCCACTCTATCCATTGTCTACAAAACCCGTGACTTCGATTCTTTTCCCATGATCGAAGCCGCGAGAGAGCGTCGATCTTCATTTGTATCCCTCTTAAAGTAAATGCGGCACATTCGTTAAGCGCGCGCTTCAACGTACACTGTTTGTTCTAATAACGGATTGTGATAGACGGTATCAAAGTAGATCCCGTCGGGATATGGAGAGAAGGGCGCGGGTGGACTAGTCCGGCTATGAACCCTGGAGCTGACCGGCATACGTCAATATTGTGCAACTGTGATATCAATAATAACCCGATCAATAATCGATTACCGAGTTGTTGTCGATGCGGTGTGGTCGGCGAATCGACAAAACGCACAATGGAATAGGCAGTTACGGAAAATGACGAACACGTGCTCTCAAAGAATATCGATCACATTCGCTGTTACGTGGAGGAGATAAATTTTTATGTGCACTTCTCGCTCACCGAGTACTTATGTACTTTCCTCGTGTACGTGACACGAAATAGGTAACCAAGTCCTGAAAGTTGTCAAACATCGCAAGTTAACCCATCGATTGAAAAAAATAACGTTTAAATTCTTCTAACGTCAGACAGTTATATTTATTACAATAACGACAACTGTCATTAAGACAAATATTATTCCACGCGTCACGTTAAATTATAATATTACAACCGAATATGAATATAAATCGAAAACAATGATACCATAGCATGACATTGAATAATCATAGAGTACAATAGGATGCAAGTAAATTTGCACGTGTAATCATTGCAGATCTGTGAATATAGAATGCATGGAAACTAATTTATTACTTCAATATACAATTACAATAATTGCTTTTATGTCTATGTATACCGGAATAATAAACAATTATTCGATTATTCGGCGACCATAAAATATAATATTTCATAAAAGCTTACGAATCCTTTTTTCTCACGAATCTAATCCTCATTTACGAATGTGTCAAGATTTCTTTTCGTGGACTAAAAACCGTTTTGTCATTGACAGAAGCGAAATGCATTTCATATTGGCTACGTGCAAACGCACTCCGAGATGTCATCGAGTTTCGGGCAGAGAAAGTGACGGATATTTCGCGGCCCGACCAGACCCTCCTGACGACGAGCGCAGTCTGCCAACCAGATTCCAACAGCCGTTACCCGCTCGCTCGATATCGGCGGACCGATTCCAGGTACCCGGAAGATTGTTTCCAGACGACCCGCCTCCACCTCCGCTTGCATTCTCTTCAGGAACTCTTTCAGCGGATCGGGCGGCGGTGGCATCTGGCAGCAGATGACTGACACTTCTGCTTTGCCGAGCCGCGGGTTTGCCGAGTCGCTCCCCTTTGACGAGCTCACCAACTCGCCCGAAGCCGTCTCCCCGATCGCTTCCGCTTCCCCTACGATCTTCTGCTCATCCTCGTCCAAGTCAAATGCATCATCCATCATCTCATGTGCGTCGAAGACATCGCGCGACGAGTACAGACCCTCGTGAGTATCGTCATAATGCTCGCTGTGATCGATGATCGAAGAAACAGCAGGATTCCCGACGGACTCAACCGTTGACTAAACAAACCGTTTAGCCGTTTCTTTGAGTCGCGATTAGAAATTCATACACAGTGTGAAATAGTAAATCAGGGTGTCTACTCAAAAATGGATATATATTGATAATATATTGTAAAAACAGAATTGATTCCACCCGCCGATTATTTGTAATACAAGAGCTAAATTATCGAAGGAAGAATTTTTGAAAAAATTACCCGAGTCCCGATATAAAGTCCCATGAAAATTATCTGATTTTTCTAGGCACAAAGAAAATCTCTACGAATTTTAGATTTCACATGTTTTTTTTTTTTTTTCAAGAGATCGACACCCTGAATAAAATCATTAAATCCTTTCTCTCTTTATAATGAATAAATAACCGAAATAAATAAGTAATTCCTAAAATGCTAGAAAAATTTCTGATTTTTTTTTGATTTTTTTCAATATATCCTAGTATTGATAATATTGAAAAGCTACATTTTTTCGACTGACGTTAGAAAAAAGTAGCTCGTCAAAATCAAAGTTCACTTTTCAGACAAAGGTACGAATGGGACATTGTGTAAAATTTTACGACGCGATCGTACCGATCATTCCCGGCATATAACACATCACTCAATAAGTCTCCGGTCTAACTAAAGGAAAAACAAATTTTTTTTTTTTAGAAATCACGTGGGTCAACAATGTTGCCATATATGTGTCAGACCGGGAACTTATTGAGCGATGTGTTAACGTGTCTCGGCAAGCGTACCTTGCTACTCCCACCTTGAGAAAGCTGACGATGAATCGATTCGGTCTCAATTTCGGTTTTATCGTCGGCGACATACTGTCCCGCCGACGACACTGTGTCGACGTCGGATTGCTTCGGGTCATCTTCGTGATCCTTCAGGATCTCGAGGCTTTCGAAAGCTCGCTTTTCACCAACCTCTTCTCCGCAAACATCCTCATCGGTGATGTTCGCCTCCGCCTGACACGTGTTTGATTGAATACGAGCGTCCAATAAAATCAAGAGAAACGTCTTCTCGACGTAGAGATTATCTATTCCGATTTCTAATGCAATCTCGATCAACAAGATGAACATTAAAAATAGATCTCACGTACCTTGACCCACGTTCAATATTCATTTAAATGCACTTTTATATTTTATACGCGATACTATAATCGATCTCTTCCTACATTAGCGCTAAAAATTCGCGATCTCAATGCGTTTAATTCAGAAATTTTTAAGTCACTTTCGTACAAAGTTAGACAAAGTTTGTTTCGTTAATACGTATTTCCTGTAATCTACATGAACCGGTTAATTTTCGCTCGCTACGAAAACCGAGTAGAAGCGCAAATGCGTATATAAAATATGCAACGCTGCTTGTAACGAGAAGTAGTTAGCAGTAGATATAACGTGGATGTTGTATGACGAAAGCAGCTTATTCCGTGCAAGCTTATTGGCAAAATTTATCCAATTTTATTCCCCGCGTTATTACACGCTTGTAATTTTCCAATTTTAACATCCACGTACACCGTTTTAATATTTTTTTAATATTTTATAGCATTAATTTGACGTTTGTACGTCGAAATGGACAATAATTAACACGTTAGTTTTTACGTTAATTTTAATCAATTATCTCAACATTACTATAAAAGTTATAATTATTAATAGAGAGGTAAAATTGTAAGAAATAAAAAGTTGCAACTTTTCTTTTTAAACGTGCACCGAACGTAGAAATGCGCTTTGCAATTATTAAATTATTATAAAATATGCAAATATATAAACCGTCCGCCGCAGCATTGTTCCCTTTAGAAAGGCGGTTATATAACTTTATCACAATTATAGCTTCGAAAATTACAATGCGCCCTGTTCGCTTAAAGCACGCTCTATATCTGCTGCTTACTGTATAAAATGGCTCTACTATGTATAAGTTATAAATAAATGTCAAATTTGTTCAGACCCACACGCTGTGTATCATAAGTCAAAGTCTATTTATCTCAACAATATATGTATATATATATATATAACACATCACTCAATAAGTCTCCGGTCTAACTAAGAAAAACAAATTTTTTTTTTTAGTAATCATCTGTCAACAATGTTGCCATAATGTGTCAGACCGGGAACTTATTGAGTGATGTGTTACATATATTTTAATTGTTTCTAAATATAGCCTATGCAATATCCTCGTACACGATGTAATATGCAAATTAAACGTGAATCATCGGCCGTAATTATAGTTTGACAAGTTATTATTGCGCGCTCTCCCGACGCTAATAAAAATTAAATGGAAATCCCGAATCTCACAGAAAACACGCTCATTTTCCGGTAGTTTTAACAGATACATTTTCTCGCGATCAATTTTCGCACGACGATTACGTGCATTACGAATGCAAATCCTCTGATAAGGAACAGCGATAACGGGTTATTCCGAGAGAAATCTCATTAATCGCGCGGACAAAGGGCGATTATTTCGCGATCCAATGATGCGAGGGGGGGGAAAAAAAAATCACTAAACGAGAACGAAAGGACCGACCCGATATTTTATTTGACACGAAGAAGGGAAACGCCTCGCGATACCTTTTCCGCCGCTGTGAATTCGCAGCTGCAAGATGTCGTCGTCTCGGACGAATCGCTCGTCTCGGACGACGATCCCGAGTCGGACGACGATCCCGAGACGCACGGCTCTTCGCTCGAGGAATCGCGTTCGACCTGACAACAGGGCCGCTCGCCGCTGCAATCGAGATTCGCCAGATATCTGTAGAGATCCGAGAAAATCCTCAGAGGTATCATGGCTGAGCCGCCTTCCGGCTCGTGCGTCAGTAACTCGCAAACGTATATCATCGTCTCCAGCAAATTCTGAAGCGGACGTAAATTACAACCGCGAGATTAATGGCGTTTTACCTCCCTGCTTAATTATATAAGATATACGAGAATCTGGAAAGAAGATACTTGGATGTTAGCAGAGTGTCTGCTCTCAAATCGTGTAAAAGAATTCCATCTCCTTTCCAGGTATTTTCGTTTAAAATTCCGAGCAAAGAGAATATTTTGTAGATCTTTTTTGTGGAATTTTTTTAAAATAAATTTTAAAATAAATTTTCCTTTTTCGCTAGATTTAAAATTATATTTGTTGACAAACATACAGGAAAAATAAAAAGTTCAGGCAAATATTTTCCATCGAACGTTTGTTGTCTCTATTTCCATTGAAATATTTTTTATTTAATATTTTTCATTAGGAATTGAAAAAGGAAAGAAAGAAAGATACGTATCGATCGTACATCAATATATGTATAGGGAAACGTTACTGCATCCTTTGACTCGACTTGATGATTCTGATTTGTTTTCAATATTGTTAATCTTCTCTTCCATCATTAGATTCGTTTTGAAAAATCTAGAAATTGACAGCTGTCCATCCATTATACGGATAGAATTTAACCAACTAAATAACGGCCCTCTCATGTTTTGCTTGTTCTGCACGCAATGTAAATTTTCAGCAGTGACATCCGAGTCAATAATATTGTTTTTTTTCGTTTCCAATTTCCGCTATATCGCACGTCAGATCATGCACCGACATAACTCAATTCTTTTAACTATTATAAAGAATCAGTCTATATCTTGTTATTCATATCGTAATGAATTCAAAAAGAAGCATCCTTTTCAACCTTTATAAATACTGTAAGTATTTGAAAAAATTTGTTAAAAAAAAAAAAAAAAAAAAAAAAGGAAAAAAAAATCCATCTCTCAGCGCCCGATAAAGCTTCTGATATCAGATTATCACGGGCGATAAAAAAATTATTCCTATTGTGTCCCCCTGCGAATGAGAATTTTATCGTAGCTTACATTTCCTAAGAATCCACAGGCGACCGCGAGAAATCGATAAAAATCACAGTACTCCTTATCCGGTAATAAACCAGCCACTATGAAAAGCTGATAGAGGCTCGTCTCGGGTAAATCCAGCCCATGCCAGTCCTGCACGAGGGCTCTCAAGCAGACCTTGTCCACGCGACCGTATCTATTGAGTAGGGTCCTCAGGTAGCCGGGCGTAATGCCAGTGGGGTGGGTAAAGGGCGGATACTCCAGTCTGGCCTGTAGGACAATATCGACGGCCATTCGGGGGTTGTTCGCGGCCAGTAACCAGTTGTGATAACCTTGCGATGGCCGTGTCCGGTCCATCGATAATGCCCCCTGGGCGCGCGTGCATATACAACATAACGCGCGCGCCCCCTCCCCTCCCCTCTCTCCCTCCCCCCGTACGCGTCCGGGAGATGTTACAAACCGGTTTTCGCCGTAAACTATAGAAATGCCGCTTGTCGCCCGGCATTTCCCCGAACCATCGAACCATATCACGCTCTGCCAGGGGAGAGAAGGGGGATGATGCGAATTACGCTGATATTTGTCTTGCGGGACGCACTCTACATTCTAGGAGAGCAACGTACGTACACATATATACGCCGGAAATATCGCGCCATAATCAGGCATCAGCTGCCGCGGTAACGCGATACGTCACAGATAAGTGAGGAATTTCAGTCATCGGTGATAACAACAATAACGGCGCGCGCGCGTTGCAGTAACAGTTACAAATTAGATTGTGCTCGCTGTAATTAAATTAATCGGTAAAATGCATGAATGTCATGAGAGCGAGAGAGAGAGAGAGCGAGAGCGAGAGCGAGAGCGAGAGAGAGAGAGAGAGAGAGAGAGAGAGAGAGAGAGAGAGAG
>JBCEZV010000009.1:4292148-4336114 GCA_039654365.1 Cataglyphis livida
TTACAGCATTACAAGGAATCGGAGCGAGAGAACACCCTATATAACACAATTCATACACAATATATATATATATATATATTAGATTCACAGACACTGTCGACATATTATGATTGTTAATGGGGTCGCGATGTATCTCGTTGGTGCAATGAAATTTATTCGCACACTGATGAATGCGAAATCATTGTTCGGTACTTATGATCGATCCTCGTGAAATTCCGATGAATGCCGCATTAATTTTATACGCGCGATAGACACATTAATATCGTAATATATTCATACACGTCGCGGAACATAAA
Organism: Cataglyphis livida; assembly: GCA_039654365.1. Classification (NCBI taxonomy): domain Eukaryota; kingdom Metazoa; phylum Arthropoda; class Insecta; order Hymenoptera; family Formicidae; genus Cataglyphis; species Cataglyphis livida. Next base: position 4,292,445 of record JBCEZV010000009.1, read on the forward strand.
GAGGCCATTAGAGTGATTTAACGGGGATATTATTTATTCGCGTTTATTGCCTTCGGTCAAAAATCATTCGGTCATGGACGACATAATTATATTATACTACGGTGAATATATTCGTCGTAATAATAATGATAATAATACTCTTTTTTTTTATCATTAAAATATATTTGAAAAGACAAAGTTCCGTGAAGAGATTTCATTATCGTAATTGTTAAAAAAAAAAAAAAATCTTTTAATTCTAATCGCAAATTAATTTTTGCATAATTAAAAATTTGAGATATACAGTCATTTTGAAAAACGTTTTATTTTAAATCGCGATCATAGATGAAAAACGTAATTAATCCTACACATTTAGCGCCAAATGGAATTGTTTAATTATGTTTCATTTGTCATCTCGCAAATATGATTTCGACTAATAATTGAACAGCTGCACGTAACATCAAAAATGTGGAGAAACGTATATACGAGAAAATCGGAATTTTTCGAATAAACTCAGCGTCAGTTTACTTGAATGACAGATATAATCGAGGAATAAAAAAAAAGCAAGATAATCTACTGTCGACGGTCGAATGGATTTAAAAATCAAGTGAATTCAGCATCAATTTAAGACTATTTCATCGAGTCGAGTGATGTGCTAGATTTGCATGTTTGTACAAGCAGAGGCATTTCAATCATTTAAAACATTCTCATAATTTTAGTATTTTACGTAAAATTAAAAAAAAAAAAAAAAAAAAAAAAAAAAAAAATCCTTTGTATTAATCACAATAATTTTGCATTGTAAAAACCTTCGTTGAACGTAGATTTGATTTTGTAAAAATCCCTAAATTATCGTATAAAAACTAAGAATTAAAATTTTTGTAGTAAAATTGAATGATACATATTCTTACAAGGGGAAAGTAAGCGTAAAGATCGCGTATAATCCGTGAAAAGGCAAATTTTTTTTTACATCAAAGTATATATTCGATGATGGAATCTTCCTTTTTACTAAGTAAATTTCACCGTAAGGAATCTTTCGCATCTCTTTCGAACTTTATTTTTTTTATCATTCTTTATCCGTTGCTTTCTCCTTAACCGTGATTTCGTTTTACGAGAAAAACAAGGAAAACAAGTTATATAACGAGGATATAAAACGCCCGTTGCTCTTTTCTTTCCTCCAAAGAATTTTCCATTGTTTCAAAGACACAGGCTGCATCTTGCTCACATCATATTGTAAACTCAAGATAGAAAGCGCTCCCCGTTTGCGTTCGATAATTACTTTCCACTCTGGAGATCAGTGGAAGGCTAACAGAAAACTAAATATAATCGTGTCGCACGTCTCGGACCTCGTGCTCTTTTTAAGCGTTATTATAAAAGACCAATCAGTCCTTCGCATCGTCGAGGTCACGGCAATACACGTTAACAAAATTATGATATATATAAATATTAAGACACACGCATCAGCATATGCATATAACAGTAATACTGTAACAATAACAAAATTTCGATTATACAATTTATCATAAATTGAGATAAAACGGCATGAAATCATGTACAAGCGCACTCTTATAACACATCACTCAATAAGTCTCCGGTCTAACTGAGAAAAACAATTTTTTTTTTTTTTTTTTTTTTAGAAATCACGTGGGTCTGTCAACAATGTTGCCATATATGTGTCAGACCGGGGACTTATTGAGTGATGTGTTAGATGTAAAGTATTTCAAGATATATTAAAAAAAAAAAAAAAAAAAAAAAAATAAATAAAATAAAAGAGATAGTATTTCAAGATTGTGTTATTATTGTATCACGGTAAACTTATCGTTAATTTATACGTTCAAGTTTATACGTTTTTTTTTTTTCTCGCACAGTTTTTATGACGGTTTAAAATTAACCTTAGAGATTCATGCCACGAGGTAGAGAGAAAAAAAACTTGTTTATATGCGAAAAATAGATTTTTTAACTTATAAATAAGTGAGAGAGATTCTCTGCATAAAAGTGCGGTCGTTTTCTAGAGCGTTGAATAAAAAAGATACAACATAAATAAATATATTTATATATACGGCCAAGTTTTAAAAATGACATTAAGCTCACCATTATGCATAAAGATTACAGGTCTCGAGTAGCAGTAATGCGACAAACGTTGTCGCAGACCGAGAAAGCTCATTAAAGTTAAATTAGCTGATCTTCCGACTTTCGGGAAGTGATAAATAAATTTTAATAACTCTTGTAATATAAGAATTCAAGAGATATTGTGATCAATTGAAGAGAATTGAAGAATTTTTCACAAAATAAACAAGATTTAATTTAATTCTAGATATAATATTAATATATATATATATATATATATATATTGTATATAAGTGTATATTTATATATAAATGTAAAGTTGTACGTTAAAATTAGTTATTAAATTAGTTATATATTGCACTATTGCGAAAATGCATAATTATATGCCATATCATCCCAAAATCAGCTTAATTTATTTACAATTTAGTTATAATTAATATTACGTTGTTATCGAAGTATCAATACTTCCCGTTAAATGCTCATCATTTATTCATTAATCTTTCATTGGCTCATAAAATACAACAAGTTAATTATCTTTTATTACTGGAACCAATATTTTTTTGAAACTTTTTAAATTTTGTTTCTTTCCGTTTTCATCAATTTTCCTATTTATATTCGCGAAAAGAATGATAAGAGATCAAGAAATATCTGCATAAAAATTTATAGTATTTATTTAAAATTTATTTAAAAATTAAAACTAATTATAATATAATTAGTAATTATAATAATTAATTATAATATTTAATAACTGTAATTTATTCGATGAAAAAAATAATGCGATAAATATATTTTTTTTTTTTTTTGCACGCCAATCATAATCTCCCGATAGCGCGAACTGACTTGAAATTGATGGAAAATGACCACGCGACGTTATTCCTCGTGACATTTCACGTCGATATTTCCTTAGCAAAAATGTCGAAAGAGTTCATCATTTATCATGACTTATCTCATATTTCAACGGCTGAAAGATTCGCTCGCAAAATCGGAAGTCGAAGAACTCTTTTTTTTTCTTTCTTATCTGCTTCTATAGACATTGACTACACAAAATGTCTCCGAATCATTTCTCATCGGCGAATTTCTCGACTAATTTGGAGTCGATTAACAAAAACGTGGTGGGACAAGTAATTTATCAAGAACTAAGTACTATCAGAAATATGCAATAATTAAAAAAAAAAAAAAAAAATAATATTCTCCAATTAATTTCAAAGAGAGTTTGAACAGAAATTCTTTAGTTGGACAGAAGCCTAATTATAAAATTTATATTATATTTATTAATATATTTATACATAATGTAATTAATGTTTAAGAAAATTTTAACAATAATATCAAAAATAATATGAAAACAGTGGCACTTTATTAAATTTTCCACAAGAAAATTTAAAATTAAAATTAAAAATTAAAAATCGATCGATAAATTAAAAAACGACAGTAAGCCCGCGACATTTTATACAATCTTCTGACATTACCCGCATAAATCTTAAGTTATTATTTTATATTACAGAGCCACCACGCGTGTAATCTTGGACATAAATTAAACACGTAATTCCTAACGTAAAATCGGAGAAAACGAGTTGACACGAAACGAGCATCTGGGAATAAAGGGTTTCATTCGACTCCGGTATATTACGCTTTCGCGTTAAAACACCTAAGGAACAGCCCGCACGGAGTGGCGGAAAGAGCCGCTTTGGGAATCGGTTTCGAGGCAGCACATTCGTTATCGTTTTATTTGTTTGAGCCGGGGGTGGCAGGAGTTGGCGAGAACACACGATCGATTCTTCTGGCGATGGCGGCAGCGTCGCAGTCGTCGTCGTCGTCGTCGTCGCCACCGCCACCTCTTCCTCTTGGTATCTCGATGACTTTAGGGTTCTCTCTACCTATATACCTACCTACCTATCGTATACCAACCTAATCGATACTCGACCCGACGACTCGTCTCTCTCGATTCGACCGCGCTTCTGCCTTCGAAGAACGGCGACGACGACGATAATGACAGAGCGAGCTCGACGGCAACGACTCCTTTCCGCCAGCAGACGCGCTTTTGTCACCCCTTTCATCCCCCTTAATCCCCCCCCCCCTGATGTGCGCATGAGAATCTCGTTTGATTTCTACCCCTTGGGATAGTGGCCTTTCACCTCGGGGCGAGAAGTAATTATCGAGCACTAATAGGGTACAATGATAGCATCGTCGTCGCAGAGCGTCTCAGATATAATACATACACTATATAAGATGATCCTAATAGTTATTCTTAAAATATGTGAAAGAGTAACTAAAAGATCTTCTTCATTAATCAAATAGTTAATTTTTCCATTTTCTCAAGCAAAATCTTCGATGAGGAAATTTTATTCTACATTGTCAACTTACTCTTTCACGTGAAAATCGTCATCTTGAATTTTTAATGCCGACTGTAAAGGACTTATTCATATACGATCTATTAAAAAAAAAAAAAAAAAAACAAACAAACAAAAAAAAAACGAGCAAAAAGAGATAGTTTCGTGCATTTCGTGTAAGGGAAAAGTGAATATTTTTTCATCAGAGAGATAGAGAAAAAAAGAGAATGCTGGACAGATAAAGGGAAAAATTGAGAATCCTAGCAAATTTAAAGGCACACGACTATTAAATTTTCCTGCGATTCTTATTCACGTACTCTTAATTGAATTTTGCGAAATCCGATTTATAGCGATTGAATATTCTAAGATATCAAATTGAAATTGAATTGATATTTGTATATCTGTCATCGTTGTAAAAATCTCCTTCTATTTTATTATTACATCTTCGATTTCCTAAAATTATCACGCATATACGGTTACGTTTAGCCAACGTGTTTTCACGCTCGATGCGCGATGTTTTTCTTGGAAAAACATTATTAATTTTTCAAGCGCAAACATAACGAAAAATCGATTCACGTTCTTTCTGCTACGAGAGAGAGAGAGAGAGATGCGTTTTTATATAAGATGTAAATAGATTCGTTATTTATCCAAGAAGGAATTGAATATTATTTCGTGCTCGTTTTGCACGAGCAATATCGAGACCGTTAAAAAAAATACGTTCCGTCGATATTATTTCTATTTTTCCATGTATCATTTTGTTCCTCTTTTTTTTTGTATTAAAAATATAACGCTGGAAAAACAAAAAAAAAACAAAAAAAAAAAAAAATATATGATACTGTTCAATGTTGCCATTGTCGTTGCATGAATTCCTCTATCGATACTTCAAGCACGACGTACTATTTTACATCAACTACTCGTCTAGATCTATCTCGCGGCGATACGCATCCATCATCTTCCCATCGTCGCTTGTCTCGATGCCGTCATAGTAAATACCTCACACAAGCCGATACGCGCCGAAAAATGCGGATATCCATGACAGATCTGTCAAACGCGCGCCAATCCGCTGCCGCGAAGGAGGGAAATGCGTTTAATCGGATCACGGGCGATTATCCGGACGTTTGTTTCGGCCTCGGGATGCAGTAACGTTTAGTTTCGTCCCGGATCAGCGATAATACAGCCGCCGCCGGCAATACGGCGTGGTATATGGTAATCGTGATCGATCATCGCCCACGTCGAAATCGCGCGCATCGTACATCTCGCAGCACGAGCTTATGTATATATATATATATATATATATATATATATATATACACATTTGTGATTATAATAAAATGTATAATTTATTCTATCAAAATAATCCTTTTATCAGGCATATCATTCTTAAGAATTAAAGATAAATAAGAGAAATATTAATAAAATCTATTTTTAGGGTATGAACCTAAAAGCTTAGTTTAGCTTACTTATTTTGAAAATTAAATTTATCGAATTTCTTTTAAAAATAATGAGTTTAAAAAAATAAATTTTTATTATAATATATTTTGATGTATGAAGCATAAAAAATTTTGAAAATTTTTTGAAATAGTTTAATTCTATTAAATATAAAAAAACATACGGCCGATCTCGGCGTTTTACGCCGAGTTTGGCAACACGCGAATCGCGATATAGTTTACGATCGATGCTAGGGAAATCGAGCCTCGTTTTATTTCGATTCTACTGATCGCGAGGGATAACGAACCCTCGACGCCAACACGAGCGCGATAATTCTACAGGCATCGTGATGATAAAATCGTTCGTGTAATTGCTCCATCAATTTTCTTACGCCCACGTGGTAACGAACTGTGACAGGCAGTTTGCATCGCATTGAATAGATAAAGACGTTTCGATTTTGACAGCTCGATCGTATTGATGCGATCAATTAATCAGGACGAGGAAAGAGCGAATGTCGCGAAAAGAAAGAAAGAAAGAATAACTCTCGCGCGATTTTTTTTTTTTTTAATTAAAGTTATTTTCAGAAAAATTATCGATATATATATACTGGTTATATTTAGCTATTCCAAATTTATTCACGTATAAAAAAAAAAAAAAAAAAAAAAAATGAGATTACATTAGATATAAAAGATAAATACTGTTCTTCCCTTTCTCATTTCATCGCGATACTCGAAAAGTAAGACAGTCTTTTTAATTGCAAAAATTATTCATGGTCTTAGGTTTTTCTTTAACGTGCACTACAGTTGCGTATACTGAAATTATATGCTTTTTATTTCCTTAATTATAATGTTAAATGCACAAAGAGCGACATGAAAAGAAGTACAACTAACTGTCGCGAGCCTTGCAACTTTTCTTTGAAATTTAATTACAAGCAGTTTCTCGGGGCTAACAAAGTTTACAACATTTTAGAAGCTTTTACAAAGAAAATCCTAAGTTAAAAATTACTATAAATATATATACGGAACTATTTTTTCATTTTAATTATGTAGCCCGTATTAATTGCGAGGTGCAAATTGAATGTGAATAATAAACGACTTTCTACATTTAGGTATCATTTCCCATGGAAAAATCAGACAGAATCTTTGAAAGTAAAATCTTTATTTCTCACATTCTCGATGTGACGTGTAGTCAGCTCGACAACTCATATTTCCAACGTAAGGCTAAATAACGGTTTCCACGGAAATCGCACGTTGATATTATTCTAATGTAGGGTGCCTGGTTTCCCGGCGAGAAGTCAATGTAATTTACATTTTCGTGAAATATGAGCGTGACGGTAGAGTCTTATCGGAAAATCTGATAAATAATACAGTCTCCCTCTTGCATAAATGCGTACATATGAAAAATTGCTTTCAGTTATTAAAGTATCGAGGAAGGGACATATTACGCTAATTAATCTACGACAGCCTTGCTTAATCATGACGGAGAGCATCCGAGCATTCTCACGTTCAAAAATGTATATAGCTCCCCTTGCCGGTGTAGCACGCAAACTATTCGCAAAGAAAACATTTGACTTTGGAAGATCAACCTTTGGATTATCAAAGTCCTTGCGAAGTGCTTGCCAAATCTTAAAGGTCTCCGCATACGCATTCCGACGGGAATTCTCGTGCTCATCGCGTTATTATCATCGCAATAACTTATCGGGAGCATTTATATTCGCGGCGCGACGCACAGTATTTTCCGGGCCGAGGTCGAATACGAAGGAAAATTAGATTTCCGCCCGAAGAATAAGCCGGCCAGACCGAGCACGCTCCGCGCGCCGTCGCGGGACTCGCATTATCTTCGCTTTCGAAGTTTAATCCCGCGGGAGGCCATTAGATATTCCCATTGCGTGGGCGTTGTGCACGCGCGAGTGGAACGAGGTGACCAAAGAGTGTACAAAAGCGACGCGAGGCTTTTAAAGGAAGCACACAACCGTATGCATATGTGCGCCCCATTCCTCCAATTAGTCGTTTATTATACGGAATTGTTCTGCGGCGCGGCTAACGTAGAGCGAGTTAAAATTGCAATGAAAGAACTTTAATTTGCGGTAAATACAGAGGTTGAAAAAAAAAAATGCCGACAAATCTCAAAAGCAGCTGGTAAAAAATTAATTGGCGCAATGCCGAGAGAGAGAGAGAGAGAGAGAGAGAGAGATATCGCAAAACTTTTCATCTCTGTCAAATTTCACGATCTATAATATTAATATGAACGTTAATGTAAATATGGATATTTATTTGATTATATGTTTAATTATAATATATAATGTACATTATTTTCATTCATGTTTATTTCAAATGAAAATTTTGCTTATTAAATAAAATATATTTCAAAGTAATATCCTGCGCGTTTTTGCGTAGAATTATTTAAAACAAGCAAAAAGTATGCAAATATTTGTTATTTACTCTTTGTAACGCGTATTATTTGAATAGACGGAGCACATTCTGCGTTGTCCGACATAACTGTACAACATAGTGCATTGATTTCATTATTTGACAGATATACATTCTGAAATTATATATGAAATTCATTAATTTTTATTTATTTATTTTTTTTTTTTTATTTCTGACGTAATCTAAATTCGCAAACTCGAGGTATAAATCGAGGTAGGTAAATGCGCGGAGAGTGAAGATTCTTCCCCTTTCATAATTAAATGATATTCCGGAGACTTTGTGTCCTACGTCACTATCTTGCGATGTGCCTGGATTACTAACTCCTAGTTCCTTACTTGGAGCGCAGCAAACGCGCGATGAATTTTAATCGCGCATGCAACAACAATGCATTGTATACGCTACAATTACAGATAAGCAAATAATATCGTTTTAAAAACTAAAATATGCGCAGGATCGGTTACAGCGCATCCATAACGATAGGATGGTCTAGTATTGGATAGGATTAATGCATCAGAAGAGGAAAAATAAATTGCAGATTACAGAGAATACGAGCTAGTAAAGTGTCGTGCGGCTGAACAGCTGATTAATCTGTCTACATCGCGTAAATATTTTCACCCGTCACTCGTAATAAATACTTCAAGTAACAAATCGACACATCGCATCCTTTTTTCGCGCCACAATCGAGAGAGAGAGAGAGAGCAAGCAGTTGCGAGACGCTGTCAAATCTGAACGAATCCGTAATGTGAATCATTCACAAGCTGGGGACAAGCGAGTTCGCGGATGCTGCGAACACTCATTCCATGCACATGCATATTCATGCACAATTACGACCTCCTTCAGCCGCGCAGACAACGCGCAGGCAGGGTAAATGTATCCATTATATCGTACACTGTATTTCAAGCGAAACCCCGTTCTTAATAAATACGTAGCCACAGTCGCTTGTCAGATACGGTGACAATAAATACTAGCAAAAATGTGAAAACGCGCGAATTGATGCAAATTTATGCAACGTGCTATTCATTAGCTCTCTGGCCATCTGATCAGATTTATTTCGAACAATCTATGATTCTCGCGAACAGAATTTTATCCGGAAAATATTTACGGAATTAAAATAAAGACAGACATTTGCAAACATTCCATTATTATCTACGGAAGAATGAAAGTTTTTTTTTTTTTTTTTTTTTTTTAACACAATCCAATAATAATATTAACATTAATAATGATTGAAATAATATATTGACACACGTCGTATTAACATATAAAATATTACGAATTTAAACACAGTTACGTGATCAATGTATACTTGTAACACATCACTCAATAAGTCTCCGGTCTAATTAAGAAAAACAAATTTTTTTCAGAAACCACGTGGGTCTGTCAACAATGTTGCCATATATATGTCAGACCGGGGACTTATTGAGTGATGTGTTATATGTTTATGAAACATCGACTCACATGACATAAATAATCCTTAAAAATTACATTTATTTATCGTAAAACGGCATTACCAATTGATCGTTCGCAAATCAAAATACACAATGACAGATAAAAAAAAAAATCCTTTCAAAACGATGCGATCAAAGCAGCGCTAAGAAAATTTTGAAATTGGCCAAGGAGACCATAGTTTATATCTGATACACATTTCATGTAACATATGGCATTCATATTTCACTAGCGGTTTAAACGATCTGTGTATGCATTGCAGAAGACATTTGTACGTGTGTGTGTGTGTGTGTGCGTGTATGTACGATTCACACAAGGAAAAAGCTCAGGCGCGCAAGTAACGTCGCGCCACGAGGTGGCCAAGAGAATTTCCGACCCCGGCCTGGTTTTATTCGCCCTGGCCGGCGCCGCGCGCCAGGCAGATCCGCCAAGCGGACGTATGAGGTCGAGATTTTACGCGAGTCAATATACATGTTACATATATGTATGTATATATGTATTGGCACGCGCACTCTGGCTCTCTCTCTCTCTCTCTCTCTCTCTCTCTCTCTCTCTCTCTCTCTATCTATCTATCGGGGTTAACTGCGGCCCGAACGCAATTTATTCTCATCGCAACGGCGCGCGCAAATGCGCTCCGAGAATGCCATATCGCCCTGTGCATCAAAAACGGAAATTGCATTGGCGATTACGCATCGAGGATTGGAACTTGAGTGCCGGGAATAGAGGACGGATAAGAATTGAAGACTGAAATATATATTGTTTGCGAGAGTAACGTAGACGGGAGAATGTTTTTATGGTGTTTCAAAATAGAGATGTAAAAAATATAGACGCATCTTTAAATTTTTTAGATTATCCAAAGAAGCATAAAAATATTAATATTAAATATTAATTTATCTTCGCAAAAAAAAAAAAAAAAATTTTTTTTTTTTATTCACCCGACTTTTTCTTGATATCTGCGAACGATATATGTAAAGCATCTACAAATCACATTATTTTGGCGAGAGTATCCGAAACTTTGAGAAGGATCTCCGGTGAAAATCACGGCTCTCTCCCGCCAGCGACGCTTTAGCCAACACACGTTAAATATATATAGGACGCGTGACCGTAATAGAAGCAGGAAGGTTTTTCTATACTTGAACTTTGACGCACCTCCGAATATCTCGCCGTATTATTCCGCGACGTGCGATGCGTTCAACGGAATTTAAACTCATCGCCCTCGAGCTCGGCCCGTAATGTCGCGATAATGTCGCGATCCCCGAAAGGGGACTCGCAAGTGTCAGTCGTCCGGGCGCGATACGCCCGCGAAAACGCAACGAACGAGCACGCTCGCCTGGGATTTGCACCCTCCCCCCCCCTCCCCCCTCCCTCCTCCTCCTCCTCCTCCTCCTCCCTCCGATCGCGATAAACCCGCCCGAGAAGATAATACGAAAATCTGCGAATAATCCGAGCCGACAGCTCGACAAATTGGACTTTTCGCGAAAGGTAAACTGCAATCGTTTTCCATTTAAATTTCCGCACGCTCGAGCGAGCCTGATTTATACAACGTGAGCACAAAGTAATAAATGTAATTCATTTTTCAGCGTACTGTTTAGTGAAAGAGATTTTTTTTTATTTTTAAAGATTAAAGTAAAAATTAAGATTACAATAATCCTTAGAGAAATTTCAAAACAAAAAAAAATTGCAGATAACGCGAGAATCTGCGGCAGTTATATGTTACGCTCGCCAATGCATTGTTTGCTCGCAATGTAAACATCAGCACATATAATGTGATGCATTGTACTGTGCGTATTTAATATTAAGTATTATTTATTACAGTTATACGTGTTGCATCGTAAATATGGCATAAACAATTTGGCGAATGCGGAAATCCTCGATAACTATTAAAAAAGTTAAATTAAATTATATGTCATATATAATAATAATTATCTTTTTATCACTCGGACATTTTTATATTCGGCGTAAAATAATATTTTGCATCTTTCTTAAAATATAATACTTAAAAGCCATAAAAGGAAAATACTCTTCCTTTTGCTTTCTCATCGAGAGAGATCAAGACTTAAACGCGTAACACATCACTCAATAAGTCCCCGGTCTGACACATTATGGCAACATTGTTGACAGACCCACGTGGTTTAAAAAAAAAAAAAAAATTTGTTTTTCTTAGTTAGACCGGAGACTTATCGAGTGATGTGTTACATTTAATGTTTAATGTTAAGTGTACGCTTCGGTTACAGGTGAAAGCCATTTGCACGGTGACGTCACGATGAGTCAAACTTGCAAGCTTCCCGGAGTAAAAAACATTCTCGCACGTTATCGTTTGCACGTGCTTCGTAACTATCATTTAGCACGGATAGCAACGTAACCGTGCTACGGCAAACATTTCGCCGGGCACGTGGGAAATTCGCGAATCTATATTACACCGAGCTGTTGCGAAACGAGAGTACTCGATTCAACGTATCATTTCGAGAATAAACGGGAAACACGGGAAACTTCTCCCCGATGTGCTTCGCGTACCGGGAAGCAATTCATTAGCCTTCTATCATTAATGTCTATTACGGAAAACTGCATTTTGTTAAGCAAAAGCGACTAGATCGTGTCTATTTTAACATCCTTTATGTAATTAATTTTAAATTATTAGCTTTAAAATTACATCAAAAGTTATTATTAGCCTTTGATGTAAAATTATTACATCGAACTTTTAACACAAATGTGACAAAATTGAAGAAATTTTAACATAAATAAAAACTCATCTTGTAATTTTCATATTAAAAAAAAAAAAAAAAAAAAAAAAAAAAATGTCGATGGCACTTTTAACAGAATTTGTCTAAAAGTTCGATTGAATTTTCTCGATAATTCTCCTTGGATAAGAAGCTACAGAAAAATGCTATTGAGCTACCGAACGCCGTTGAAGCGTGGAAAAAAAAAAAAAAAAAATCGCTCGACGAACTGCCGGTCGATATCGGCGGCGCTAATTGCTGCACGAATGAGCTCTAATTGACGGGCAGACGCCTCATCAGCGTCGCAGCAGGAAACGTTCAAGGCAGGTGGCAGCGTGGAGATGACGACAACGACACTTCATGTCGGTTACTACTCGGAGCGGAAAGTTTCATCCTGCTGCGCCAGCGAATCGTGCTTCATGAGAGCGCATTGTGCATCGACCTCCACGCCCGACTCTACGATGTAAGGTGGCCCGATAAATCTTCAAAGAGAAGAGAGAGAGAGAAGGAGAGAGTATCATTGGCTAACCGACTAACCCCGCTGCGGTTCCTTTCAAAGAATAAGCGTTTCTTTCTTTTGTAATCATCCGATTCTGCAGTTTTTCTTTGATACTCTTACTAAAGTAAAATCTATTTGAAATTAAAAGAAGAAAATAAGATTTTATTATATAATTCCTCTCTCTCTCTCTAAAATTTACTTTGGTAAAAATTTCTCGAGTCTTATTACGCTAATTTTATTTTAAAAACACTTATCTCGATGTAATCAATATATTGTTTATATCAATTCATTAAGAATTCTGTCATTATCGATTAATTTGCCATTTATTAGCAAAAACAGAGCGTCCTCCATATTATAATGTGTTAATTTATAATATGGATTGATTCAATTCAATTATATAGTGTATTTTTAATGAAATTCTCTTACATTAATTATCTCGCAAAAAGTACACCAATTTCAGGGTTAATTGCTCGTATCATTCTTGCATGATGGTTTTATCTCAAACGAGATGGAAGAGTGTCTGCGCACGAATATGGCCCATTAAATTTTATAGAGATTAATATACCCCAACATATAATAAAGCAACTTGAAACTTTTGCCGATACGTGTGCACATATCCGCCTGTTCGGAATTCATTATCACATTTAGCTCTAAATGTAATCAGAAAAACTAAGCCAAACTTGTCAACGGCAAGCAATATTAAATAAAAGCAGAAATAATTTTTGCATGTCCCATGATAATTACATCATTCTCATCGCTTTTGCGATAAAATACCACATCGCGACTATCTTGAACATTGAAGAACCAAGTCGTTCACGATATCTTGAATTTTCCATAGCGTTTTCCACGCGTTTTAGATTCGGGGATAAATCGATGGACCCTTGTTCGATCGCGCGATGCGTCAGCTCGCTGAATCTTTCATCATTTTCGAGGTCGAGAGTGCTACTGGATCTCTCTCTGTCTCTCTCTCTAGGAATAGAGCCATCTCGTCGGCATTCTTTATTGGCCCCTTTCTGGCGAGATCAAGCGAGCAGTGTTTTAATCCACCCAAGTACACACCAGGCACACTCTTGTTCCTGCATCCACGAAGGTGCAAGGGTAAAGCGCGGACAATGGCGTGCGAAAGGAAATGCTTTGATCCGCCTATGTTTGTGTGCGGGTACACCTTACTTGAGCTCGTGTTCGCGTTCGTTCCGAATAACAAAATACAAAGGGGTTATAATACATCACTCAATAAGTCTCCGGTCTAATTAAGAAAAACAAATTTTTTTTTAGAAATCACGTGGGTCTGTCAACAATGTTGCCATATATGTGTCAGACCGGGGACTTATTGAGTGATGTGTTATATGGTTCGCGATAATGCGCTTAGAAAAGGTGAAAATGATGATGCTCATTGTTTTTTTTTCCTTTTTTTTTTTTTAGTAAATTATAACGTTTATACGTTCCGAATTTTTTACGCGCATTCCAGTGATGGAAGCACAAATTATTCACGGAATCTCGGCATAGAGTGTGTTTTGTTGGTTTTTCTCCTTTTTTTTTTAAATTAAACAGATAAATTTAAAGTTATTCTAATAGCGAAACAACTTTTGTGTCATTAATTTATAATAAAAAAGGGGTAAATATTAAAAAATTCCATTCGAGATATTTTTTATTACAAATTATATGTTAATGTAATATTTTTTTTCTAATACAATTTTTTCTAACCTTGTGGGTAATTGTTTAGTAAAAAATTTTCACATTTTTCTTTTTCAAAGTAACCAACAATCTTCTGGTATGAAAAGAGAGAAAAAAATTTGCGCGCAATCCATGTGAAAAAAAAAAAGTGAAATTTATAAAAACGCGAAAATCGATTCCGCGATAAAGGAACTAATTTATCGCGTCATCTTATATTTTGCACGATACCGATATCGACGACCTGTCTTTTTGACCCGAGTTACCAACTCGGGGAGAGCCTTAACTAAAAGCGCGATAATGAAAAACACTTTTGTCGGTGCACGTACGTATACAGAGTGTTTCAAAGTTAAACAGATTATATAAACATCACCAATCTACTTTTCCATCGTAATACAATAAGCGAATCCGCTATTCATATTTCATATTTTCGTTATAACTTGAATAAAGCGTTCCTAGATCAATGTTTATGTAACAATTTTTCTTTTTTTTTTTTTTTTTTTTTTTTTTTTTTTTTTTTTTTTTTCTTTCTCTTCATAAAACATGCTGACAAGTTTGATTCAACTTTGAAACACCCTGTATTCGCCTCTTGTACAACGGACGGAGTTTTGCTCGTCACAGAGACTGTCTGGTCTCGCCCTAATGACGTCTCGTTGAGCCTTGATTTAATTTCCAAGGCGTCAGAAGAGCGTCTTTTCGACACTCGCCGCGCGACGATGACTGTCGGCGACTACGAGGTCAACTCATCGACTAGTTTGCAGACTCTCGGGGCAATTCAACATCCTATCTGTCATAAAGGGAACACGAAACGAAGTCAACGTACGCCGACTAAATGTTGCAAACTAAATGTGAGGAATCAATTCGGAGACTCTAATCTGATATATTCCGATAAACGAGCGCTCGATACGCGGCAACAATTCGGAAAACAAATCCGTGGGCTAATATATTTTAAGCGATGACAGTTCGAGAGATGCGTCTTTCAATTTGTGACGCCATCGTAAACCGGAGAAAGGAGAGGACGGGGGAGATCGACGGTATGGAAACTCTTAATCATCAAACAAGCTACAGAGCTCAACTCGAATAGCTCGCAATTATCGTAAAGTACAGTTTAAATCAATTCAAATTCGCTCGAGAGACTACCGTGGAGAATAGGCTAAATTAATAGGCAAGATCAGTTTCACCCTGCTCGCAAACTATCGCAAAAGTAAATTGGAAATGCGCTAAATCCAAGAGCGGTGATCATTAATTACTCAACGGAATAAATTCGGGAGGTTCATTCGCGGGCATCTCAGTCAATTATAATGTGCGTGTAAAAAGTTTCAAATTAATCGCGCGTCTGACATTTCTCAGATTTTGAACTCTCTCAACGTGTGTTTCACTAACTCCTCCTCTCCGCATATGAGTCAAGATCGACAACGAGCCACGAATCGCGAATCTCATTGCGGAGCAAGTTTCTGGATTCGGATCGAGGCATTCGGCGAGCCTTTCGGATACGGAAGATCCGGCAACTGGGTATCGCGAATAAATTTTCAATGGAAAGAGAAAATCGACTTTTCCACCCAACGCTCCTGCCACCGTCGTCGCGCGCCAACACACAATCCCGCTCGGCAAGTCTTTGGCGAAGAACTCGGGGCAATTCCAACTCGGATCAAGCGCGCAAAAAAGCACCGCGATGTAAATCCCGAATGAGGTCTCGTCGGACGAGGGACGCGGCGGAACGGGGGGGGAGGGGGAGGGGGAGGGAGAGGAGGGGCAGAGACGGACGCGAGGATGCGAGGAAACGAGGTCTGGGCGGATCACCCGGTAATTTTAAGAACCACTCGCTCCTCGTGCACAAACTTACTCCACTCATTACGCGTCATGCACGTCATGACGCGAGAGTGCACCCGCGCACGCGGAATCTTCAAATTGCTTTCGGGTAATTGCCCTACTCTTCTTCGTGGACGTCGCGCGGGTAAATACGTGGGTAAACGCGCTGGAAGAAGAAGAATTTTAATGGGGGAGGGGGGGGACTTCCCATCCGCCCCTTCCTCCCTCACCTGGCGAGAACGTGTCCCCCCTTCCACCCCCCCCCTCCCACGTACATTCGACTCCCATGCGACGAACATACGTTATATTATTCGCCGACGTAATTTTCTGTCTTATTCTTTTTCGTTAGAAAGACAATAGAAATAGTATTTCTATAAATGTCTTGTATCATTGTGTTATTCAACGTCAACCTTCACAGGTTTTATTCTTCCGCGAAATAACACGAACGTGTTTCTTTTAGTAGAGTTTAGGAATTTTATTAGCGAAAAATAGAGGCCAGCTTGGCGCGAAAAGGGAGCAAGACTTTTTATTCTTGGATTTATAACATTTGTCATGTAAACATTACTCTCTTTTCAAAAGAACGTTGGCAAATAATGATATTGTACGCTAACAAAATATATTCGGTTGAAAATAGAATGACAAATAAAAAAAAAAAAAGAAGTTAAATAGCTTTAGCTTTAACCGATATGACAGTATAATTTATACGTAATATTAGCTAAGAATATTTATTTACAGTTCTCGCAATTTAATAATATTCTTTGCTGAGATTATTCAATGATATTCTTTTTATGGTTATTATTCTTTAAAATTAAATGAGAAATTACATAAATTATATAAATATTTAATTTTTTACGAGATATTTTGTAGCAGTAAAAATTCTCAAATCCAATTTATTGACTCAAAAGATATTCTTACAAGAGAATGTGTAAAATTTTAATTTTTGGCATAAAATTTTTTTTTACGAGAGTAATTATTATTATAAAGAGTAAACACTTAATAGTGTTTACTCTTTATAATAATAATAGAAAATGTGAAGTAATAAAACATTTGCTTTTCTTCACAAAATGAGACAATTGTTAAACGCATCAAAATAATTGAAATCTCAGATCGCGGAAGGCGCTTCGTTAATCCACGAATTAACGTCTGTCGTTCACGCCGCAGATTCCGAAGAAGACGCGGCGGTAGGAGAAGAGTTTCGCAGAAATTTGCACGGCATAACTAGCGGATAACTTGTGTAAACGCTTTAAGACACCTTAAACAGCATAATATGGAAATTTACCGTAAGCATATTTAACTTCCGAGCGCATATATCAAAGTGCATACACACGTACATTCTCACGCCTACGCACGCATAACGCATATGCGTCTATATAATAGAGGAAAGAGGAATATGAAAACAAATAAAAAAAAAAAAAAAAATTTTTTTTTTTTTTACATAAAATATTATCCGTGACGTTTTGATCTGTTGACATGAAACGGAAGAAAAAAAAAAATTAACTTTTTCTTTTACTATTAATTTTGCTTGATGGGAATACGCTCTTTCATTCGATAGCATTCAGATACTAAATGCGAGATCTAAGAGATAAATGCATACGTATATCGTATGATTTAATGCAATATTTTCATTCAATGAAAACTAGGTGGGCGATATTCTTTCATTCTGTCGCTAGCGAGATTAGTGGCAAATTTTTCATCTCGCGGAGTGAAATTTCATTATCGGACTGTTATTATTCCAACAAAATTAGCGACCGCAAAAATGAAGAGCGGTCGTTCTTTTCTCATTAAGAAGTGACAAGGCGGCAAATCTCGCGCATAACATCGCTGTATATCATCGCATACATCACGTCCGGGGCTCTCGTTTAGATTCGCGTTATAAATCAAGTGGAAATCCGAGAGGGGACAGAGAAGCGGAGAGCACCCCCCCCCCCACCCTCCCTCCCTCCAGGGGATTGTCAGCGAATATTGGACAGATGTCGCGTTGCATGTGCAAATGTATGAACGAAATGTCGGAGAAGAGATCCCGCGCCAGAGATCCTGGGAGGACCTCGAGAATCAAGAACGACTGCGACGGCGGCGGCTTTTGCATCCACCACACGATGAGCTTGCATACGAATGCGCGCTCGCTATATGCAGACACAGAGATACAGAATTATGTTCGAGGAACGTGAGAGGATTCGTCGTACAACGGGCCTAGATAGAGAAGAGAAAGAGAGAGAGAGAGAGAGAGAGAGAGAGAGAGAGAGAGAGAGGAGATAGAGGAAGAGAGAGATATTTTGATATGAAATTTTTTAAATATAAAATGCAGCGCGTATGCGATTACTTGTACGAGCACATGTCACATTATGTTGCATGCGTACACGGTGTTTAAAAAATGCCAGAGATGTAAGCACACAAGAGCGCAATATTCTCCCTCGTATTTTTTTAGATTAATATTGCGGTCGCAATATTTGTACGTGCATATAGACTTTGTGTATGTGTGTATGTGTGTGTGTGTGTGTGTGTGTGTGTATAAAATCAGTCTTTTTAGATAAAAAGATTTAATCTTTTTTTGTTAAAGCACCGAATCTTTGTAAGCCGGTGTGTTTCGCGAAAAATCCAGTTTTTTTTTTTCTTTTTTTCCGCGAAAAGGACTATTTGCTGTAGCTCGTGCATACGAGCTACACGAAAAAAAAAAAAAAAGAGGGGACGTATCGAGGCGGAACGAGAAAAATCAAGCTCTCAAAGCATCCTATATTGCAGTACGTCCGTTAGGTAAGCTTTACGAGCGATCGAACGCGGAATCGCCGTACCGTCGCGAAATTAATTGCATCACGGCACTTACGACAGGTGCGATCGGGTAGGAATCCGACGAGTGTAGAGCGTAATTCGATAATGGATGCTCTCTCCCTCCATCCTAACGATCGTGAGAGAGTCTCACCTCTCTCTCTCTCTCTCTCTCTTTCTCTCTCTTTCTCTCTCTCAAAGAGAGACGAGAGAGGCGAGAGACTCCGCGTCGCGACGCGGCCCGCGATTAATCACTCGCCAGTGCTTGATTTCTTGCTGGCCGGAATATCAGATCCCCCTTCTCCCCCTTCTCTCTCTCTCTCTCTCTCTCTCTCTTGGCGCGGATTCCGCGTTCGCGCTTGTCTATGTCGTCGACTCACAATCATAGAGAGCGATCCAGCGAGAAGCAATCATTCGGATCGTCAGGTACTCTAATAATCGCCACTCCCTATTATAACGCTTCGCTTGCGAGCGTATGCGGCGATGCAAATATCTATTAGCTGTACGGGGTGATCCAAAATCGCTGGATGAGTTTTTAATAAAAAATTTTCTAAAATCGATTTTAGCGAAAATATCGACGGAGATCATTTTTTTGCAGGTTTCCAATTTTTGTTATTATATACATACTTAAGTCCTAAGTTCTAAAATTCTGTTAAGTAAATTCTATCGGAAATTAACCGAAGAATGTTAGTTTTGTTAATTTATTAAAAATTTAGTTTGCAAAAATCCTTCTTTTTCAATCTTTGGAATTTGGAAGTTATTGATGTCTTGGCATTTTCGCTAATAAAAAATCGAATTTGGCCAGAGAATCTATTAAAACCGATCGGTAAAGCCCTAATAATTATGCAAAGACCACTTGCATATCAATCCTTCGAGAGAATTTCATAGATTGAAATCAGTTCTATTAATAAATTCAACAAGTTAGTTAAAAGTGATTCGATACTTTTGCCCATAAAAAGATCAACTTCTATTCTCATTACATTTTCTATTCCAGTATGCGAGTATGAGAAATCTATAAATCGCATCTCGAGTCTTTATCGTTATCCTCACATTTTTTTCATTCTCTATTACAAAACTATTATAAAATTTCGGAAGCGATCGGAAACGTAAAGATTGAAAACAAACACATTGAAAAAAATTTTTATTGTGAATTTTACTATATCGTATCGATCACCACCGTAAAAGTAAAGCGAAAGGAAAAAAAATGCATGCCAATGCACTTCCATTTGCATCCATTTCCACAAACCACAATTACATATACGGTTTTACACGAGTATATAATGGCTTAATTAATTTTTAATCTCTTCAAAGACAGATTATTTAAATGGGAAGAAGAAGAAAAAAAAAAATTTTTTTTAAATTACATTTTCCCAAAATATATTTTTAATTATTAACAAAACAGAGATTTTGCAATAAAAAGTCTTGCAATAAAAGATTCGATCGATTTAAAGGAGACAGTTTCGATCAAGAAAACTAAATAAATGGTCAACATTACTTTTCTCGACTATTACAAGATTTCTAATTATTTACAATAACATAATAAATTCTCGATCTACTTCAATGATTAGAGTAGCCCTTACTTGGACGCCATCCGTCAGATACCGCGCTCGAAAATGCTCGGTACAAAACAGTCTTGGATTCGATCCAAATCGATTTCGCAAAAATGCGCCATTCAATTATCGTAAAGACATAATCGTAATGCGCTATACACGCTGTAATATAATATTCCATGTATGTATTATTTGCTAGTAAAGGCCAAAAGAAAGGAAGATACGGACCAGACTTCTACGCGCTTCCATTCCATTCACCTCTCTCTCTCTCTTTCTCTCTCTTCTTCTCTCCTTGTATTTATGTACGGCTCTCGTCGTCTATCTATGTATACATGCGAGCACGCGGAATATGCGCGAGCCGCGGCGGCTTCCGCGTTTCAAATCATGTGATAGAAAATGCTGCAATTGCAGAAGCAAGGAACAGCTCCCGACCCGCGTTATGACCCGCGAGAAAATTGCAGCCACGGTGCATTACTCGATAACACGGCCCGTCGCCCTTCTTCCCCACCTCCTTTTCCCCCTCCCCCTCCCCCCCCTCAACTCTCCGTAGAAGCGACAATGTAAAATATCTCAATCTCGTGCACGAGCGTAGATACGTATATGTATGTTGAAAAAACTTTATTATTAAGTGCGAGTAATAATACGAAAAGAAAAGACTGCGAAAACGACGATAGTTCTCGTTCTCGAAAAAATATTTTCAAAATTATCCGATGAGAGAAACGTTAATGGAATAAAGCTTTTTTAATATTAAATTAGATATTATAATATAAAAGATATTTCTTGTCCTTCAATCGCATTAATCTAAAAAAAAAAAAAAAAAATAATAATTAGAAAAAGTGGATCACCTTTTCTGAAAGTCTATTTAAACTTTTTCGCTCGTTTGATGTATGGAGAAAAAAATAGCTCCTGATATATAATATAAAATATTTTTTTTTCCCCCCTCTCTATGAATAAATTTCATTTTTGGGGGGGGGGGGAGAGGTTATCATAGATTATTGCAGATTATTATTGATTTTTAAAATCTTACTGTCATAATCAGTGGGACATAAAAGGAGAAGCGAAGTGTGAATGTTTTTAATAAAGTGAAATCAATGAAATATCCCCCGATCTCTAGTAAAATCTCGCCGCTTTAATCAGATGATATTTTCACAATTTAAGAAAATGATTTTTGTCAAATAAAATACAATGAAAGAGATAACTCGCGTAAAAGAAAACGCGCTTTGAAATCATTCTGCTTTATTGCCGTCATTCTTCAAAATATCATACACCCGATATTAATTAACATTACATTAACTTTATATTCGGTGCAAAAAGGCAAATTTTCTCGCGAAGAATAATGAGGACATTGTGAATTTTATAAACGGTGAAAGGTATTAAAATGTCGAATCAGCAGCTCGGTGGAAGCTCCAAGCACTCGTCGTCGCCTATCGAGTATTTCTTCCAATGTTCGACCGAATTGTTCGACCTTCTCCAACTTGCGGATTTGGAAGGCGCTCATGCGTACTTTCGAGAATACGAATCACTACGAGATCATTAACGTGGAATCACGTCGTACTAGCGGCAACCATGTATCGCGTTTTCATAAAATTCACGCACGATATGACATGAAAATTATTTTCATTTTTAGAACAAATCTGACTGTTGTTTGACAGTTGAAACATTTTTTTACATCCTTGTATAATTAAGTGCAATTCAATAGAATGTAAAAGTTAAATTTGTATATTAAATAAAATAAATTAAAGTAACACAAACGGTTCCACAACACAAATGGAAATCAAGAAAATAATAAACAAGCTCGAGGAGCAGATGTACATACAATATATTGAGTCAAATGTCAAACGTACAATCCGCGAGAATCTTAATAAATTAAAATTCATTCAAAAATAATAGACCTTAGGCTAAAAACAAAATGTCGCGAATCGCGAATAATGACGCGAGAAATACAAATATAACGCAAACGTTTCTGTCCTAAATTAGACTCTTTTCTGCGAGATAAAAAACTAAAATACCAACGATCAATAAGATGTAAAATGTCAAGAAGCAATTAAAATTGCTCAGCAAGGATCAAAACAAAGTTTAATTTGGATTAGAGAGACTTCTGGCGCTCTTATATATGAAAGCCGGAATGAAAAATGATTCCTCTTCCTGATCCGAGGCACGCTTCGATAAAATCAGATTAGTCGGTTGACGCTCGTGCCCCGCCCGCCAACCGATTACCGTAATAAGGCTCGTGCGACGAGACGGACGGAGTGAATTTCAAAGAGCGACGACTTACACACGGAGAGATGGGTCGTAAAAATTTCCTCCGCCAATAACCGGTGAGAAAAATCGACGAGTTACGATCGCGTAACACATCACTCAATAAGTCCCCGGTCTGACAGATATATGTGGCAACATTGTTGACAGACCCACGTGATTTCTAAAAAAAAAAATTTGTTTTTCTCAGTTAGACCGGAGACTTATTGAGTGATGTGTTATTATCATCATCATATCGCCACAGTTACGAATATTACAAAGCGCGGCGCTTTTTATACCGCGGTATTATGCATTCCGCAAATTTCGCCACGGCGAAACGAACGACGCCACGACGCGACGGTGCTTTTTAACAAATGATACTGCGCATTCTCGACGCGAGTTGTCTCACGACGATACCACACCGTCATCGTCGTCGCAAGCTTAAAGCGCAAGCCCGCGTATATAAGGACACGAGTGCGCGCCCCGGATTTTACGATAACGACCGACCAACAAGAATTTTAACGCATACCGACTGTTTTAATTATACCTCTGTGTTACTCTATCTCTCTCTCTCTCTCTCTCTCTCTCACTATTTCGCTCTTCCCTTCGAGGAATCCCCTCCGCCACCGCGTCCCTTTATTTAGATACATCCGTTTCTCAACTTGTACGACACGCGCAGAATAGTTGGCCGTCTCATTGATGCTGCAAAAATTGTATATAAAAAGAAATAAAAAATTTTTTTTTTCATGAAAAAAATATTTCACCATTAAATATCTGTACGACGAAATGTTCGATATTCTTGAAACATTTGCTTTTCACTAACAGTAATGTAATTAAAATTGCACGAGACTCAGCGTAATGTCATTAATTCTGAATGCTGTGTTGAACATGCGAGCAAGCACAAAATCGATTGTTTTATAATTGCAACAATTACTTGTATAATAAATATTCTTGCGAGGGAATATAATTGTGTACGATAAAGTGCACGTCGCATATGTGTTTCCGTCTGCTATTCAAACGTACAATCATCACAAAGCCAGACAAATCCAGCTTCTGCAGAGAGCAGCATGCTGCTGCAACGCTATTGCGGAATTAAGATCCTTACGGGAATTAGAGCGACTAAATTCTGAATACAAATAACACGAGAGCATCGATATCGCGAGTTGCCAAAGCTTCAAAGCGCCGACGCCGAATCCCTCTGATAATTTCTAAGTTCCCTTTACAGAATATGGTAACAAAGTGACGGAATATATAAAATTTTAATAATTATAATTTTAATTTAATTCATTCATAATTTAATTATTATAGAATAAATAGAAAAAAAAAAAAAAAAAAAAAAAAATACAAAAATCGATTATGTAACACATCACTCAATAAGTCCCCGGTCTGACACATATGTGGCAACATTGTTGACAGACCCACGTGATTTCTAAAAGAAAAATTTGTTTTTCTTAGTTAGACCGGAGACTTATTGAGTGATGTATTATAATGCTATCCTTTTATAAAACCATGAAAAAAAAAAAAAAGAAATAATTTTGTCCGCTGAAATCCCCTTCCAATCGCGTGCCATGTAATACAAATCAAGTAAGTCTACGTGCACAATTATTTCATACTTGGCACCATTTTACGCGACAGCGGCGGGGGAGGGGAGGGGGAAGGGAGAGGGGGACGACCTTTGTAATCGCGACATCGCGGAGAAGATCTTTGCGGGAGAAACTTGAGACGAGAGGACGAGAGGAAGATAAAGGGAAACGCAGCGAAGAGGAAGTCTGAGTAGGTTGGCGTCGGCACTTCCGCCAATTTCTCTTGTATCCGCGCCAGCCACTCGTTTCCACCCCCGGCCAAGAATGGAATAGCGTCGCGGCGCTCATCTCAAGTATATGATGGTATTATATATATGGCCGCGTATATGTGTGTGTGTGTGTGTGTGTGTATTATGTATTTATTTGTGCACGGCCGACGTGATAAATTTTTCTAGAAAATATTTCGTTCGTCCAACGGTCATTACAGATACGTAAACAGTATGACATCTGTCATCGTTAAATCACGTACTTATGTCAAGTTTGCGTCCTTCGTAATTGCTTGTGATTAAAGATGTAAAAAAATCCTTTCTTGTTAATAATAAAAAAAAAAAAAATGTATCTATTTACTATCTATCTTTATTTGTAATCCCAACGAGTGTGAAATCTAATCGCAATAAAGTTCTTTTATTCCACAATGATGGACTTGTTCTGAAAACTATCGTGCTATTAATTAAAAATACTTGCTACGTTTTAAACAAACTTTAATTCTCCTCTCTTAAAAAAAAAAAAAAAAAGAAAAAGAAAAAAAAAGAGTTTAGAGTGCATCTTCTTGTACACTCTTGGTCTAAAATACCGACGCAGACAACGAGCTGCTTTCGCCTCGGTTCATATGAAGAACCTCGAGGGACCATCTCCCGTCATCATGGCAACCATTACTTTACTACTGCCACGCCGATGTCTTCCCGTAATTTGGCTTGTCGCAAGAAAATACATGTCACGCGTCGTCCTTCATGACGAGAATCTTGCCCAAAATCGTGCAAAAGGAAATATCGCCCGACTCTATCATTCTCTGATGCTCGCATTACGTTAATTTATTTTGTCGACAAAAAATAGCGGAAGAATAAAATACATTTGTCAATTTAATAATAAGATTATGTTTGGGCTATAAGAAAAAAATTCCACGTATAAAAAGAATCTTATCTTCATCTGTTAAAATATGTATTTTTAATTCGGAATATCTCGTTGAAAGGTACAAGTAATATATCCTCTTTAACTGTCATATATATTTCGATTTACCAAGTTTTTATGAGGACGGAATATGAAAACCGTTAAGATTACCGTCTCAATCATAAGATTTATTAGCATAACGTCAATAGTACAAGAACATATTTCTAACTTACTTGTTCCTTTTATAATAAATCGTGATAAATCAACCAGAAAATAGCAGCGTTATTCCATTTTATCGGAAAAAAAATGCCTATTTAAATCCCACTTGATTTCTTGACAGTAATGTTGTGATATTGTTTCAATATTCCGATATTCTGACTTTCGTAGTGATTTGTCATAATACGCCATGCAACAAATACATCTCGTATTTGCGACAATGATAAAAAAAATATGTACTGAAAAAGCACTGGAGTGTTTATTGAAAAATAAAATGTGACCTATATTCTCAGATATCAGATTGTTTAACGAGTTTAAGAAAAAAAAATATATTTCTTTTCTTAAATCATCAAACAATTGTAAATATAAATCATGTTTCATTTTTCATAAATAATCTTCTGTGCGCTTAAAAATAAAGATTTTAATCAATTTTTAGAAATAGCCATTTCCTCTTATAATCTTCAAAGATTTCAACCTTTTTTTTTTATAATAAATATTAAAATAAAATAAATTTTCTCTGCAAAAGATAATAAAAAATTTGAAAAATTTACACGAGGGATTAAACATAAAAGTCTATTTATTTCTATTTTACTTGTAGTCGGAATATAACTAGCTCTTCTTGTACGACATGTATTATTTATACGGGCTTCTGGAAATGACTTTTTTGTAAAAAAAAAAGAAAAAAAAAAAAATGCCGAGAAGGAAAAAGAAGCAACATTTACGCGAATTTCACGAACGTGTACTTTTCCGCCTTTCCGTTTTAAAATGTTTCCCATTTGCGGATCCTGACAAGTTTTTCGGTCATTATTCTTGCGAGAAACACGAGAAACAATTTATCATTGGGAAATCATTACGTTGTTCCATTTACTTAACAGTCTTCATTATCCCACCACCTTTCTCTCTCTCTCTCCCTTTCTCTCTCTCGCAGTACTTTATAGTAGACGCGATCAGTTTTTTATTATTTCATTATCAAGATAAGAATCGCAACTGCATTTTTATTTGCGTTTTCTTATTTCCAATAATTACGATCTCTATCTCGATAGAGATTTATACGGATAATTTATTGGAAAAGTCCGATTACGACTTGGATAAGGGAAAGAGAAGTTTCTTTAGTTCATGGCGATTCACAAGGACTAACGGCATCTGGAAATTCGAGAACGAAACCGTGCCGACAGTAACCGTTAATTAAACGCGGCCATTGGATTCGCGCGATGAATCCAAGTCGTCAGCCCGTATATACGTATCGCGGGAGTAACTTTGGAAATGCGGTAACGAGGTAATCGACGTACCTCCATAAGTGTCTCGCGGCTATGAAACGCCCGATATTCATCTCATTCCACAAACGGCAGCACATCTCAATTAATCTTTGTACGACTTCAAACGAGAATTGCGTCGTGCAATCTATAATTTTCGTAATCGCAATATTCCATATAACAATTATACGTTCCGTAATAATTAAATCTCGTTTATAAAATTTTGCATCGATGCCGTATTAAAGGCCCTACGCGAAAAGAGCTTTCGTAAAGAGGCAGCATCGCATGCGGGACTTGTCGCATTTCGGCGGCGCGAATTCTCGTGTTTAACTCGGGCCAAACAATCGCTCTCGTCGGCGTAAAGCACCCATTATAGTTTGCAATCCTCGGCTATACTACACTTCGTGCTGTGCAAAGTTTAGGTGAAGTGCGACACCGAAAAGCGATTCGTCACCGCAACGACCGCTTATGATACCTCCTCATGCGCGATGCAAAGCGACATAAAAAGAGAAAAGGAAAAAGGAAAAAAAAAAAAAAATTGTCCCAGAAAGTTTCCTTTCCATTTTAGTCTAATAGAAAATTGTCGAGTGCGAAATAATGTATTAAAATTTAACCACAAACTAATCTCTCTTTTTTTTTCTTTTCAAAGTCTATGTCAATATATAGAATCATTTAGCATATCTTCGTCCTTGTTTCGGACGTAGTTACGTTCTCAAGTGCCGTTAAATTCTGTGGAGAGAGATACGATAAAGAGAGAAAGAGTCGCCTTATTTAAAGTATATATAAAAGTAGCTGAATTTTTTTAACTCGCAAAGAAACTTCTTTCGTAAGACCTCTCTCAATATCTTAGTTCACAAGTTGCCAACCCCTTGGAACTTTTTTTGAACCATTTAAAACGATTAGAGAGCACGAGTAAGAATATTTCGTTTTTACCTCGTTCACGAATACCATCATCGATTTATTTTCACGTCGAGATGAACGGCGATGCCTTTGATCGATGATCGATCAGAAGCAAGCGAGGCAAAATCAAGCCGAAAGAGGAACGGACGCGTGTCTCGCCGATTCGGGATTTGCCGTGTAACTTTAGGGCAAATGCGGTAACGAGGTAATACACACGCCGTGCACGTCTATGGGCGAGTCCGCCCGTAGGATGAGGGGTGTAATTCGTATCACCCGGTGAACCCAGTGTGGCAGCTAACTGAGTTACCGAGGGTATGTATATACAGGTGTACGTACAGGTCGGTATGCTGTAAACCGCAAGTGCCATGGCGTTTTCGTAACCCTTCTCTGTTAACCCCGGGGGATATTACTTTGATCCGCATGCTGGCTTAACGTCAAAACGCTATACAGAGACTGTTGCTATTGACAGCTGATCGGCTTTCAACATAGACACATTATGCTTTTTGTCATTTTAATCTCATCCGCGATAGACTGACATGACAATCAAGTAATACGCTGTTTGGTAAAATTTTTGACAAAGAGCAAAGAAGTCAATCCGTCAATCGCAATCGCAGTACGTACGAGCATCGCGACAAATATTTGAATAGACGTTCAGTAGAGGGATTGCTATGCACGAAGCACCACGTCGAATTTCGACATAGTGCCCCAAAAGGATTAATCGAGTTAGAGAGCCCGTGGGGGAGGCACGTGGAATTTTGCGTGTAATCAAATATTTTCGAGATACGAAACACAAACGCGCGAGCTTTTCGAAAAATGAAATATTATTCGTACGAAACGTCGGATGTTATTTTTCCTTTCATATTTTTACTTTAAAGCGAGCACGCTTTTGCTTTCGATACCTCGAGCGATAAGAGCGTTTGCGCTCCCCGCGCTTTTGTTCACACGAGCCCGTTTCGTAACCAAACGCAAACTGGACGAGAGTCTCGGTTCAACGAATATTCTCGCGTTACTCGCTTTTGACAAAGGGTTGACGTCTGTTTCGCTAATAATAAAATCGCGCCAGTCGATTCACCTCGCCGGAGAGCCGCGGAACGCACACATAACACATCACTCAATAAGTCCCCGGTCTGACACATCATGGCAACATTGTTGACAGATCCACGTGATTTCTAAAAAAAAAAAAAAATTTCTTTTTCTTAGTTAGACCGGAGACTTATTGAGTGATGTGTTACAATACATATACCGGATCGGCGGATGTTTACGTGAATTTTTACGAGAGATCTCGCTCTTTTCCGCGGCAAGTCGAGAACGTCCGTTCCTTCGAGCGTTACCTCGCGACCGCAGAACCGAAAGCACCAATTCCTACCTAACGTTGCGCTCCCGTTGCAGAACGGGAGAACGTCCAAGTTTATACACGATCGACAGATATTTATTGGACAACGAGCGCGGTACACAGCGCACTTATACTCGTGGGAACCGACCATTTGGAGCACGTCCGAAACCGCTGCTATGGCCGAAGGGCTCCGTGAGTCCTGGAGCAAGTTACCTGAGAGCGACGGCATTACGTTGCGATATTACGGTTCGTACACGCAACTGTGATATTCGGATATTTTTTTTCTTTCTTTCTTTTTTTTTTTTTTTTTTTTTTCTTTTCAAAAAACCGAGCACGAGTTTTCTCGTCGCGCACCCGTACGCTCGCAATGTCATTTCACTTTGGATCTCTCGTGTTGTTTTCATGTCGGCCGATGTTACACGACATGTTCCTGCCTCAGAGATCGCGAAATATTTTTCTTGATCAAATTACGAAGAATAAAATATATATTTCCGTCTGTGCGCTCCGCGAGATCTCTTAAAAAAAAAAAAAAAAAAAAAAAAAAAAATTACTTGGCTATAATATTTCGGGATTATCAAAATAGCCGATATTCGATGAGCTCGCTCAATTCAAATTATAGTCGAATATAATTAGTAACACTTTCAGCATTCAGGGGTCTGTGTGCGCGATAGACCAATTGTTCTGATCAATTAAATTTAATTCCAGCTAGAGAATATAATCTGGAAGAGTATTTTACGATACAATACATTTAATGTCGCTCACTATATTATTTTATGCGCTTATAAGCTTCCGATATCGCGTTTTCATTTTCTTCCAGTAGGCAAGAAAAAAAATTAGTCCTTTTTCCGCTGCTATCGGTTCTTGATCCCTTCTTTTAAATCGTAAAAGAAAAAAAATTGACAAATTCGTTATACGCCGTCGTCATCGAAACAGGATTGGCATCTATTTCATATTTAAATGAGCTCACGGAGGAATTACGGATTCGCTTCATGTTTATTTCAACCGCTATTTGCAGCTCGAACGAAGTATTCTCTCGAATTTCATTGGGCACTTGTCGAGATACTCCTCATTCATCCCCGCCCATTCTAGATCCGTATTCGGATTTAAAACGACAGCGAGGGTTCAAAGTCCCACACATGGACCGCCCTGGACTTAACGACGGCTGTCATCGCTCGAGATTTCGAGGTCCCGTTTAGAGGAGAGCGAAGCTTATGCCCTCGACGATGCTCGCGATAATAGCCACTAGACGGAACGACCCAGATTCGTATGCAACCAGACGGAATCAATATTTATTATCCAAGTTTTGATGAACCACTCGCGCGCACTTTTTCGCGGTTAATAAATTTAAGCGGTGAAATTAAAAGAAATTTCTCTTCATATCGAGACAGGATGATATTAAAATTGAATAATTATTATTCACAATTTTATTATAAAATCTTTTGTCATAAATCATCTTTTATTATAAAAGAATGAAAACTGATAAGGTTTTATCAAGACGATCAATATGCTAATATTCCTGATAGCGATATTAATATTGTAAATTAATGACAACCTATTTCAAATTTAATTCATTTTTAGAAATGCTTCGCGCATTAAATTAAATACAGCAAAAGCTTCGTTTATAAAACAAAGTCCCGTTTTTTCCTCACGTTTCCTCGCATTTTTCAAAGTCTATACCTTCCTATCAATACTTCGCCAGCCAAGAAGCGCAACGTTGTCGAGAAGTGCACGATACGCGAGATATATGGATCTCTTTAGACTGTTCTCGATAAGGACCGGAAATAAGTCGCCGGCAGACAAGAATTTTATTCCCCGACGTATATATTTCCTACGATTCTACTTCGCGGGCAAAGAAACGGAACACGCCGCGTTAAATATAGGATCTGCGCCGTTTTAGTGCGATCGATGGGCAACTGCGAGTTTCAGAACGAGCTTCCTTTGTCCGGAAAGCAAGATTTCCATTGAGTAATAGTAGATGGGCGAGGCAAATCGTTACTACTTTCTTTTGTAAGCATTTCTCAAAAAATCGATAAATAGCTATAGATTAATTTACGCGTGACATTTTTTAGAAAAAATAAATATTTATATCTAAATTTTGCATTTCATATATAACGAGACTTGATGCTATTAACGGCATATAATTGTCGCGGAAAGATTTTCTGCTTTTCTCGTTTCATATGTTCGGACGCGAAAAAACTAGATGCATATTTCAAAATTATAGATCGTAAAACAAGGACACCAGCACACGATGATAAAACAAAATTCCCATTGGAATAGAGATAGGTAAGGATAAACTGACGGTGAAATTGCGCGCCGGTATAATTACGTCTGTGACAGCGAGAGACTTGGCTCGAAATTACATGCAGACCGGCTTTTTCATATCTTAATCACAGATTTTTTTCCTCCATGTACGCAATGCGCCAATATACAACACATCGCTCAATAAGTCCCCGGTCTGACACATATATGGCAACATTGTTGACAGACCCACGTGATTTCTAAAAAAAAAAAACTTGTTTTTCTTAGTTAGACCGGAGACTTATTGAGTGATGTGTTATAGTAAATAAATTGCTAAATATCCAAAAATATTCGTATTGTTTAAACGCCGATAAAACATATGTAAAAACGTCAGAAAAATAATTACTAATATTCTTCAAACAAATTTCTGAAAATTATCCGCACTTTTAAACGGAAGGGTAAACATGAATTACTATCGCGACGCATTTCCACAGATTCCAGAGAATCATCGGTATCATCGATATCTTTTTTTTTTTTTTTTTCACTTTTGGGCCAATCGTTCCACGAAATTAAACCGAACGAATCGTACGCCAAGTGAGCTGACAATCGATCGCGATGTATCGCTGTTACTGAACCATCACTACCGGGAGTTCCTCCTCCGTCGACGGCAGGAGGGAGGCGAGAAACGTGGCGCCCACGCGACGCAATCCGCGACAAGAGAGTACGTGGCATCCCTTTCGCGAGCTTCCACAACGACGAAAGTAACGTCGTGCAATTTCACAGCCGTCGCGTCGCAAACTCGAACACGATGCATTCTTTCGCTGGAGTACGGAATCGCGCGAGGGCGACTTGAAACGCACGGCACGCCGGAATTGGAAACTAAAATTGGAATTCGCCCCATCGCGTTCCGCTCGTCGTCCTCCACTCTTCTATCCTCTCTCTTTTTTTTTTTTCTATTTCCAGTTAGTTAACAATCGATGCTTCTTCCGATCTCTTTCGCATTTCCGTTACTCGAGACTCGCGTCACGAAGAGCGCATTGTTCCCTTAATAAAGTAGGATGTACGTACGGATTTAAATACAAAACATACACAAAGGATTCCAAAATCACCGCATCTTCTCGCTCTAATTCGTAATCTTCATTAAGCTAGCCACAACAAATAAAACATATGTCAAAATTAAGTGCTATTTAGGTTAATTTGATGCTCTATTCCTGATTATAGTGCTCGAACTGAATTCATCAGGGATTCGCAATTTAAAGAGAGGGCATTAGCTTGATGAAAGCTCAAAGCCAAAATAATTTTTTTATCTTGATCTTTTATAATACTTTACTCTTGTTGGTTTTATCACTACGCTAGGCTAAAAGTTGAATTTTGCGCGATAGAAAGAGAGAGGTTTAAATATCAAAATTCAATTTCTTATATTTTGTGAGCAGCAAAAATCAGGGGATATTATCAACGTTAGATCTGCAATAAATTTCTACGTTCGATAATTAAAAAGCACGAAGACATATCTTCAACAATATTTTCCAACATTCTTCGAAAAGTCCTTTCGAGTCTTGCATAATTTTGTAGACTCCTCGGATATATTTCGCAACGAGAAATTCTTTTCAATTTTAACTTTGCAGCTAGTGGTATTCCCATCAAAAAGCTTTCCCAATTTTTATTTTCACAATTGGGATTTCCTCGTATATTCCCATCTTCGCGTCGCATCCCGCATCGTTTCCGAAACCCGATGATATTGAAAGCTAAAACGTATCTACCTCTGCTATCGATTTGTCCCTTGTACCTTCGATATATCTTGTTTTTGTTTCATCCGTCTATCTCTGCGAATGTGTAAAATATAATCAAAACTCTATCACGGCGACTACGTACGGACAAGGGAGAGGGCATATTTTTTTTTTTTTTTTTTTTTCCGTTCCCCAAAGTATGTCGACAAGCGCGCGTGACGAATGATAAATTTATTGTTTCAAATACATCCTTGCGTGACGCAATACGCAGAGCTTAAATCGAGCACGCGCGCACGTATGCGTACCGCAAAATCGGTCCCGATATTTTATAACCCGATTAAGCGCGCGCGGTTTTAATACGTCTGGCCGCACCGCGATAAAACTGGGTCCGCAATGCGTACAAATCCACCAATACGCTTGCCATCGCTAATATTCTATAGGAAATATTCAATAGGAATCATAGCGAAATATTAACGGTGGTACGTCAAATTGCTCTTTTAAAAGCTTATCAACAACAAACGCAAATCCAAGTGCATTGCGATACGATCGCCGGGATTAGTTATTTCTATATAAATATAGAAATAATATATAACAATCGCAAGGTAACAGCGCGAAGCAAAGTTCTCTATTTCACCTTCAATGTCAGTGCATGTCAAAATGAAACATGTGTCAAAATTAAGTGCTATTTAACACATCACTCAATAAGTCCCCGGTCTGACACATTATGGCAACATTGTTGACAGATCCACGTGGTTTCTAAAAAAAAATTTGTTTTTCTTAGTTAGACCGGAGACTTATTGAGTGATGTGTTAGGTGTTAATTTGATGCTCTGATTCCCGATTATAGTGCTCCAACTGAATTTATCAGGGATTCGCAATTTAAAGAGAGGGTATTAGCTTGATGAAAGCTCAAAGTCAAAGTAATTTTTTTTACCTTCATCTTTTATAGTACTTTACTCTTGTTGGTTTTAACATTATGTGCTCGCAAGGGAAGGATTGTGAGTGGACAAAGGTTTACTTGTTGATTCGCGAGAATATCAAAACCCATCTCGCAAACTCGCATAATTCTCGCGCCATAATTTCCAGATTCTAGATTCTCGGCGGATCGAGAGACATTTATGCGACCGTGGAAGTGCCCGTATTTAAAGTGGCCTCTCGCCATCCGATATGGCGGAGTCGGTCGTTGGTTGAATCGGATATCGCTCTGACCGTGGAAGAGATCGATTTCAAATAAAACGGAATAGGCAAAGGGCGAACCGCTGTTATATTCGACTTTCCTTCCACACATTCGGCCAGGTATCACCGCGTTCAGCTAACCAAAAGCTTTCTCATTGCCGATTCAAAAGGGTTCTCTACAGTTCATTTTCACCGCAGTCCCTCTCTCTCTCTCTCTCTCTCTCTCTCTCTCTCTCTCTCTCTCTCTTTCTCTCTTAAGAAGAAACTGGACAAATCAGCTGCGTCAAAAGTTAATAAATTTAATAGGTTTCGAGAGTCATAAATTTGACATTGCCTACATACAAAGCACTTTAGTCTTTTAAAATACAAAATTAATAATTTATGATTAAAAATTTGCCCTGTAAAATATAATTTAATTTCCAAATCGATAATATTTAAAATCAAATGAAAATTCATGAGAATACAAATTTTAATTCTACAGGGCAAATCTTTATTCATTCATACATTAATTAATAATTATAATTACATTTTAAAAGGCTAAAAATGCTTTGCGCAATGTCAAATTTATGAATCTCGAAATGCATTAAATTTATTAATTTTTGACGTAGCTGATCCAGTTCCTTCTTAAGTTGAATGTCAACGTAATATCGAATATTCTAAAAGTTTTAAATGTCATCCGGTTTAGAGCGACGATCAGTATGTATTGATCCACGTGAGATCTAAATAATAATATTTGATGTTACGTTGACGTTTCGGTGACGTTACGTTTAGTATCCAGTTTTATCCGGCCAGACAAGGAATAAAATCGGAGATAAAAGAACTCGCTTGCGTCGGTGGTTCAAAAACGAATGAATCTTTTATGAGAGCGATTGACGGAAAGAGGAAAACAAAGAGACAAGAGGAATGCAAGTTTTGAGTAATTTCATAAAATTCCAAATGACATAAATTTAATTTCTTTATATAAATAAAAAGAATATAACACAACGTGCGCTTTTTAGCTTAGCACATAAAATATACAAGATATTAATATAATATCAATATTGTAATTGCATTTTTTTATCTCTCTCTTTCTCTCTCTTTTGTCGAGTCAATAATTGATAATAAAATATCTGACTTAAAAAAACTCTCCTGATTCTACGAGAGAGAGCCATCACCGTTTTTTCTAAGAAAAAAACAATGCGTTACATAGATCGTTGAAGAAAATTTCAGTCCGATCGATCCTACAGATTGCCTCACGACGCACAAACTTGCTTGATCGTTACGAGCGTATCAAGGTACGTTAACCGTGATGGAAAAACTTAAACAAAGTCATATTCCGCCGTGATGGAGCAATATCAACCGCACAGATGCGACATCAGGAGCGGGAACGAAGGAGCCATCAGGACAACGAGAGGAGCGGGCGAGTGAGTGGGTGGAATTCGCATAAGGCCGTGTGGCAGCCGTGCGTTGTGCTGGCAGGTAGTAGCGGTAAAAAAAAAAAAAAAAAAAAAAAAAAAAAAAAACACACACTCTCCACAAAGGAACCCCTCCTCCCCCACCCCGCGGAGGGAAATGAGGGAACAAGGGGGAAGGGGGCAAGAAAGGTAAAAAGAGGGGAATCCACGTTTCCGATCCGACAGGAATCGGAGCTCTTCCCCCCCCCCCACTTTATAACTCTGTCCTTCTCACCGCTTTTTTCGTTCCTCCTCTCGTGCGCGCACCTCGTTACGACGGTCGATGTAGATGGACCATACGAGAGGAAAGGCTCTCTCTTCGCCAGCAGGTTGCCAGGACGACCCCATCTCACGCACCTCGAAATCTTAAGAATTGCCGCGAACACGTTTTGTCGAGTAAAAGGGTCGGTCGATCGAGCTACTCTGATATTTTTCTATAACGCCGGACGCCCAGACACGCGCGTTTATATCCTTCCATCCTTCTCCATTCAGTATGTAACTAAAGTGTAAATAACGCGATTTATGTATAGGAGGGATACATAAAATACGTCGATTCATGAAGCTCAAGATTTTTGTGAAAGTAAACTTTTTCAAGAAATTCGCCAGCAATGATTCTGTGATTCGATCGATCCGCGATCGATGTGAGGCAAATTTTAATTATTGTATTTTATCCGCTGTTGAGAGTATCGCTGATAAGACGCAAATTATCGACGAAAGTTTGCTCGGAAATTCGTCTCGCCCAACACTAACTCGAAACTATTTCAAAATTATTTTCGCGCTTCAGTCGCTCGCCAAGGGCTGGCTTTTGAGTCTTTAGAGTTCCGAGTTCTTGTGTGTTGCCTATCTACCTTAATAGAAGGAAACGCGCACGTCCGATCTCCCAAAGCGCTGAAATATATTAAATCCCGATCGTTTCTCCGGCACTCGGCAGTTTACGTGCAATTATTACGAGGCGCCGACGGAACAATAACAATCCCCTCCCCACCCCCCTCCGACTCATAAACTCAGTCTCGTAAGACTGGATGAAACGACCCTATCGATATACGACAAACGCAACGAGGAGCCAACGCGCTGTGCATGCCACTTCCTTCATTCTTAATTCATCCTGGCACTTGTGAGAAACGAAGAGAGTGGGAAAGGGAGAGGAGGAGGCAGAGAAGGAGAAAAGTGCACAGGTGAAATAAGAGTGTCGTTGCTTCGAGAGTAGATCTTTGTTAAACTTTAAGTAACGAAGAGCCCGGTGGATTTTATTTGACACTTGATGAATGTGCCCGCGTCACGGGAGGGTAATGAGAATTCCGGGATGGCGCGAGCGCGTACAGGACTCGAGTATGAAATATCCCCGGATACGAATAATTAAATAATCGACGAGGTACATTACCGCGGACGTGCGTTAGCGCGACAATTCTGTTGTTCTCGAAAGTATGGCGAATTAAATCGTTAGATATACGTGCAAAGCCGACGCGACTTTAAATAACATATGTTATGTTTGATTACCTAAAGCTCATGTTGAAGCTCCTGTATATGGATCAATAATTTTAGCTTCTATTTTATTAAAATTAGGAAGATATGGAATTTTACGATTTATTGAGATATTTTACATTCAGAGAATTAAATATAATTATTTAATTATTAGAGTAGGAATTGTAGGGGGATTATTAGTTAGATTAACTACTTTAGTTCAAGTTGATATGAAAAGACTTGTGGCTTATTCATCTGTAGTTCATATAAATGTATTAATATGTTCAATATTGACTTTAATAAAAATTGGAGTTATTAGAGCATATATTTTAATAATTTCTCATGGATTATGTTCTTCAGGATTATTTTTTATAGTAAATTTATATTATGAGCGAAGAATTATCCTCTCTGCAACAACGTTTCCTCCGATGCGTCGTTATTATGTACATCGGATTAATAATAAATTTATTATCAAATATTGCTTCGAACCATTCTGTTGCATATGTGGTTTTTATTTCAAAAATCTCTTTTGTTATTTGTGTTTAAATCGAATATTAAATAATTTCACATTGCGGTATTGTAGTAACGAGGTTTGCAATAAACAAAAATATAATTTCCTCATCTCATTTATGCATATAAACGCATATTGAAAAGCTACTGTCGCGCGTGCGCGTTTTTTTTTTTTTACTGTCAAATTAATTTTAAATTGTAATATCTGATTTATAATGGAATTTTTGAAAAATTAAAAAAGATCTTTCGCTTCATTTAGTCGATCAAAAATATATGACGACTCCTAATAGAAATATTATTTATACGTTGCATATAGGCACGAACATATTAATTGATTTGTTTATTACGTTATTGAATGTTATTTACATGCGAATAGCAAAATTATCCGTATCAGCTGTATCGGTAAAATAATGAGCGTGGGCATGACAGAGACGTCATATCCTGATATAATCGATGGAGTATATAAATTGAACGAGATGCATCAAACAAGCGTTATTAGTACCGATATCCTTTTAAAAGCGCATCCACTCGATTGATACGCTCTGATTAAATATACGTGCTCAATATACGTGTGGTATAATGTAGGCCAAAGTTTCTAATAATTTCTGGTCTTCCTAGATATATCGCCAACCTCATCGCATAGCATAATATCGCACAGCATAAGCAAAATATCAGAAATAGAGAGCATTAGATTCATTATTATGTGCATTATATTCATATATTTTTAGAAATATATTCTCTTACGAGATATGCTGTGTGTTTTTAGATAGAGAAATTTTATAGATAATGGCAAAATTAACTATAATACACATCCGTTTGTCCATGTAATGTTACTATTATAATTTGCAATGATATAATTTTCATTCAGAGCCCACAATCTTCAACTCATTTTATATCACACCAAAAAAAAAAAAAAAAAAATTATTTTGAGTCGTGGATATTTACAATGCGAACAATGTGAACGTGACAAAAATGGAGACACGGAAAACTGACTTAATAATAAACGAGCTCGAGAAATTGTGCCGTGTCATGGCAAAACGATATGTGTAATTGACTCATGATTATACGTATGTACGTGAGCCGGCATGTGAATGGAAATTAATCTCGCGCGATTTAATATGAGAAAATAAAGCTTAGCGGCTAGATTATTAGGCGGAATGAAGCGATTTCTCGGCAACGCGATATTTCCCGTTGACGTTAAGACGCGACGGCATCTCGTCGTCACGAGTCACACGCAAACAACTCTTTATCGCTCCCTCGTGCGACAGCATAAAATACGACCACCATCGACGATTACGACATACGCACAGCCGCGCCGCTTATCCGCTCTCCAGTGATGAGAAGGAACTTGAATGACAGTTCCCTCCCCGAGCTCTTTGGCGCGAGCGCGGAAATATCGCCTTGCACTTCTATCG
This sequence comes from Cataglyphis livida, assembly GCA_039654365.1. Classification (NCBI taxonomy): domain Eukaryota; kingdom Metazoa; phylum Arthropoda; class Insecta; order Hymenoptera; family Formicidae; genus Cataglyphis; species Cataglyphis livida. The sequence goes on from JBCEZV010000009.1 coordinate 4,331,707, forward strand.
CACGTGAAATCCGATTCCTTTCCCGATTCCAATATCGTTATCTCGTAAATTTCGCGAAATTATCGCTCCGCGAAAAGTTAGAGGGAAGGAAGGAGGAGGAGGGGGGGGGGGGTTGGCCGTGCGCGCGACACTTTTCTCGGTTACGAGACACGACCGATAAAAACGTATCGGAAAAATTATGCCGGTCAGAGATATTTCTTTCGGCAAGCATTTATACTCAACGTACATCGACCTGCGCTCCTTCCGTACGCAAGTATTAACATTTAATACTTTTGGCTCATTCTATGAAAGAATTGTGTATTATATTGCAGCAATTTCCGTTTTAAAAATGATGCAAGTGGAAGGGTATAAAAATTCAGAATTTTTCGGAAAATTTTTCAGAATTTTTCATTATTCAGAAAAGGGAATTATAAAAATGTACATATAATTGTAAACTCTCTTTATTTATATACAATAGATTATTTGTACCGCGTCATTTTTTTTTTTTTTTTTTTATTCATATCACTTTCGTGAAACGGTAGTGGTATAATGACAATTAACAAAATCGGTGTTGCGATTTTTAAATAATACTACTTCGCGTTTTTTTTTTTTTTTTTTTTTTTTAAGATTAAAGAGAATTATTTTACGTGCATTAACTGGCATCATCTACGAGAAATTAAACCGACGTAGGACAACGATCAGATCGGTGACATTTCCCTAAAGGATGAAATTACTCCTCACTGTCGTACGCAAGGATTCTACAAAGAAAAACGACGAAGAAATCCAGGAATGATCGCGCTTGCCAGCCCGGATATTACGAACGTGTTTTAATCAATACGCGCTTAGTTGTAAAAAAAGAAAAAAAAAAAAAGAAAAAAAGAAAAAATGCAATGTAAAATGAACGGACGTTCGATGACGGAATATATCGTCGAAAGCTCTATCGCTCATCGAAACTGTCAACTTGATAAAAACGCTTACGATCAATCTACTGATACTGTCATCGTCATTCACTCTTCTCCTGCATAAGCGCTCGCCAGTTATCATGTCATATCATTTCTCGATTTGTAAAAAGGAGAGTACATTTCAAGCATTTGATGTAAGAGTGCAAAGTTTCTGTTAACTTTAACTTTCTCAACCGAGATATTTGCCTCCATTTTTCATGCCGTTATGTACAGAAAATATTTAGATAGCACACACCTTTAAATAAATTAAAAAATATCTAGAGCAAACATACAATGTTAATAAAAAAGATAACCATCGATATCCTGCATCTATAATGCCTTGCATTATCAATGTGCTATGAAGAGAAACTTCACTAAAAAAATAGAAATGAAAAAGAAGAGATAACAATGTTCTCTCCTACGAAAATATTAAATTTCACCTTCATTAAGATTACACGAGATAACAAAGAAACACATATATTTATTATAAATATCATGCGATCATGTTATTCTGCACTAAGTCATGAATATTGAATAATCTCACGTAATATCACAATAACACTAAATGTGATGTTTTCATATGAATTACAAAACGCCGTTGAAATTCAATGAAATTCAACGAGGTTTTCAGCAACTTTTCATATTTCCCCTGAGAGATCGCGTGAATACGAACAGCAGTCGGCAATAAAAGTTATCAACAATATAAGTTATCGACAATATAAGATATCACACGAAGAATAGCGAAAGTAATTTAGAAATAATTTATTTCACTACAACAACCGCGTTTAAAAGTCTAATAACCTTGACAATTCATCGATAATCGTTCAAAATACACTCCGCGCTGAATTGACATTATTCTTTCATTAAAAGAAGTTATTCCGTGCAGTTAACATAATCCGAGATATCTCGAAAACGTTCGAAAAGTGAACAAGTGAGTTTTACATCTGCTCTTTATCGAATTTAATAAAATTCCAAGACAAATTTTTTTTTCAAATGTCTCTATTCTCCTCCATCAGCACATAATTCAGCCAAAATAATATATAGCCCGCAGATATTCTATAAATTATTCTAAAAATAAACGTTGCAAAAACAATTATATTCATCATTAAAATTTTTTTATCTAAATAAAAGAAATAAAAGAAAATATCGACAATTTTTACATATATTACACGAATTATCATGAAACTGAGAAACGCCAAAGCGTGGCACGATTAATTAAAAAAATATCAGTTAGTAAAATTATATTGAATCTAAAAAAAAATACATTAAAAGATTTAAATGAAATTATATCTGTTTCCTTTTCGGTCTAACATGTTTTGAGCTACTGATTTAATAGTTGCGGCAAAAATGGACACAAACAAATTCAATCTTAATAAAACTGAAAAAGAGCAAGCTTAATTATACAGAAATCTGACAATAAAACAAAAATAAACAGTAGTTGACTATGAAAACCGCGGACATTACACAGAAAACAAAGGAATTAATTTAAGCTATCCCAAATTAAAGGCCGAAAGTAAATGCATCAACTAAATTCGATCCTGAAAGCTTTTACTAAAATTTTTGTGTCCCAAAAATATCCGCTACATACGCGCGGTATTCTGAAAAATGAAAGCAGATTTCGCAAAAAATTATTTGAGCCGTAAAGGTATCTCGATTTCAAAATTCCACAATTTCCAATTAAACTTCGTTTTCGTTTTTTTTTTTTTTTCCAAAAAAAAATTTCAGTGTCATTCAATAATGAAGCTATTTCACATTGTTATATCTTTCTACGTTCCGTTACTAACGTTTTGAGTGATATAAAAAATATAAAAACGTGATGGTTTCTTTTTCCCGCAGAAAAGTGCCGAGTATGATTTTCTGCCTCTCATATCTCTCTTTCTCTGAAATACAAGAGCAAATGCGGGAAAGGAAACTCTAGAAACGCGAAAAGATAGTAGAAAGAGACAAAGATTATGGTCTACGCGAAAGAGAGAGCAACGTTACAAAAAAAAAAAAAAAAAAAAAAGATAGCGATTTGCCGATGATCAACAGAGACAGAAAATGTAGTATCGTCCGATGAACAGAACAGGAGTAAGGGAAAAGAAAATGGACAAAGAGAGCTTCCCTGATTCCTCGTCTGCACGTCACCGAGAATGCCAGGCCATCTGGCATCATGCCGCAATTCCCTACGACTGCCGACCGGACCGTGGCGCTTGCCATCCGAGACTTTATTTTATGGGGGGATCTCTCGCCCCTCTGCAGAGCACCATCACTTTTCCCGCAGTGTGTGCACACGTCATTGGTGCATTAAAGCGTGACTGCCAGCTTTAATGTAATGCCGCGATCAATTCTCTACATCTTATGATAATTTATTTAATTATAATCTATTACAAATTTCACGTTTTTAAATCTTTAAAATTACTTAAAGTTATTATTAAATTACTAAAAATTACTTAAATTACTTAAAATTACTTACTGTAACACATCACTCAATAAGTCTCCGGTCTAACTAAGAAAAACAAATTTTTTTTTTTAGAAATCACGTGGGTCTGTCAACAATGTTGCCATAATGTGTCAGACCGGGGACTTATTGAGTGATGTGTTATATTAAATAAAATAAGAAACAAAAATAAGAAAATTAAGATTTTTTTTTTTCTTAACAAAAAGCAAAAATATTCAAATTATTACTGTATCCGATTCCTATTGTTTATGGATTCATAATCACAGACAAGAAATCTGTGCTTCTGTGTTTTTGCATCAAACAATATTTTCTATCTCCTTTTAATACCGTGAAGTATTGCTATCTTCAAACTTTTCAACGTCGAAAGTTAATAAAATTGTTTTGCAAATATTTTCTCAGTTTACGACATTCCTTATTAATGTAAAGTTATATTACTTACATAGATTCAATCTTTTCTTTTATATTTCAGAGTGGAGTTGTGAACGTTTCAGAGTATAATTTAAAGAAATTACAATATCTCTTTAAAAATACGCAAGAAATAATTGATAAAAGTTATCGGAAACATGTATTAGATTGATTTATTGATTTGATTTATACGATATTATATATCCCAAAATTAAAGAGCGATAGAATATTATACAATATATATTATCAACATATGTGATAATCATTAAAATGCCGAATAAAGCAATTGAGAGACACTGTAATGGATAAAGTTAAATACCCATAATGGACAAAAGTAAGACAAGTCAAAGAGCTTAACGAAGGAAAATTACACCCGCGTTAATTTCACTGTAATCGAAAACAACATGGCTTGGAATTTCTTTCGCCCTAATGTCTTTCTTAAATCCTCTCTGACATGACTATCTATATTCATATATCTTTAATACGAGAATATTAATAATACGTGAGTACTTGAAATGCTGAAATAAGAATGCATTTTCAATATTTTAATATTGTTTTAAATTTAAAATTAAATTTAAATTGCTTAAGAATTTTCTGTCGCCTAGAAAAGACAAAAATATCATATAACATTATTTATATATAT
>JBCEZV010000009.1:4358826-4423150 GCA_039654365.1 Cataglyphis livida
TAAATATATATATAATAATATATATATATATATATATAAATCTTAAGTTTTAATATATATATATATATATATATATATTATTTTAAACTTACAATAGAATACAATTTCTTGCATGAAGCGTATATTTTTTGGAATTTTAAATTATAATAATTTAATTAAAATGCAAAAAGATCAATTGATGTATATATGTATACAATATTCTCATACCAAGAACAAATAGTTTATTTAAATTTATTTTTCATTATTTTTTTAATGAATATTTACAAACATGTGCGCGTATGTCATTATAACAATGTATTACGGAATTAGGATGCATCTAGTTTTGAAATATTATTTTATATTATTTATATATCACATATTATAAATATGTGCCTGATAATAAGATGTCTTCTCCATGAAACCATTCCTTATCTTATATTCAAATCCCGCATGTCTTTGTATAATCAGATTTCATAAGTTAGCAAGGAATGTTTCTTTTCTCCTGTCTCCCCCCCCCCCTCCTCCCTCTGTTCCACTTTTATTACTTTTTGCCGAGTCACTCCTTCCGATCTGACCTATAAACTAAAAGCGACGAGTATCTGTTTGGACCCCCTTTTCCCGCCTTCTCATTTTCTCCTTTATTCCAATAATCTGAGATTAATACATTCAATTAAATGGACTATGTTAGATAAATGAATATCAAAATCGCCATTTACGTAGGCTTGTATAAAATGAATCGAGAAGATTCCATCCATAGACGTAGAGTATAGACTAAATATAGACTCCGATCAAGTGTTACGTTCAACGTGTTAGAGAGAGAGAGGTGGCTTCAATAGCCTTCGCTTTAATCCCATACAATGTCAAAAAAAAAAAAAAAAAATAGAAAAAGATCACAAACATAAGTTAAAGAAAGATAAATATACCAGTGAAACATTTTGTGTGTGTGTGTGTATACGATATATATAATTTTTTTCGAACACGCGTCGCGCTTATAGATAGGATGAGTACGCGCGTTCTATATTTATTATGTATTCTATGGGTTTCACCGCGAAAACGGCCGCCATGAGCAATTTCAAAAATTGTCTCATCAACAGCTTTCGAGACAATGAAAGAGTGTAGCTGGAGAGGGATTAGATATCGCATGGAAAAATCGAGACGGCAATTGCGCATCATCGCGATCGCGCATTGAAAATTCCATCGAAATGGAAAAATGAAAGGAAAGTGTTATTCTCGCGCGCAATTCTCAATGCGCGATCTCCAACCTCAATTCTCGAAGCAGGTATGAGATTTTCGTATGTACGCTAAGCTAGTATCAGATTACGCGAATTAAAAAGATTGAAAATTAGAATTTGATCGAGACAGACAGGAACTAAAATTTCATTCCTCTGATTGATCAATTTTCAATCTTAATCTTCAATAATCTAATATGCGCTTTTTAACTTCTTCCGAAATGAATTTTCAATTATATTCATTCAAAATATATTTATAATAATTAAACAAAACAAAAAGAAATTGAAGAATGTTCGAAATCTCTGAAGAAAATAATGTACGCACGTATGTACTATTTGATGTGCGTTAAGATTAATTATTCTGAAATGGTTTCATATATTACAACTAAATGTACATATACATATATGTCAATATCCTTGCAGGAATTAAGGCTATTCAAAAGAATGTGCAAGACCGTTTCGGAGACACGTACCGACGGACGCGAGATGCTGCTTGCGCGACACGGAGACGCGTCGCGTCATCGCGTCGTTCGCGCACGCGGCGGGTGGAGCCGCAGTTGCGCGCCTCCGAGCGGGCGGGTCCGATGGACGGGGTCTGGCGCCATTTTGACAGCGTCGACCACGCCCCCTCTGTTCGCCCATAGGTCAGAATCGTGTCCGCCCGATGGACGCGACGCGCGCGCGCGCGCGCGCGGCAACCAGTTTGGTGGCCTCCGACACGACGACGCTATCGCGGCCGATCGATCAACGACTGTCCCGACATCCCCTTCCTTTCATCTCGTCGCCCCTTCCTATCTCCATTCTTCTCGCAGCCTTTTTACGCACACAAGCGCACGCATCTCTCTCGTTTGGTTTCACCGAACGGCTCCCAGCGCGTTTTATGGCTTTCTGCCCATAGAGCGATGTACAGTGTAACTCTGGAATAATGATAGGATGATAGAACAGGATGTAGAGGATTCGAGTAATTGAGAAATACGCATTGTGCTTTTAGCACAACGCGCTTTCTTTCTTGTTTCTTTGTCTATTCGATGTCTCTCGGAGTATTTCGTTTCATCAATTTATTTTACATGACACGATTAAAAAAAACAATAAATTAATAACAATTATAATTTGACACATCTTTCAATTATCCGAAACATTACTCGCTGTTCCAGTATCGGTATTTTACAACAATTAAAGATATGCATATTTTTTTGGAGATATGTAAGAGGTTTTTTCAAATGATTGCAATTTTACAAAGACACTTCGCTATCTGCCATTTCTTCGGAAAAAAATACAACATGCGCGCAAGATTTATTTCCGATTAAAACTTAATCCATTCGATATTCGTTCGTCGACACATCTCCATTAAAAAATTTCATTATTCAAGATGTTTTATCAATACGACGGTTCTCTGTTCGACATTTTCTCATTTGTTAAACTTATTAAATCGTCAAATCTAACGAGATGCGATACATGACGTATAATCTGATTTATCAAGTCATAAAAAGTTAATGTAAAAACGTGATGGGAGTGAGATTATGTAGAAGGTGCATTAAAGATTTAGATTCGATTAGGTAAGATATCGGATAAAGAATCGTGCGAATGGCGAAATACATTTTGAAAATGCCGAACGGAAAAATAACAAACATGATCTGCTATCCCATTTTACGAAGTCAACTTGAAAAAGATACCGATAAAAAAAAGTATCGCTAACACGATGTAGATAATATCTATATGTAACACATCACTCAATAAATCCCCGGTCTGACACATAAATGGCAACATTGTTGACAGATCCACGTGATTTCTAAAAAAAAATTTGTTTTTCTTAGACCGGAGACTTATTGAGTGATGTGTTATATCGCTGTAGCTTTAGCAAGTTCTGTCAAACCTCGGGTAAATAATTAGCTGTGGACGTCCATCCTACATTTGTTTGCATGCGATGCGATCGAGTTTCTATAAATTATTATACATGGGGGTGTCCGCAGGGGGGAGGGGGCAAGGAAGGATACATTTCCCTGGAAAGTGAAAAAAGAAAAAATCATAATTCGATTATATGTACATTAATACTTAAAGATGTATAAATATCAAAACATATATTTCAATCAATCTGAGTGACATTTGATGTCATGCCCCCCTCCCCTCTCCTCCTCTCCTTCTCACTGCAGACGTTCTTATACATATACTGACATATCTTATGGTTTGCAATTGATCGCTTTGTATTATTGTAATGTATCGATGTAGGAATTTTTTCGTTAGAATTTTGCGGCGTAAGAACTTTTATTTTGGAGCTAAATTATATTGAGCTTTTATATGGTATATATCCTATTAAATGTTCATACTTTGTTTAAATAAACAATATACAATGCAGTTAAATTATGATGAAATATAGAAAATTATTAAAAAAAAAAAGAAATACACAACATTTATTCTGATCCGCGATTATTACAAACATTGCAGACATCATATAAAGTAAAAGTTAAATGCTTAAAAATTAATTTATTTTGAGGCAAAAATAGGAAACAAAAGCGTATCCTTTTTTTTTTTGTGACGTAATATCTTGCTTTCACTGTGTAAAGCATTTGTCCCGTATTTTACAAGTTAATTTTTTTTCCGTAATCATTGTCATTAAATATCATAAAGTGCCAAGAATAATTCAATTACATTCTTATCATTTACAGTTTTTCAGCGGAACTTGATAATATTTTAGAAACGAATGTATTATGTCAGAGCAAACAAATACTCTAATCTCTCTATTCAAAACCCCGTTTTGAATTTTCAATGTGTGCATTCATAAATTTGGAAACAATCTCTGAAGACTCTCTTGCTACTCTTGCATCGGTAGCCACTTAAGATTAGGAAAAAAGAGCGCGTTATCGATTTTGGATTATTACAGGAGATCATAAGCATCTCTTTATGCTGTGCCTAAAGACCTAGAAAGATCATTTTCTAAAGAGACAGATCGCTCGATCGATCGACAAGACCCGGAAAACATAACGCGCGATCTGTAATACGTAAAACGGGAACGGGGCAGAACAGCGACCTCCGTCTGCGAGGAATAGACGAAAGATAGAAGAGAGAAAGAGAGAGAGAGAGAGAGAGAGAGAGAGAGAGAGAGAGAAAGGCAGATAACGACGAAGATGCACGAATGAGATGGGAGCGAGAAGACGCTATAGAATTATCAGAGAAGAGCCGTTCGCCGACGCCCGTCGACGCTCGGCGTCGCTCGTGCGATTCCGTCGCAACGAGGCGGGGTTTAGGCGGGGTCGATACGAGGCGCCTTCTCTTTCCGTACAGTGTCGTCGTTCTCTTAATCGCGTGGATATCGAAACACACATCGAGGCAAGACTATCACCCGCCGTTCGGCGCAATCGCCACACTTGCGCGATCGCTCTCTCTTTTTTTCATTCTCTCTCTCTCTCTCTCTCTTTCTCTTTCTCTTTCTCTCAAGATAATCCTCATCTCGCGTTCGTACTATTCGCGTTCTATGAGCAGCGAGTCGTTCGGAGCAACGACAAAAACGGTATATCGTGGCGCGACGATCTCGCGAAAGTCGCGCGCGTAGGAAGGTGGTGAGGAGAGGAGGAAGAGGAGAGGAGGAAGAGGGGGCAGGCGGGGTGGGAAACTCGAGAGGGGAAAACACGGAGAGAGTAAGCGCGCGCGCGCGCGCGCGCGCCCTTCGATTCGACTCGCACCGGTCGATCGACGGTGGTGGGTGACTAGAGGACGAGGACAGCGACTGACTAGCGACAAGGAACGTGGGCTGGCGTGGTCGCGACGGTGATCGAAGCGAGACGAAAACGCGCGTCGGTGACAGTTGACGCGATGACGATGTCGACGATGTCGACGACGACGACGACGACGACGACGACGACAATTCGTACGCACGTATACATGGTTGTTGGATCGTTAGCCATGACGGCCAACGCGGGGACGTGATGCTACGTGGCCGCTATCGCCGCGCGTTCGTCTACCTGTCCGGAGTCGTCGGAGTAGGCTCGACGACGATTCGCGCCCGAGCCCGCCGCGCACGTCAAGAGGAGCAACAACGACGCCGACGAGGAGCGACGATTACGTGTGACGAGCGCTATCGGACGCGCCTCGGGGCCAGGGCGCCGTTGCACACCGACGGACGAAGCGGCGTTGCCGTCTCCTCGCCGCGGCCGCGATTGCGACCATCGTTGCTGCTGCCGCTACCGCTACCGCCACCGCCACCGTCGTCGTCGCCGCCGCCACCGCCGCCGCCACCGCCGTCGCCGCCGCCGCTGCTGCCGCTGCCATCGCCGTCGCACCGTCGTTGCCACGTCCGCTACGTTCCACTGTCGGGAACGACGACGACGACGACGACGACGACGATCTCCTCGGACACGCTGGTAAGCTACTCTGCTGGTATACATGTCGCTCTCTCTTTCTCCTTCTCTCTCTTTCTCTACAGAATAGTCTGCGCGTGAATCGGTGTGACATACCGCGCGGCTCCAATTCGGTATGTGTGACGCGCAGTGCTATGGTGTGTACTCCTATAGTGGAGCTCCGTAAAGCCCCGCTCCTTAACGGTAGTAGGGGGATTATGGTAGTCGGAATATAAAAGGCATGGTCTCCCACCTGAGTGAGGGCACGCTCGCGACCTCGAGTCTCATTGTCAGACATCATTTTAGAATCTTTACGAAGTGATAAGGCCTTTCGAGTGCGTGCGTTAGTCGATTGGTTCGTTTCTTCTTTTTTTTTATAATAAAAAAATACACGAAAAATATAATACATATATACGTCCCTCCATAATTATCGCGAGTGATAATTTACCTATCGTGTTGTAATGATAACGTAACATGTCTGATATACGAATAAAGAAGAATGGTATGTTCAACTGAAATATCTCGTTCTTTTCTGAACGATAGAAATATGTATTACTTAGAACGCATTTGCCGGCGCGTGATAACGTAAACAAACTATTTTTATTCCGTAAATTGCACGTGAAAGTAAAAATATGTTACAGAAAGGTATTTAATGTCGGAGATATATCTATCGTATTTTCTTTCACCCGATGTTCGCTTGTTAACTCGAAAAAAAACTCACAAAAAAAATGTTGAATTTTAAAGCAACTCATCAAAGCGTCACGTGTTTAGTGTTATGTATTCTGCGCGCGCGCTTTCTTATTAAATGCTCTGAATCAGAATATATTAATATACTACGCATTAAAACTATAATATGGTAATACGTTGCGCACAAAATTTTAAAAAAATCTTTTGCAAAATTATTACCGAATCCATTATATATTCCATTTTGTTGTGCATAAATTTATTTACAATATATCTATTAAATGTTATATATTATAAATTTTATATGCAGTCGGATTCGCGATTCCCTTACAAAACATAGCACTTTCATCAAATAAATTCGGAATATCGCAGTTATTCATAACTATGATGATATTAAGTGATTCAATATAAATGATAGATAATTGCCAGAAGATCATATCATAGAATATTACTTTGCATTTAAGAAACGTTTTGTGAAATGACAAAAGTTTTTATCCGTATAAATAAATTTATATAATTAAGTAATACTAAAAATTGCGATGTATTTATTATTATTTATTGCTCTCATAACGATATCATAACATCAGTTTAATATCTTTTTTTTTTTTTTCTTTAAATTCAAGTCGGAATTTGCCAAACGAAAAACTTCTCAATCAGCTGTTCTTGACCGATTTTTGACCGACTTTCGGAGAAAGAGGAATTCGCGTCATTCGAACGAATCGTTCTTTTTTGGCCTTTCGCGAGAGAGAAAAAAAAAAAAAAAAAAACACAAATCTCGGCATCGATCCGAATTCGTCTGACCTCGCGAGTTTGTTTATCCGAGACGAGCGATGACACGTGACTCGATTTCCGACGAGTCACGGCATGCAAGGAACGTTTTCTGGAGTTGGCGCCCGTATATATCTCTTTCTCTCTCACTCTCTCTCTCACTCACTTCGCAGGAATAGTGGAGCGGGTGAGAGGCGGGGAGGGCGGGATGGGGAGGGGGGGGGGGTCGAAGAACGCCGTATTCCCTCTCCTCGCCTCGGCCTTGACGGATCATTCACAGGCCAGAATCGCTTTCGCACGGATTCGTACGTCTGTGCAACGTTACACCATGGACACAGGTGGTGGTCGACTTTCCTTTTCACACAAGTTCATTAACCTCTGTCGCTCATTATGCCACCACACTGGGATTCGGCACAGTGTATCATTATTTCATGGAAACTTTTCCAAAAATTCGATACAGTTACGAACAATACCTACCGAAGGATATTTTTTTTCCAGACTTGTATAAGAGGCATAAGGGGCACAGGAGTCAAATGTCACTTTTAACAACGATATTGATGACCGAAATGGAAAGAAAACATGTAGAATATTTAGAATATCAAGACTAAAAGTCGATATCTAACCTTCCTTTTTAAAAAAACCGTAGCACGGAGAGACAATGTACTTTAGAATTGACAGCTGGATAATTTGATTCAATTATGTACTTGCAAAACTTTTCTTTGTAATTGTAGAGTTGACAAATTACATATTGTTATGTCTACATCGTTTAATCATGTAATATTGTAATATAATTATTTAATAATGATATGCAAGTGACCATAAATAAGACTTGTACATTTTATATAGTTTCTATATTTCTTTAAAAGAATAAAATTATATTCTAATAATACATTTTTACGATAATACTTTTATTTTTTATAGAAAAATACTAAAAACGACATTTGTTAATCATTATCTTAATAATTCTGTTAATTAATCGATCGCTGACGGGTTACACCGAGGAAAAAAAATATCGATTGTGTGATTACTGCTTCTCGTTTTATCGCTTTTACGTTTCTCCTTTGTTACGTTACGGCCTTTGGCTATTCTTGTCGCCGATGTCGAGGAGACGCATGAGAAAGAGAAAGAGGGAGAGAGAGGGAGAAAAAAAAAAGAAACGAAGATCGCACAAAGGAAAAAAAAAAAAAAAAAAAAAAACACGACGACACACGCATTTATGCTTGTGTACCTGTACAGAGTCGTCCGGGCGCGTGTTACCGGCACGAAAGTATCACGCCGGCTCTTGCGACGAGCGGAGAGAAAAAGAGAAAGAGAGAGAGAAACCATCCCCTTTAAGAGATAGACCTTAAAGTCTCGGCCACGCCGGCACGAATTTCCCCCGGGATCTCCCCGCGGGGAGACCGACACACTCGTTCTCGTCCGCGTACGTACGCACATCGGCATTGCGCACCGATGCGCGTGGAAATCGTGCGTGCTGCGTGCATCGGTCTCGAGCGCAAACGAGCATCGCGCCGGCGCGTCGCGTCACTGCAACGGATTGTCAAACCGCGATCGCGTGCGTTGTGTGCGCGCGCGCGTTTGCGCGGATGCACGAGCGGCAGTTCGCACTACTGATTACGCCTCTTATCGTAGTCACCGTCGAGATGCGCACATCGTGAGAGTGTCACACGCCGTATTTAGAAATGAACTCTGCGTGTCAGAATATTCACGATATATTGCGTGACATTTATTTCCGATTTTAAAGTCATTCTGCCTTGACATACTTCCGGTATTCAAATTTTGTAAGTTGTTTTTTATTTAACTTTTAATTTTTATGTAGATTATATGTATATACTATTTTTGCTGTTCTCTCTGTTTTTATTGGAAAATTGAAGAAATTGTGTAGTGATTTTTTTACAAAAAAGTCTTGCAAAATTTGACTTAAGAAGTTGTGGAAAATTTAATTTGTAGAATGAAAACTAGAATAAAAACATGCAAATAAGATTTAAGTCCAACATTATGCAGCCAGAAGATTGTCATTTATTGTTAGATTTTTTTAAAAAAACGAGACAAAATTTTTTGCTTAAAAATTTTATAAAATAATCATGTATATATATATATATATATATATATATATATATATATATTAATTTCCGTTATTCATCGGAATTTTAGATTTTTGTTCAATGACATTTATTCAATAGACATTTTGTTCAAAAATAAAAAAGTCACACATCAATATTACATTACAACGTCAAGCAACATGATATTTTTGTCATTAAATGAAATAGAATTGGAAGTCAAAGAGTAATTATCGAGCACATGTTAATATCCTATACCTGCCAACTGTATCGTTCGTGACGGATGATTAACAATCAATTGGCACATCTGTTTCAGCACCGACTATCAATATGGAGGCAAAGAAAAAGGAGAAGCCGCTAGTCAAAGACTTGAATGAACATATCGTGTGTCCCCTGTGCAGAGGATATCTCATTGACGCTACGACTCTCGTGGAATGCCTGCATTCCTGTTAGTATTTTGTATATATAGCATGGCTATCATTTCTTATCATGTCGAGAGTGTTATGTGAAGCACAGTATGTGGCAAAATATTCGTTTGTTGACATAATTTGTACACTTTTAAGATATCGAAAGAATTCTTTCTCTCTTTATTTCCTCCTTCTCTTCCCTGCCCTCTCCTCCTTTTCTTTTTATTTTCTCTTTCTCTCTCGAGGTTATTATTTTTGATAAATCGATATGTTTTTCTTAAATGGAAGATCATATTTTGTATTTATCTTTTACATATATGTATACATATAAAAGATAAATTTATTCATAAAACATTCTTTCATACATTCCTTAAAATTATACGAATTATGTCCTTTTTTACTTTACCTTTATTGGGGTAGATGATTTATTTTATGGCGTAAAATATATAAAACAAATTATTGTATTATTGTATTAAAAAAAATATTACTTGAATGGATCGTATCTATTTTGGAATACTGTTGGAATATTTTGGATTTTGATCGTTGGCGTCACTTTCACCTCGCGGATGCGTATCATCAGTTTGCAGAGGTTGCATCGTTCGACGTCTGAGTAGCGGCGCCCGCGCGTGTCCAGTATGCAACGTCGCGGCTTCCCCGCCGCTTCTGCCCGACACGCGGCTCCAACGGCTCGTGTACCTCGCGGTGCCCGGTCTCTTCCGATCGGAGCTCGAGCGCAGACGTCACTTCCGTCTGGTGAATCCTCAATGCCCGCCCTTGGCGTCGCCCGTAGGCGCCCTCGATCTCACCCTGGAGGACTTGGTTAGTCTGAGCCTACGAGAGCTAACGGATGCGGAGGATGAGATGAAGGAGGACACTCGTGACTCGTCGAAGAACGACGAAGTATCGGGAATATCGACGCGATATCTCAAGTGCCCGGCCGCCGTGACGGTGCGTCATCTGGTGAGGCTGCTGATGCTGAAGAGAGGATGGGAAGAGGCTAACGCGAACGTCAACGGCGTCAATAACAGGATAGAAATTATGTATCAGCATCCCGATGACGAGAATATGCGCCCGCTCGATCCGTCTTGGACGCTCCTGGATCTCGCTTGCATATTTCAATGGGAGAGGGTGAGTTTAATAATTCAGTTTGATATACGTCAGGCGATCGATTCGTTTTATAGATTCTAATTGCAGATTAAATCTATATTAACTTTTAAATATTGATAATATTGATTTAATTGACAAGAAAATAAAAATTATCTGCGTATAACAAATCGATTCTTGAAAGTAAATGCATGATCCAAGTCTAGTTTCTTTATCTTTGTAAATCTTGAAAAAGCGGCAATCTTTATTACAATTCTTCAAAGATCATTTAATGGCATTTTTAGAATTGATCTCAAATTTTCTATTAATCTATCTGAATCTGGCATTAATGTTTGAGAACTCATACTGGCTCGTTTGATCTTTCAAAGAATTTTTCTAAGAATAATAAAATACTGTCAGAAGTTTTTTAAAATCAGAATCTGATCTTAAGAAGACCGTATATAAATCCTTATGCTCTAGGGAATTCATTTAAAAATATATTTCCATGAAAGAATTTTTCATTCTTAAAAGAAAATTATATTTTTTCAATTAGAAAGATTTTAGCAAAATTTTTTCTATTAACTTAGAAAATTATTTCTAATAACTTAGCTTTTATATAAAAGTTTTGTTTTTATTCTTAAATAGATAGACAATTTGATGTACGAAAGAAAAATATAATAATGAGACTTTTGCGAGCTTTTCACTTATAGTTTCCAATGCTACTTTATAACAATTCTAAAAAAGTATAATTAACATATTATAAAGTTTTATTAAAGTATTATTGCTTTAATCTAATCTTATATTTACCTTAATATTTGTTATATTTTTGTATATTTTTATATATTCCTATAACATTTTCTATTTATATTTTCTATTTTTATATTTATTTAATATTTTTCAATATTCATTATTTTTGATTAAAAAACTTTCTTTCATGGAAATAAATATAAAGAAATCTAAATCTAATAATAAAAATAATAGTTAATAATAATATCTAATAAGAATATTTAATATTGAATAATGGAAATTTTTAACAAATAATTCTTCTGAAAAATTAAGCTTGCAGTTGTGTGAATACTTTTGGATACCATCGAATAAGGTTTTATGGTATTTTTTCCTCTTGATAATAATTCACTTTCTCTTAGAGAATTTCTTTTACAATGAAGGCCATTCATCTAATTATCTTAACTCTAGAAACTCCCCGTGCAGTTCTTTGTTTGCTAAAGCCAAGCCTGACTGGCCGGCGGTGCCAAAAAGGCTTTATGAATGGCGGCGCGATGGCTCGTCTGTTGCAGGAAGCACCGATGAGGCTATTCTACCGGGTGTTGCGAAAAGAGGAGATGGTTAAAAGTTCGACGCTAAAAGTTCCCACGTCGTGCAAAGACGATGCGACGAAAGACGGCCCGGCGGCGATCGAGAACATGCAACGTCCGCCGACCCCTCCACCTAGTCCCAAGCTCAATCGCGAACCGGAAGCGGAACCCCGCGCCGCGGAACCACCTCGCGTTCTCGAAACAAATGTCGATGTTCGCGACAAGGAGACAAAAACGAAGAAACCGCGCTGCGAGGTGACGCCCGTCATGCGTGCCCCCGATCCCCCAACCGGCGGACTTGCAGCGAGCAATCATCATCAGTCGACGGAGAGCGCGAAGAGCAAGGATCTGACGAGGCTGGAGCATCGGAAGCGACGTAAACGACGAAACAAAAGGGTGATCGCGGAGATCACCACGACGCCGCGCGAAGATCTGTTAAAACTCAAGGTCCGTCTGACACCGTGTCCGCCGAGGATCACCTCTGGCACAGCAACAGGTGGAGGGGCCGGAGCCGTTGGCACGGGTAATCAAACGAAAGAGAAGTTGCTGCAAATGCGGGCGGTTAGACGTGAAAAGATTAAAGCGATCGGTCAGCAACGACCGAAGGCGAGCTCATTGGCGCGGGAAGAAGTCGGGCCCAAAGAGTGCGCCGCTTTAGAGACGGAGGAAACTATCGAGGACATCATAGACAGCATTCCCGACGAAGTCGTCCGTATCGCACAGAATATCAGCAATCAGAACGAGGACGTCGCGGCGGACAGGATGACTGGCAAAAAAGAAGCGGAATCGTCGAATAATACATCGGAGAATAATGGCGAGCCGGAAAAACCGAAGAAGGACGAGGAGATTCTTCGGCGATTAGGTTTGGTCGCCATCAACGAGGCTGCCAATAAAACGGCGAAGCAACGCGCGCAGAGCGCCGCCGACAAAACGGACAGCCTGGACCGCGAAAAATTGGAGAAGCAGTTGCGCGAGAGCAAGGCAAATCGTGTGCGGAGTCTGCTGGCGGAGAAGCAGATGCGCGACGCGCTCAAGAGCATCATGTCCAAGACGAAGGAGGAACGGACATCGTCCGTTGTCAGTAATCCGATATCTGCTCCCATTTCCATATCCACGCCAAAGAAGAAGGAACCACCGCCGTTAGCGCCTCTGCGCGTCGCAAAACCCTCCGGTTTTGCCGCGACCAGCGGCGTGCTGGTGTCGAACACCACGTCCAAATACGAAACGCCATTGGACCTCAGTAGCGGCGGCACCACTCTTAACGATAATAACGTCCTCGATCTGTCGGCTACGTTGCCCGGTAGCGGACAGCTACCGGCTACCTTTTCATCTTCCTCTTCTCCCTCTTCCTCTTCGTCCTCTTCATCGTCCTCCTCGCCTTCATCCTGTTCAATGCCATCGTTATCGTCGTCGTTGCCATCATCGAGGCTGCCGGGACGACCCGCGATCGGCGGCGTCAGCAGCTTTTTTCGCAAATCCAAGGAACTGGATCAGCAGCGTGGCCGGGGACAGCAGGAATTGAATCTGAGGACCCTCTCGGACGTCGCGGTATCTCGTATACCGAGTGGATGTCTGACCGAGAAGAACCCGGCGACGGAGCCACTCGCGGCTTCCGCCAATCTTCACGCCACCCCCAGCAAGGTCGCCCTGCGGATACCGCAGCTGCATCAGCGCATCCCCGGCTTTAACATGAAGATCAAGCCCAATCTCGGTGTCCGGCATATCCCGAATCCCCAGGCGGTCGTGGCCTCTCAGTATCGTAACCAGAGGGCCAGTTACTTCAACGCCGTCTCTCAGCAGCCGCCGTTGTAAATCTGTATCTCTTAATCATCTTTAATCTGTCCCTTCTCTCTTCCGCCTCCTTCGTTTTCTCTGCTTTTTTTTTTCTTCCATCTCCGTCGTTAAATTCCCATGTCGGAAGATGAAGGACAGAAGTTCTAAAATAATCTAGACCAAAATCCAAAGGCTACATGATACTACTATGTTTTATCCTCTTTTTTTTTTTTTTTCTGATGACTCATGACACGTAATCAGATTGATTCGGGAAGACGATTTCATTGCAGTGGTACGCCGATATGACTTCCCATTCGTGTAATTGCTCGTTGGTATAAAAATACTACGAGTATCTGACACGTAAGAAGTTACACGACAGTCGGGATATCGATATTCGTAAGTATTATCTCTATTATTAGGGCAAGCACCCTTTTACATACATATAACTATCTAATTCTCAGCTTGAAAACAAGTGTTTGCAGATACAAGGTATTCCCGATAAACTTTAGGTATATCATTTTTATGGAATTTAAAAACAAATTTCTTCTCTATAAAAAAAAAAAAAAGCGCATGTGCTCAAGTATAAATAGTTTTAAAATTATAAGTAATTGAAAATGGACCAACTTTTTGTGAGCCAAGCTTCGCGGACGCAAATAGATAATAAAATCTCATTCCTTGACAATTAAGTGGATAAATCTCATTGTTTGATTAATTACAAGTGAATTTCTTACTTTTATGAAATTTTAATTTTCTTGAGATCTTGAGATTACTCGGATGTTAAAAAATTATTTAATAGTGAGAAAAAGGTCATTCAAAACATGTTGTTATCAACGAAAAATCGAAATCTCTTGAAACTTTTCGAAAAAAAAAAAAAAAATCATAAAGGCGATTGCGGAACAATTTGCCCGCACTGATTAAATCGTGTGTTCCTAAATATATATAAATTTCGAAACAATTCTCGAACAATAACGAGATTCATAGGAAGTATTTATAGCTCTGTGTATTGCGAACATGTTAATATTTAATATTCTAGTTGAAATTTTTTCCGAGATCCCATTGGCATTTCGACGAAAGAGGTGAGAATATCATAGATAAAGTTTGATCTTGAAATAATCGTCTTACATTCTCGTATCCATATTAAGAAGGTGAGTAAAAGATAATAGAAGAATCTTTGTAAGTATATACATAACACATCACTCAATAAGTCTTCGGTCTAACTAAGAAAAAGAAATTTTTTTTTTTTTTAGAAATCACGTGGGTCTGTCAACAATGTTGTCATAATGTGTCAGACCGGGGACTTATTGAGTGATGTGTTATATAAAAAGTGCAATCGTCTGTATTTTCGATCTGATTACGCCGATTGTTCTTTGAGGGAAGGGGAAAAGAAGCTGCACCGATTACTTGTCGGAATTATTGTTACCTAGATGTATCAAAACTGTGTACGACACTGTAATAATGTATGCCTGACCTGCGTCGCGGTCTATACACTTACTATGGTTACCAACGGATCGATCTGACAAACGAAAACTCTCGCGAGGAAAATCCGTAATGACGCTATACGATAATTTATATTCAGGGACGAATTAGTCAGCATATATAAAATGACAGATAATTATATGTACATGTATAAAATTATTGTTCCTGCGTAAGGACCGTGCGTAAGTACTCCGCGTTTGCGAGAAGCAAGCCAAGAGCTAGTAAATTCACGCGAGAAGACATTTTTGTGTGTAAGTTTAATATTTATATTACTTTATCTATTTTATCGAATAGATCAAATTCCCCCGAAGCGATCGTCATTAATGAGCCGAGCATGTCTCGTACTTTCGTTATTATATTTGATTAAAATGTCTTACATCTTATATTTTATCATCAAATACCTTACCATAGGACAGGATTGCATTTCAGTTGACTGAAAAAGTTCCTTGCGATTTTATCTTATTATTACATATGTTTACAATTGTTAAATTATTTTAGTTGCTTGTTTGTTGATTTCATTTGCGTGCGTGAATGTTTTTGAAATATTTGTTTTTGTTGAAAACACGCATCCGAGATATTTAGAAATACCTATACATAATATACACGCGTAATCGAATAATCTCGATTAATTTTCGGTTTATGCGAGATTCCAAAGATGCGTGAGTAAATAACATAACGAAATCCGATCGTATTATATAGGAAGACAATTATGTCCTGTTCGTGTACGTTACATCGATATTATCCTCAGACCTATTCGAGGCGAGAAGTGAGAAAATGCGTTTTTCTCGAGTGTCGCACGGGCCTATTTATATATGTCAGGCGATATATTTCTCCTTCTCCCTCTCTCTCTCTCTCTCTCTCTCTCTCTCTCTCTCTCTCTCTCTCTCTCTCTCTCTCTTTTTCTTTAGAATCTACAATTAGCAAAATATACCTATATGTAATAATTTGTAGAGATGCCAAAGAGAACGCCAGAGAACGTGTGCAATGTATTAGTGCAATTTAATTACCGTGTAACGTAACGTAACCGTATAATCGATCTATCACTCGGCGAGCTAACACATCGCCGAGTTTATTAAAGGTAGGTAGATAGGTAGATAATCATACGGACACACATACGTGAATTGCGTGATTTGTGATTCCCCGATGGGAGGGGACTCTAGCGTACGTAGATGTAGAGGGTGACAAGATGTTTTTGTAACAGCACATTTTTGGAAATTATGAAAAAGAAAAAAAAATGTCGCAAGAGATTTCTCTATACACGCACGAGCGTCGCTCGAACTTTAATTTGCGCGACGATGACCAAAAAGAAAAAAAAAAAGAAGAAAAAAAAAATGGTTTTTTGACTGACAAGGGTCTAGGCTTAAATTGACTCGGCAAATTGAACCGAAAAGTTGAAAACTTCACACCGCATTTAAAGAAATAAAATCTTTTTTAACGAATCTTGCTTTGACTCTTTCAAATTCAATGCATATACGTTTTGTATGTTTTTTTATTAATATATAATTCATAGTATGCGCGTTCATATATAGTACAGAAGCGAATTTTCCTTCTATTCCTAATACTACTTTCGATATTAAATTAGAAATGAATATAATGAATGCAAAAGGATTAAAAATAAAAAAATCTGAAAAATTTATTCGAATCTACATTTCGCGCCATTCGAGTGAATCTATTTGTGAGAAGCTCCTTAATTAAGTTTTTTAAAAACTTAAAAATAAATTTTATATAACGGAATGCCGAGAGTGTGTCTCCATAAAAAATAAATGCCAGCATCTTGAATGAATGGTCGTATATATTGCGGAAAGAAATCAATGTAACGGTCATGAATCATGCAATACTCTCTGGAATAAGAATTTTCATAAACGTCAAACGAAAACGACCAACTGCAAAGTATATAGCATCGGATGGCGAATAGCGTAAATTTATCCACGTAATGTAAAATTATGATTTGACGTTGGCAGATTGATCGAATAAATATCAAAAAAAAAAAAAAATGTCTGATAACGCAAGCGATCGTTACATTTTAAGGGGCGAGCCGCAGCGAATGATAAAAACGCGGAAGGGAATTCGTAAAAATTGCTTTCTTCCACGTGCTTGCGATATAAGATACAGTCGTTGTAATCGCTTTGCTAATTCGTGCATTGAAATTCATACGTAGCGAAATCGCACATGCGAGACGGACTATAATTACTTACTAATTGAAAATAAAAATGCGTATTCGATAAATAAATTGTTCAAAGTGGTCTTAAATTTCCTTGAACGGTTGCTTCCTTCACGTTCATGTTGCAATTTTTAAGCCTTTTTTATACAAAAATAATGGATGGAAAATGGTTTACAACAACAAACACATTGATATGGCATATCTTAAAGAATTTATAAATTAAAAAGTCGACATTTTTATATTTACATAAAGAGTGGAAAGAAGTCGTTCTCCGAACCGCTAGAGAGAGATTTGCTTCAATAGTAAAGTACAATACTGTATAGAGTATAGAGATATGTATATATGTTGCGATTATTTGCACGAAATCTTAAACAGATCATTTCTTTCGTACTTGCATCATTCCAATTGTGCCAAAACGTGTACGTATAAATTAAAAAATTTTATGTAATGTGTGCGCTTTTTTATTTAGTTTTACCGAATTTAAAGATAAATAGGTTTTCTTAAGAAACAAAAATTTTGTGAAGAAAAAGCGTCACACAAATATACACTTATTTTGTTTCTGACTTTATTCTTAGTTAAAAATTTGAAATGAAAATTTACATCAGCACAACACATATATTTATTAGATGTCACGCATATATACATATATAGATAATATTACATTTGATAATATTTATACTTTTGAACAAATAACCTTTGTTGATGCAAACTAAAATGAAATCTAAAAAGTGATTTTCAAAATCGAACATATACAATTAATAACTTTAATATTATACATTATTATTTTATTATACAAGTGTTAATGAAAAAATATTAACGCACAAATACATACATCACGTCAATCAACAAAAATTGGATTTCACAGCATCAACGAATAAATCCAAAAAGAGCAACGCTTTAATGAGTAGAGCATGATAAAAGGTGGAAAAGAATAACGAGAAGAAAACGATTATATAATATCAGCGAACAAAAAAGAGAAAATTGACGGCCATCCGGAAACAATGATAAAAAAAAAATCTTTGATTTTTACCTAACGAGATCAAGTCAATTAATCGTCGCGTTCATCGCGATATGAAAGAGCTTTTGACAATGTAAAAAAGAAAGGAAAAATAAGATTTCAAAACTGCCATTCTCTTTGCGAACAGGAAGTCACAGCCGGTTTCCACTTTTATTCGCGATAGACTCATAGGGGGAGCCAGATTTCTCAAAAGCTATTTTTCTATCGCGTTTTTTAGTAATTGCGAAAAAAACCTCGATAATAAAATTCTGTCGAAAAATAGAAAATACACGCCAAGCGATTTCTATATTGAAATCACGCCAGTGATACATATAATATGAATATAAGTAAAATCTGAAAATTTTTACAAAGTAGTTAACAACTTTTTTTACATACAAAGAGGAACAGTTGTTTACTTTTTTCATCGTCGTGTGTCCTTTATTGTCATATGACTGTTTGTTGACAAAAGGACAACTAAAAGGAAATTTTTGACATAACTTTTCGCAAATCCTGTTAAATGCGAGAAAACAAAAAAAAAAAAAAAAAACAAAAAAAAAACAACATTCCGATGTATGCTATGAAGAGAGAATTTTGTGCGATTCTCCTATCCTTCTCATAATCCATTATAATCTCACTCATCAATTACGTCGATTTAATACAAATAGTAACGAATAGCGAATAATAATGATTCGTAGATACATGCGACATATAATCGCGTTACAATAAAGGATTAATAATGTAAGAATTCATCGATACGCCGTTGTTCTCTTCCTACTTTCTTCCACAAATCTTAAGAAATCAGTTCGGCCATTTCTATACGAAAATCTAATATGCCATTAACGTAATGATATCTCATATATATATATATATATATATATATATATATATATATATATACATAATACATCACTCAATAAGTCTCCGGTCTAAGAAAAACAAATTTTTTTTTTTAGAAACACGTGGGTCTGTCAACAATGTTGCCATATATGTGTCAGACCGGGGACTTATTGAGTGATGTGTTATATGAAGAAATAGTAAATGGAGAAGGAGCTTCATTTGCGAAAAGCAAAAATCTGCGAGAGAACCCCCTCCTCCTTTGAATCAGATTCTTATAATTATCAAACTTATTATCGTGAATCATAAGCGTGTCATATTATATAATATTCCAGACATTTCCGTTCGAGAAAATTGCCTAGTATTAATTACAGTGTAATCATCGTAATAATTACGATCGATGCAATGCCAAATGAGAAACAATATGTTTGCGTATTTTCTATTATCTATACTTGTGGTATGCGACTAAATGATCAATGAATATTATAAAAATTTGTCTTTGCTCCTACCAAGATAAATATTGATTAATTTTAATAGATATTAATATCAACATCTTTTTAGATGTCCATATAAATCAATATCTATCGTCGTTTCAAATCAACATCGTGTACAATTCTTCCTTTTCGTGCGTATAAATGGCAAGAAATTCAAGTATGATTAACCGAACGTAAATATTAAGATAAATACACAAGTATAGTGTCCTAAATTAGATTTCCTAACCGTATGTGCGTAACACATCACTCAATAAGTCTCCGGTCTAACTAAGAAAAACAAATTCTTTTTTAGAAATCACGTGGGTCTGTCAACAGCGTTGCCATATATGTGTCAGACCGGGGACTTATTGAGTGATGTGTTATGTGAATGTACACAGCAAGAGTGTCGTAACAATGGCGCGCGAGAGAGAGTTATATACTTGAAACGAGGATTCTTAGGAAAATTTAGAGAACGGTACTAGCAGCTCCTAAAATCAAAATTGAGGATAAGAGTGATAAAGATCGATTTTGCGAGGTGTGCAAAAGCGCGTATATAAATACGCTAAAATATAATATTATATAATATAATATTGTTGATGGTTCGAGTGTTCTAATCGACGAGAGGTATATTTGCACCACATGTGTGATCGTCAGTGTTAACTAAATCATCAAATTTAATTTAACGAGAGCGAAAAATTAAATAGACCGATTGAATAAATAAATGGCGGTAATCGTTGCGCGTATATTTATCATCTACGTCCCATCGTTTCGTTTTGAGTTGAAAGTCATATCGCATTGTATACATTGTAGGATTATTGCTGTGAATGAAATATAAAAAGTGTATCTCACATGTGACTTCAATCACTCATCCTTGCCTTGGATAAACGTGAGTAGTAAATATATATCGCTCCCCTCAATACAAGTATATAACGATACATTCTGTTGTTATATAATTTCTGTTGTTGATATATAATTTGTTGTTTAGAAAAAAAAAATCATTATATTATTATTTGTTTTAATTTTTTTATTTAAAAATAATTCGCTTGTTCGCTGGCTGAGCGATATTTCGTAACAATAATCTTTTAAAATCTCTATTATATATGAAGTTGCGCGAAAGTGTAATTTCCCTCTAGTCTTAAATAATGTTTTTTTTTTTTGTCTGAAAATTGTGCGTAAGAATGTATTTCGTGGAAATGCACATCCGTAAAATAATAACGCAGTGGAAACTTTATTTCGCAGCGAGCGTGAAAATGGCGAAAGGCTGGGCTTGGAATGCGCAGACGTCACAGATTGTTGAGTGATTTTATCATCGTTTAGCGATATTGATACTTGATGAACGATTAGAGATATTTTCAATAATTAATAAATATACTCTGTATATATATTCGATTCATCTTTGATGATTTCTTGGATAGGATTATGTACAGACGTAAATTTCAGCATTTGTCAAATTTTAATTTATTCGTGTGCATTTTTATCTCTTGCGGCTTAAAATACATCAGAACAATAATATATAACAATTAAAGTAATTTACTTAATCATTACATTATATTAATAAGAAAATATCTTTCGCCACGCTCATCTTTAATAGATTGATCGCCAGCATTTTTTAATTTCTTAAAAGTTAGCCGAGATTATTTATGATACGTGAACAATATGATCGTTCGACGACATTTTACGATCTTTTAAAAATGTCTTTTCGTTTCTATGGCAAAATGATTCGCAAATAATTCCATCTTTCTCTGCTGATTACAAATATGTAATCGATACATATCGTCATCGTTGATCGCGACATTGAACGTCAACACATACATTTTTAGGAATAATGTCAAACTCATGGTATACGTTATAGTAACGGGTCTCGATCAGGATGGTAGAAAATCGGACGATATCCTTATCCTTCCCTTCTTCATCGGATGTCGACACAGGTAGCCAGAAGGATGATTTCAATTATACGTTTGAAGTGGAAGACCTGTATTATCGGGGCGGGGGGGGGAGAGAGGGAGGGGGGAGAGGGAAGAGGTACATAGCACGTACATCGCGCGACGCCTGTATTTTCGACAACTTACATTAGATGCAAGAGAGTCAGCCTGCGGCCGCAGAGCTCGGTCGCTGATTGGCTGCAGCCTCCCCGGGGAAGTGCGTCGGAAGTGAAGAGGGCTGAGCGCGTTCGGGGCGAGAAGAAGGCGCGGTTACACAATGCGCTACGCGGACTTTACATTTTTTTTTTTTTTTTTCCTAATAAAATCCAAGGTCAGCAACGAGATTTATATATGCAATCTTTATCGATGTCGAGATTGTAGATTATATTAATATTACCATTATTAGTGGATTATTCGATTTTATTAAATCGATTATAAGATGTTTTTCTACGCGATGTTGCATATTTGAAATATTTTATAGCAGATTATTTATTACGATATAAAATTTAATAGTTGAAATGAAGCAAAATCTTTCGGGGAAACTTCAAAAGATTCCAATATCGAGGTAGCGAGAGGATCTCTCGATAACTTGACCGTTTATACGGTCCTCTCCTATTTCAAAGAACACTTGTTTATCATTCGACGAGAATGACATCCCTTCATCGTGTGCAAGGGATATCGCGCGCCAACTATCTCTCTCTCTCTCTCGTTCGCGCCCCATCTCGCTTCTTCCCATTGGCGGGCAATCCTCGGCATTTCGGCATCATTCGTCTCTCCCCCTCCTCCCCTGCCATGAGCGTAATGCCGCCACCCTTTCCGTCACCACTCCCCACGATGCGGAGGTCTTCTTCTTTCTCCTCGACCTACCCTCCCCCCCCTACCCTCCCTCCTCCCCTCCCACCCTCTCGTCGCGACCGTACGCACGGACGCGATCTACTCGCGCGGATACGCACACACGGACGCGGAACACGCACACGGCGCACCCCTCGTAATGCCTGCGGGTGTAGTGGAGAATGAATAATGTACCCTCGCGCCAGGAGGGGCTCCGGGGAATGCGAAAGCCTGCCCGCTCTCTCCCTTCCCCTCCTTGGTGCGAAGACGCGCACAGGCCGCTGCCTCGGTCTTATTCGAGGCGGCGGTGAATGAGCTCGCCGCGTAGGCGAACTGGGCTTTGACACGCACGATTCTTCTTCGTGTATTTCGATACTCGGTCGTTCTTCGATGCAACGTTTCCCCCTCATGCGATTCTGCGGCTAATTCTGATTGCGGAGTTTTCCCGATATCGCGCAGAAAATTTTTTAAAGACAGAATTAAATGACAGAATTTCGATGAAGCGATGAAACTTATCTATATGATATGGAATACACTTCCGCGTTGGAATAATCAGAGGAGTTTAAATTAGCTTTCTGTTGAAGCCTAATTTAAACTACGATCGTTGTTGAATTGTCCTCGCCGCACACTGCGATCCTTAAGAAAAAAAAAACTAAAATCCATGAATTAATGAGACTTATTGTACGTGCGCTCTTGTGAGATGATAATCTGCAGGAGATCTGGCGAAAAAAAAAGAACAATATACATATATATGAATGTGTGCAGGCATATTTATATGTATATGCCAAAAATTCACGCCTTAATTAATTAATTTCATCAATGTTTAATTAATGATTAATTAATTAAACATTAATTCAATTATATCATCGTATATATTTAGATAGTACTCTTATTACACGTTTGCTATTGAAAATCGATCGGATAAAAACAGTTGCACTTCTATAAATATGTATCTCTCGTATATACATGCATCTCGCATCTCGTCGTATATGCGAAGCAGCGTACTAAAGGATTAAACGGCAAAGCACTCCGCGACGTCTTCCCTCCACCACGCTCTCCAATATCACGGTCTCCCTGGCCGCGCGACAGGAGAGTCGAGCGAGGCGGAGTCGCAACGCGATTCTGTCCTAAAATCAGTGGCAGGAGGACGGATGAATCGATACGCGCTCTCTCGCGTCCTCTCGCTACCGCCTTCCTTCGTACAAGATTTTCACTCGCGCCGGATCAGCGATGACTCGGCGAAATAAGGATAAGGATGGAGAGTGAGACCGAATTTATCCTTCTCTGGATCGTGCATGTCCTCTCTCTCTCTCTCTCTCGCGATAGAAAAAAAAAATTCTTTTTTTTCCAGTCAACACCCCCGCTTCTTTCTCGGCAAAGAGGCACGTGGAGTGTTTCCCGAAAGAGCCGTTTCTATCGACCGATATGCCGTGCGGCGCAGGCTCACTGCGAGTTCCGGCGCGCGCGCGCGCGCACACACACACACACACACACACATACACACTTTTACATACTGGCGTTTATGCGAGTATACGCACACTCGCGCGCGAGTGCGCGCGCGCGCGTATATGCCTCGACCGGATGAAGGAGCCGCCCACGCGTCATCGTCACCTATACAGGTTACACGCGGGACGAAGGGAACGACGATTCGCGGAACGAGAACGCGCTTAGAGAAAGGGCCAAGACGAAGAGAGATTGCGTGGCCCCCCCGATCTCAGGGTAGCGTCTCATTCGCTGCGTTCCTCGCTCGTTCGCGGCGATGACCGGCCCGTACAAAATTTTCGTAATAGGGAGAGACAGAGAGAAGAAGAGAGAGAAAGAGAGAGAAACGTTCTAAGAAGCTTCTCAAAGAGAAAACTTTAGGATACGATAAACCTAGACTTTACGAAGAAAAGCAAGGGCACGATACTGTACCCGGGATATTTGACAGCTTCCGATCGTAGAAGAAGAGGGGAAGGCTAATCGGTATTCTTCAAATAACGATCACACATACATACACTCGTGTACAGAGAGCGAGTGAATCGGGATTGGAAGATTACACATTGTAATGGGGCGGGACATAGTTTCCTGTCATAATCAACAGATATCTTTCGCGATAGACCGGATATTTCGATTATAATTGCTATAGGTCATAAAACTTTATACATTTACATGTTTTTTTCTTCTATCTATGTTTATATATAGTAAAGATTTGAATACTGCAAATCGTGTGAATTCTTGATTAACAAATTGGTAATGATTTATTGGAGTAAGAAGATTTATATTAAAAAAATGAATCGTGATTTATAAATAAATGAAAAGAATTAAGCAATAATTTTAATTGTTCTGGATTTAGAATGTTTAAAACTTTTATGTTGTAAAATTTTTCACGTCATAAATTCATCAACTTAAAATATAGAAGGTTTATAGAGTAGAAAGAAAATGTTTCAGTCAGTTGATACAGAAAGAAAATGAAGAAAGAAAAATGCTTCTTTAAAAAAAGAGATTTTCAGCAGCACTTCTTTTCTCCGCAATCCCCCCAGAAATATTAATTTTTTGCAGTAGAAAAAGCTTAAATACAATAATAAACAATCTAATCATGTATTAAAATCCTAAGAATCACAATTGCCCTTTATAATTATGTAATATTATCTTTAACAAACGATAAACTCTTTCACAATTTCCAGCATCCAGGTATCTGCTATCATAAATTATAATTTTTTTTATGATATCCGAAACGTAAATGCAACAGTAAAAAGAATTTTTGTTTACATTATCAATCTGTAAAAAAAAAAAAAAATAATAACAAAAATCATTTTTTCAAACAAAAGAAGTTGCATGAGAGTTTGAATTTGTCCGACTTGACATCTTACATGAATTTTCTCTCACAAATTTTTATAGCGCGATGAGAAATAAATATCGAGTACAAATATAAAATTTCGAATATGGTCGCGTGAACAAATAAATAATTTTAAAAAACAATGCATTCAGTTGCGTACGAAAATTCTTGATAATCAAATTGTCTTCAGATTCCTACGTATAATGTTGAATGGTGAAGAGGTGCTGTAAATTTTGTAAATTTTCATTACCTTTGCTAAGAAAAATTCGACTCTTATCAGATGTGATTAGAGAAAATGTTAAAAAAATTGATAATTCTGAAATACTGATGACATTATACGATTGATGAAAGACATATCAATTTGACAGATATATAAATAAACAAAAGCATCAAGTACAAATTGTTGTATTTTAAACATTTTGTATTTCTATTTGTGTTCTGTTTCATGCGTTTGTTCCACGCACTTTATTCATCTCGGCATCTCCATTATTACGCGCGATCATAGCGCTTGCCTCCATACTGTTTGAAGGACTGTTCTCTATAGAGTCCGATACTAAACCATCATGTGTCAACGAAACTAAATAGAGAAACTACAAAAATTGCTATTCGAGTACACACATATTTGTCTTCAATTTTTAATTTTTTTTTCGCACTTTTACCTTCGAGATAAGACCGTTATTTAATATAATGATTATTTTTAACAAAATCGGTTGGAAGAAAATCAGGAAGGAGGCAAAAAATTAGCAGCAAGAAAACACTCTGAAATCACATGTTTCATTAAATTTTGGCTACGCCGGCTTAATGGACGTGTAATTATATTCGTGTAATGCAGACAGAGGAAAAAGAAATTTATTTAACCGGAAGGTCCAAAAAAGAGTAGGAGGGAGCTTCGACGTGTTGATGCAACCGACCTGGATATCGTATATTTAGATAATACGATTCTCGCGAGATCCTAGAGAAGAGAAGAAGAGGACACACAAACCGCTCTTGCGACGAGATGCAACGAGAGAGACGCTCGGACAGCGCAGGCGCGGCGTACGCGCAAATAGCGACAGCGCGGCCTCACGTGTCACGGAGATCTCTACAGTTCACTTGCATACGAAGACTCGCATGAGGGAATCTTAGAAGTCGGAGAACGGTACCCGTTGATCCACATCCACATGACGTCACAAGCTTACTTGAACCGCGAACAGGGCGGGCTACATTTTTTTTTTTTTTTCGGAATTATATTGTTTCTTGTTCACGTATATTCTTTATGCTTCAGAGGAGGGACTGAAGTATTATTTTAGTTTTGCATTTTAATTACTACTAAATCAAATTTATTTATATTCCTTAAATTGACACTTCAAAACAAGATGTTAGATCGTGTTTACACATAAATCATAGGATACATCTTGATTTTGTCTAATTGTGAAAATTATAAAAATAAAAATCTATATTAATTTGAGGATACTTTTTTTCTATCGATTTCGAATAAAGCGGTGTACTACTTTTTTTACGCGACAATAGATTAAAAATATTAATAGAAAGAACAAAATTTTCAATTTTAATACGTGCGGTACTTAAAAAAATTCATTTTCTACCACGAGAGATAAGCTTTCTTTTCTGTTTCTGTGGACTCTTATCATGAAGAAGCAGCTATCTCGGAAATAATATTATCTTTAAGGCTCCAGTTTTCTCAATGTAGTCTCAATGTAATATTGAACTAACATCGTCAGAAGCATGAAATATAAAGTTCTTTCTTACAAAATATTAAATATAATTTTTTTACATTTTTTGCCGACACTCGGATGTGTCCGATATATGAACTAGTATAAAATATATTTTCTATTAATTCGCGTTATTAAATGCACACAATAATCTACAGGGTCTAAATTTCAAACGTAATAGGCCGTAATATCTCAGTAACTAAATAAAATAGCGAAGTCTGTTTTTTTTTTTTGACACGTTCATCCAAAGTCAAATTCTTTTTATCAACGGTCCAACAATCTCGAAACAATACAAACTAAAAAAAAAAAACGGACTCGATATTTCATTTAGTTATCGAGATATTCGGCCTGTTATGTTTGAAATTTAGCACCCTGTATATATCAGTCTTAAACTATGCATTTGTAACGAAAACGGACTTTATGACAATGTTTGAATTCGTTATTGTATTCTAATAGTATATTCATAACATCCTTCTCTTGTACTTGTACTTATACAGACATCAGGTAGAGTAGCACCGAGATATGCAGAAAACGACGATTGGGAGAAAAATGATTGCACATTGCAGAGCTGGTCAAGGAGTTCCCGCTGCATCAAGAACGAGAAAGGAAGGAGGGGATGATTGGCGGAAAGAAGGGAGGAAAGAGAGATTACGGTGGGAAGAAAAAGGGAGAAGGAAGCGAGAAAGAGGAAGGAAGTAATCGAGCGCAAAGAAAGAGAAGACAAGAGAAGAGAGAGAGAGTTGAGAAAAGTAAGCAAGAGAAGGGAACGAGTTTCTTTTCAGAGAGAAAAAAAATAACAGGACGAGAAAGAGAGAGAGAGAGAAAGAGAGAGAGAGAGAGAGAGAGAGAGAGAAAGAGAGAGAAAGAGTGACGCGACGCGATAGAAAGAGAGGGGATAAACAGGGAAAGGGCGCTCGACGCTTCGAAGGGAAAAACGTAGAACAAAATGGGGAGAGAAGGGCGGCCAGAGTTGCGAGATAAAACATGATTGAGGGGCCACAGGGCAGGGGGGGGGAGGGGGCGGAGGTGAATCGAGAGAAGAGCAAAAGGGGAGAGGAACGCGAGACATACGGGGATAGAGGGGGATCGTGTACATGGAAAACGAAGAAAAAAGAAAGGAGAAGATATACAAGGGCTACCTCCTCGCTCTCTCTCTCTCTCAACCCGTAATAGAGGAGAGGGTAAGAGAGAACCGGTGGGTGGGGGGGATGCGACAGTGGGATAACGAGACGGGGCGAGGAGTGCGGGAGCAGGCAGAGAACGGGACGAGGAGGGGGGAAGGGAGAGGGATTGGTAACCCCAGCTGGTAACGACACGCGGGAAGGGGACACAGTGCCGCTGTGAGAGGGGCAATTCAATGTTGCTGCGCTAGTATGAGGTACGTATATACTATCCAGCAGAGAAGAGAAGGCACAAGCGAGGAGGTACAATCAGGAGCGGTGGGAGAAAAATAAAAAGGGTGAGAAAAAGAGAGAGAGAGAGAGAAAGAGAGGGAGACGAGTGAGTACATGCAGGATGATGAGGAGAGCTAACGAACCAGCAGAGTTAGTTGCATCGGATCCGAAGGACAGAAAGGAGAGAGAAGGAGAGAGAAAGAGAAAGACCAACGAAGTCGAACGGGGCGAGAGGAGGAGGAGGAGAAGGAGGAGGAGGAGGGGGAGAGCTGAACTGCTACGAGAGAGCAAGCGGAACGGATAGGGGAAGCGCGGATCAGAAGGGACCGAAAGGACGGGAGGGGGGGAAAGAGAGAGAGAGAGAGAGCCCGCAGGGGAAAGGGCATATCCCGTTCTACGTCTCTCGTTTAGTTCGGCATGAGACGTCGTCGGTGGAATATATCGCTGCGCGCGCTTTCTCGTCGCCCGCATCCTCGTCCCCGTATCCCGCGTTCAGGACAGTGTGCGGCGGCCGTCGTGCGTTTAGTTTGCGAGTGCGCCGCGCGGCGCTGCTCACCGGCACCCGTAATTTCGTGACCGCCCTGCCTGCTGCAGTTTTGTCGCCTCGTCGTTTTCGAAAAGCGTTACGATCTCGTCGGGATTTTTTCCGTCGTCACCACGACGACCCCGACGCAAATCCTCGTGGCGGACATGGCAGATGATCGCGGTTGATCGGGCCCGGGAATGACGCGCGATCGCGCCGTACCACGCGACATCGCAATAGTAGTAGTAGTAGTAGTAGTAGTAGCAGTAGTAGCAGTAGTAGCAGTAGTAGTAGACTGCACAAAGAGAGGACCCCGGAGAAGGGCGAGAAGGCGGGAGGGAAGAGAAGGTAGCGAGAACTCGAGACGTTGTCGTTCTAGCCTGTCGTGGTCGGTAAGCGCTCTTGGCACATACGTGGTGTCCGTCGTGTCGCGCGAAAGACGCGTCGTCGCTGTGTGGTCTACGCACGCGCGCGCGCGCAGACTTGGCTCGTGCTCCAGAATCGTCAACCGGGAATACATAGGCGTTACTCGTCTCTGCTGGCACGTAAGTATACATATATATATATATATATATATATATATATATATAATATCACACAAACACACTCACACACGTACAGGCATATATATATATATATACGTACATACATATATAAAATAAAAATCTACGTATACACACACACACACACATGTATACCGGTGTATACAGAGAATGCTTGCGCTTGTGTGCCGTGAGATGGAGCGACGAGGTGGACGGACGGTTCTCCTCGTCTGTTTCTCCGTTGTCCCCCGCGTATTCTCTCTCCCTCCCCTCGGTCCCCCTTCTCTCTCTCTCTCTCCCTCTCTCTTTCTCTCTCTTTAGCGCACATACTTGCATTTATGCGTTCCGCACTGTTCCGTCCTCGGAATCGCATGGGATTCGTTCGTCGGCATAGACAAACTTATTGGAATAGGCAACTAACAAGGTAGGACGGTTGGACTGCATTAACAATCCAACCGTCAATTATGATATTGAAATATAATATTTTTGAGACGCATTTTGCTAAAATCGGTTTCGTAAAATACGCAATAGAAACATTTTCTGAAAAGCAGTTGATATCATTTCACTGTTTTGTTATTGTTACTGTATTGATAAGTAGTGATATAAATAACCGATGTAAGTAATAACATAAATAATGCCAAGAGAAACATTGACATTTTCTTTTCAAACATTTCTGCCCATTTTAAATTAAGATATAGTTTGAGTATCAGTTCTCTCTTTTTTTTTTTTTTTTTACCGAAAAATATATAAAATATTCGAAGAACATATTTTATTATCGTAAACCTAGCGCGAATGATAAAAATTTTATTTTTTAATTAATTAATGATTCTTATATTTTAATGGATTCTTAATACGAAATAGCTTTGAAAAATTCCCCAAATTTGCTGGTAAAATTTACAAGAATTTTCAGGTGAAAAAAATTCCTTTCTCTTGTCGCCATTTATGGCATCGACCATACAAATATCTTTCATTGTGTATTTCATATTGTAAGAAAATTGGAAAAGTGAAAAAGAAAAAATCGAAGAAAATGTCAAAAGTTGAATTCTTTGTCCCCAATATTCTGCATAATGATTTTCATCTGAGCCGAGCTTGCATATCTTAAATGTATTTAAACGAAAAAAAAAGTGCTTTTTTTCACGAACTCTTTGATATGACAAATATTAAAAATATCAATTTTTTAGCTCAATATAATTCACAGAGAAAAAAAGAAGAATGTCCTTTGCTACTGCCGAGTTGGAAACATCTTCATCAAAATTCTCACTGTATTACGACAAGAATCTTACCTAATTACAATTACTAAATTATATCGTTGTTACCTTTTATTCTCTTATCCGATGTGTTTCTCTTTAGCGCTACGATTTCTTCGCTTTTATTACGAGAACGGCGCTTGATCGATTCTTAAAATGTTGTATTCGCCTTCCGATCTCTCGTTTATGCGATCGCGTATTGAATGGGATTCTTATAAAAAGCCAATCGTCCTTTCCTCGCCGCCCTTAATAACGGAAAAGCCAAGTTGCTCCCCCGATGTCCGCCTTTCGCGGTCTCTGTGTCTCTCGTCTGGTCGCTAAGTGACTGCGAACGGCAGTCTGGCAGGGTCGCCTTTGCTTTTCGCAAGTCGTCTAATATCGTGACGATATTTCGTGAGCAATCTGCGATCGTTCTTTTTTTTTTCATTATAATAATTGAAATTTAGGATTACTTACGTTGGCCGTTTAATATAACGAATAATATTATCAAAATAATACATATTAATTAACTTAAACACGGCTCTTTCATTATCCTTACTTTTCTCTTTCGTCATAAATTAATCGGAAATATAATAATGCCATTTAGGAATATTTGATGTGATAAAATCTACTTGCAAATATGAAAGAAATGCTATCTTTCCTTTTCTCATTCGAAATTCAAATTGTCACAACATATTGCTTATAACATAAAAAAAAAATCGATGTTTTGAGACATTGAGACAAATATATTTCTTAGTTGTTAATAATTCATGTTAATCTAAGATACTTAATAATTGCATTCGAGAAAAAGTATGCGGGAAAAATATTAGGCGGATAATTCCTTCGTGAAAAATAATATATACGTAATTTTTCGTAAAGAAATTGAGAAAGGAGCATTTAAATAAATTCTAATTTACGTCTTGCGTGACACGAGATACGCGTATGAGAAATCTCATAGGAAATAAAGAGGAAGTTGCGACGGACGCACGTATTATTCAATATTCCAAAAGGACTTCCACTAAAAAAGCCATCTTGAGCATTCATTCAATTTTGTGGAACTTTTTACGCGACACACTGACAGGACCGCAGCAACGTGCGTGAGAACGACCACTCGTACCACGTGTTAATTTCTGAAACACGTGTCGGTATAATCTCAATTATGTTGACGACGGTCTCGATCAGGTTAGGTTAGGTCTTCGATCCTCAAACTTTGCTTCCCTGCTTCGACAATGTATACCAGGTGGGCCCAAACGTTCTGACTTTGAGATTTCATAGAAAATTTAATTCTGAAAAAAAAATTTTCTATGTAATATAGATCGAAAAAATACTTCCTTAAAAAGTTAACGCCTAAAAATCTCTAACATTACAGTTATTTTATACATTTTTACAAATATCGTGGAAAGTACGTGAAATATCAAAAAAATACATTTGTTTTTATTGTCATTTATGTGATTAATATATCTGAGATATTATTTTTGCGGGATAAATCTTTAGTTTTGAGAGAGATCCGCAACGTCGTTTGCCGTACGTCACGCTGAGAATTTCGCTTCTTCGCCTCTCCAAGCAAATCCGGTATAAATAGACTTAGTGTGCTAGACATCGCTAAACGCGATACCTAAGACATACGTTTCGCAGATTAAATTATTCGAGTAAATAACGATGAGAAAAAACGTATAAAGTTAATGGTCGAGCGAATTCTATTCTGTTTCTCGGTATTATTCACACGCCTCTTATTTTATAAACTGTGTGTATGAGTGCACATAGATGTCAATCATAGATAATCTGTTATCTGTGATTTATATTATTTCTAGTTGGATAAGGGAAATGTAGCGTGGCGATTGTGGTTATTGCTGATCGAATTCGAAAGATTACTTTTCGCCTTTTCCCGCATGTATGAAAAAAATATATATTTTTCTGTAGCAATTTTAATTGAAATCGATAAAATGGAATATGGGATAAAAGACAATTGGCAAAATTATTTATATTTGTCGGATAGCTCCAAGAATATTTTTCGCGAAAATCTTAAATGATAAAATATTAAAAGTAAATTGTAGAGAAATGACTGATAGATAAAAAAAAAATAAATATTATAGAGAAATTACAGATTTTTATATAAAGGATTATTTCAGGTTGTTACGTCAGAGAGATCAAAAAGATATAAATATATATGTAATAGAAATATTGAATCTATTTGTAAATGTGAAAATTGCATTAGCGGGAGATTATTTATTAAGTGAAACTTTTTTTTTTTTTTTTTTTTGCGAATCTTAGATTCTTTATATATGAGAGCTCAATTACATTACATTGCGTACAATTAGATAAAGATATTTAATATCGAAATCAAAAATCCTTAAAATTAAACAATGTTATAATTTGACATATGAGATTTAATCTCTACTCAACAGTTATTAAATATTTTTGAAAAATTTGCATTGTTTAGTCTAGATACAAAAATATTGTAGGTAATACGAATATATGGACTATGTATCTATTGTTACGCTTGCGACACGTGTTGCGCGGCAACAGAGTTAAATAACCGACAGAAAATATTTAATCTGATTTATAAGAAGAAAGAATGTATTATAGTAAATAAAAATCCTATCACAAGAATTATATATTAAACATTTAAACAATTTTTACTTGCCTAATTGTTGTTTATCGATGGATATCCCGAATCAAAATTTAAAATTCTTTCATCAATTTCTACATTATTTCAGATTATTTGCATTAAATAAAATTAAAAAAGTATCATTTTGTTGAAATAATCAGGAATATAATATGCTTCAAACATAGATAATTACGTAAGAGAGATGAAAGAGTAAAATTTATATTATATTTTAAATTTTCATTTTTATATTATACTTTTGGATAAAATATTCATCTATTAATGTTAGAAGCATTATGTTTTTTTGTTCCCACACTGCATTTCTTTTTACACCAATTCTCTTTCTCTCTCGAAAGAGAAAAGCATCTTTTTGATCCTGCACAAAATTTCTTTTTTGTGCAATTGGAAATAGAAAAAAAAATAGAATTTATCCTAGGCAGCGTGCTACGACAAAAAGACGCGTCACGATGTATAAATGGCGGAAACAATGTTCCTGCCGACAACACGTGTTGTGTTTACGGATGCGCAGCATGTTGCTTGTCAAGTTTAACAGTGAACGCAATTTTCAAATCCTCCCCCTCCCGCAAAAAAAAAAAGAGAGAAATTTTCTGTAAAATTCTTCGCGTAACATAAATAACTAGGTGAGTCGACTTATCTCGTCGGACCGTAAAATACCGCGATATTCGATCAATACCGCCAGGTATATTCGACGAGCGTACACACACGCAAATATACACCACGTTGCAAGGGACGTTTGGCGGTTTAACCGCACTGTCGGGCGAGCGGAAAAACGGAAACGACGATTCTAAACAGAGACGGGAAATGTACCCGTATACCTTCCTACCTACAGACGGATTTTTCAGCCCGGTTGGAGGGGATGACAACGGGTGTATAGGGGAATCGCGGAGCTACCTGAGAAACCCTCGAAAAAATTCAACTAAACGTACACATAATGACATATCGCTGAAATTTCTGTATCAGTAAAATATGAGTTGTTATCAAAGTAGCGAAATGCAGAATAATTTCTTTTATAAATATATAATTTTCGTGATACTTTCAACAGATATTCTACATGCACATTTTATTATATGTAATTTATTCAAACTACATACATATTGTAACTGCATTATTGTAGAATTTTTGAAAATTAAAAGGTATCGTAAGATTTCTTACGATGCTCTTCAATTTCTCGTGGGATATTTAACACGCAGACGGAAAATAATAATCGATCGAAATCTTAAGATCTAGAATTGACAAATGAAAAATGACTACGTTTCTCTTTATAGACTTAGCGTTTTGTAATTCCCGACGAAGAAATGGCTGGTATCGGCAAAAGGATGCTCTTACGTGATATTAATCAACATTTGATCTGTCTACTGTGCCGAGGCTACCTCATAGATGCCACAACCGTGGTAGAGTGTTTGCATTCCTGTAAGTAAAATCGAAATTTACATAATTCAGATTTTATTGCTTGTCGACATGCACGATAAACTAATATGTCGCATTTTTGCCATTCAGTTTGCAGAAGTTGCATTTTAAAACATCTCAGCACTTCAGCGCAGTGCCCATCGTGCAAACATGTGCTCAACAAAGCGAAGCCAAATATCAAGTATGTAATCATGTTTTAATTGTTTTGTATTGTTCGAATTTATATCGTTTACTTCCACTTTTGCGGTAATAATAAACTATTATTTGGAAAAATAAAATTTTAATCTTTGTTAAGAGACATTTGGTAACATGAGTAAAATAATTGTAAATATGTAATATCAAAAAATAGAGTTTTTAATATTTCAAATAACGAAATATTGATTTCAAAGTTGTCAAAGTGAATGGATACCCGCAATGCATTCTATATAATAAAAAAGAATATACATCTTTATTTTAACTTTGGAAAATTATTTTTTTTTTATTATTTATAATTGCGATCTTTTTGCAGAGCCGATAAGACATTACAGGAGATCGTGTATAAGCTAGTGCCTGGGTTATACCATAGAGAAATGTTAAAGAGAAGGGAATTTTATAAAAAGCATCCTGAGCACGGTAATTAATCGTTCTAAAATCTTATAGTTTCTCGAATCTTTGCATGAGTATTTAAGATTTCTGATCTCTTATGGCAACTATATTTAATTATAATGTTAAAAATAAAAAATTAATCTTTTCTCATGGTAACACACACACATATTAATTTATTATTTTTATATGAAAAAAATTTATAAAATTTTTTGTTTTTGACATAGTTCAATATGGTTTAGACTTTTAGAACAATAGCCTTAATATAAACAATATATTTTGAATATTATATTTAAAATTTCCAAACAATTAGCGAATCTAACAACGCCGGAGCAACGAGGTGAAGATGTGAGCGGACGATTAATATTCAATCCTGAGGATGTGGTGAGCTTAAGCTTGGAATACCTGCCGCCAGAAGCAGATCCGCTGGATATATTGAGCACCAATGACACGGACACGACTAATTCGAATAGCGTCAACAGCGGTAGCAATATGAATAACAGTCACAACGGCAATACCAGCAACAGTAGGAGATATCTACAATGTCCGGCTCTCGTAACTATCGCGCATCTCAAAAAGTTCATATCAATGAAATACAGTGTTGACGTAACCAGATACACCATCGAGATTTGTCATCGACGTGCGACTCTTCCCGAAAACTGGACCCTCATGGACGTTGCTTATATTTACGCATGGAAAAGAGTACGTATTATCTTATTTCATTTGTCTATCTCTCTTTGTGAAATAATTATTAAACGACATGTAAGATCGTGATAATTTGTATGTACGTGATGATCTTGCTTATACATATATAAGATTTTTATTTTTATGTAGATATATAAGAAGACTTCACTTGCAAATTGTCTTTCTTGCAGATTGCACCGATGAGATTTTTCTATCTAGTGGCGCACGAACAGAGACTCGAAGCACCACTGCACCAAAGACCGTCGACTCCGGGATTGGGAGCCCGAGGTTTGCCACCGAATGACGTTCGGAATAACAGTGATATAAACAGTAATTCCGTTAATCAGATTCCGGAAACCTCTAAATCAGAGGTTAAATCGGCGAGCGATAGCGATAGGACAACGTCTTTAACGAACAAGATAAATACGCCTGTGAATTGCAAATCAACAGTGATAGACGAGAAAGACGAAGCAAGCAAAACGACCACGGCAACGATATCGGCAACGTCGTCGATTTTAACACCGACGAATGCGACGGCGACGATATTGACCACAGTAGCGACAAATATGTCTTCATCGATGACAACGATGACGACGATGACGACATCGACGACGTCGACGACGACGATGGCGACGACGGCGACGACGGCGACGACGGCGACGACGGCGACGACGGCGACGACGGCGACGACGGCGACGACGGCGACGGCGATGACGGTGACGACGGCAACGACGATGACAACAACGACGATGAGTCGAACAACAAGCAATGATTCGAACAAGCAAATAAAGAGTCCGATTAAGATAATGAAGAATCCAGACGGAAAATACGAAGTGCTGAAGAATCCGTCCACTCCTTCTACCGTGACGAACATCAAGAGCCCAACGAGTCCTGAATTTAGTGTCGTGAATTCCAATGGCGTCAAAATAACGCTGAAGCAATGTTCGCCGCCTCAAAATAATAATGCGAAAAAACCAAAAGTCATTAGCGATGTTCTGTTACGTTGCGGCCAAATAGAGAAAGACATGCCATCGGGCGCGTTGATTCAACGACTACAGCAACAACAAGATAAAGATAAATTTACTACAACGATTTTGCCTGATAAATTGGAAAAGCAACGGCGCAAAGTGACCTTCTCAGTAGATCGATCTCCGACCTCCGAGAAGACTTCTCCCATTAACGCTAGCGGTATCGTGCCGAAAACAGCGCTAAAGAAACCGGCGGAACAGCAGGACAAAAAGCAATTCCTGCAGGGCTTCCAGTTGACCGCCCGTGAACCATCGGTGCCAAACGATAACAAGTTACCTACCATTCGAGATATTGGTGCCGCGATGAACGTCTTTAAATCCCTTCAAAAAAATAACACAAAGGTGGAAGAATCCTCGAAGAAAGATACTGACGAAATCAAGAAAAAGGGCAACACTGAAAACGCCGGCTCGAATGTGAATAGTAATACCATTGCGACAAACGTGGTCGCGAAGCGGAATCTCCTCGGAATGACTGCTAATTCACATGCGAACAAGATCAACGATGCAAACGGACGTGCATTTAATTCGGGAATCGGTTCAAATAACACGAACATCACGAGCAATCATGCCGCTAAGATGGATGTATACACCTTCTCTAGCGATCCGCCGATCGTTCCAGCCGGAGCAGTAAAGAGAAAATGTCCGCCAGGTGTACCGATCGCCGATTTAAAGCGTCGAAAGTCGCCGCAGATCGCACAGAGACAGGAATCTAATAAGAGACAAAACGTTTCTTCATATAATTCTGCTTCTAAGTTACCGCGTACTTCTTCCGCGGAGCATGTGATACCTACGAGCAGAACAACCAATATAACGGGAGATTACAGTGGCAGTTCGAGTCGCGTGTCCAATGCAAAAGCATCGACCAGTCCAGTGCTGTCAAACGATACCAGAGATTTTCTAGTGGATGGCTACGGATTGAATATTCCAGCGAGTTTGAGTATAACGCTGACGTCACCCAAGTCTTTGGGAGTTTCTGGGCAATTAGTCGAGTCCAAAGATTCCAGCGATAACAGTCGCGGGAAAGTCGCGTTGGGCAAAGTGAATCCTAGTATCACATTGAACGATCGGTCGATCGATCCACGCGTGTTGAAGGCTCTGAAAACCGGACAGATGAGAATGCCGGCCACCCCAACGAAGGCCAAATCAGCGGCGGTAACAGTAGCGACGACGAAACAGACGCCGATGACGACGGATCGTGGCGAGACAACAACGAACCCACAACGAACAACAACGTTTGTTGGAAAACGG
This sequence comes from Cataglyphis livida, assembly GCA_039654365.1. Taxonomy (NCBI): domain Eukaryota; kingdom Metazoa; phylum Arthropoda; class Insecta; order Hymenoptera; family Formicidae; genus Cataglyphis; species Cataglyphis livida. Next base: position 4,396,935 of record JBCEZV010000009.1, read on the forward strand.
AAGAAGGAACACGAATTATCCAGGGATATTCTGGATTTGAGCGGAGGTAAAAAGAATATGGATTTACATCCTCTAAGAATTCCTCAGCCGGTGACTAAGCTTAAGCAAAACAAGACCAATAAAGGTAAGGACAATATGCAACCGGGTAGCGTCTCCGATCAAGGTCAACTAGTGACACTGGGCAATCATCTGTATTATCGAGCACCTCCGGGTTCTCTAACACCCGCCGCTCACCGTGTCAACGATTTTCCGCTACCGCCATCGCGCACTCCCGTTTACGCGCCGTGTCTCGGTTCCATCAATCGATCGAATTCGGACCTTTCATCCGTCTTTCCGACTCTATCAAGCTTTTATGCTCTGAATCAGGCGCCGAATCTTCAGCAGTTTCATATGGACACAGCGCGGTTAAAATTACCACCCTGTCCTATTGCGGAAAGCGGCGCGACCTCTGCGTCATCTGGAAGCGGTGACAACCCAGCTAATCCTAATATCAGTGGCATGCCAGGAAAGAGTCATTTAGCCGCTCAGTGCGCGCCGGTTAAACCTGCAAGATCTTCCGTAGCACCCTTGGCGGTTCCTATCAATAAACAACAACAGTCTATCGATAAATCTGCGAATATTAATGTCAATCGGACGAATCTGAGTGAATCCTCAAGCAAACCTTCGACTTTTCGTAATAACGAAAGTCACATCTCGGTGGACGAAACTCATCGTCTGAAAGCCCAAAAAAGATTTTCCTCGAATGTCGAAAGTACAAATAACAAGTTCCTGTCGCGGAACGAAGACGTAAAGGACACAAGCCAAGTCACGAATGAGACTACTGGAGATACGAAAACCGAGCCTAGAAAAGAAACGATCAATCCTGACAATTCGATACAACAACAACAGCAACCGAATCGCGAAGTAGCGAGTCCTAATATCGTATCGTCGACGGCTTCGCCATCGCCACCTCCCGGCAGTGATGGTGCGAAAAATGAAGGTAATACTAATCACGGTGACAATAATATCAACAGCTCAAACGAAGGTAATAACGGGATGTCATCGAGTCCTACGAAGAGCATCGTTTCCGAAGCGACGTGCAACAAATCGCCGGACAGTCCGGACTCCAGTTCGATCACGGTGGAATGCAGTTCGGGTATGAGTTCAGGTAAAACGACGGATCAAGAAATATCGACGGATGGGACAAAAACCTCGGATGCGAATCCAACCGTTGATGATTCTACCGTTTCCGACGAGAAAAACAAATTCGTCACCAAACCAGAAGTGAGTGAGATCGCGAAACAATTGACCTCCGTGCAAAAAACGTTACTGGCGGTTTTTCCCTCAAACGAATGGGCGAACAATCCCATCGCCGCCGAGCATCTGGGAAACTTCTTAAAAAGTCTGAATGCCACGATAAAGAGCGAAGAGAGCGCCGACGAATCCAAGGCGGAGAAAATAGATCGGAAAACCGAGAGTAATGAAAATCGGTAATAATACTTCTATTAATTCAAGGAAGATGAAGGCATGATAATCGACAATTCGGCAGCGACAATTTTACGGTATTGCGGGAAAGGGTATTCATCATCGATGTGACAATTTTATATAGAATATTTTACAGCTCATCTAGTGAGAAAAGACAGTTTTAATTTCTTTCATCTTGATAATTGTTATAGACCGGAAGTTTCGCTGAATTCATTGTATATCCGATTATTGGACGCAATAACGCGCATACGAAACTTAATGATAACGAGAGAAATATGGGATACACGCAAGCAGACAAACGGATAAATTCTGAGACACTGCCACATGAATGGAAGATGCGTGGAATCATTTTTTACAGGGATGCACACAGTTATTACAATTCACGCGAAGTGGGAGAGGAGAATCTCATAAAAAGAACGTTACATATATTGTAGAGTACACAGAATATGCAGTATAGTATAAAGAGCAGTAAATCGAGAATTTTATTTTTCCAAGTTTCTTAAAAAGAATCTTTCATATGCTCTAGAGTATGATCTATAGATTACATTATTGATCTTGTCAAATTCAAACTTGAAACATTCCAGAAGAAAGAATTCGTTGTCTTTCTCTGAGAATCTTATTTGCAGAATGTAATTTTCAATCAATGATATAGATTGACAATGACAGCTTATTTCACAAATAAGTTATATCTTGGATAGTTTACGGTCATTGCTTTCAACATTTGCTACTAAAATCATCATGTAATAAAATCGCGTCTTTATATGTTTAATTGATAAATAACGTGTTATAGCTGCATTGACAATTATAACAAAAAAAAGTAAGAAGAAGCTAAAAGTGGTCCAAAACAAGTTATGTATGTAAATTGTATTTGCATATCATATTTCGCATTGATTCTTTAATACAGATTTAATATCGTTTTTATACCATTTTTCTAAAATTTGCTAATGCATAATCAAATGACAGAAAATGAAAAAGCTTGCAAGATTGAATTATTAGGATAATAAAATATTATTTATATTTTATTCAATCTTTTATTGAATGTGCAAACTATATTTCATTATCTAACATAACTTGTTGATTACATAAAACTCAGATATGAAAGTTATTAAGTAGATGATACGACTACAGTTCAACATGTACAGATCCGATACTGTAAATTAAAGATGTCATATGCACAACATATTCTTGGAAAATGAAAAAAAAACTTCAATCCAGTACTATTCTCTTATTATATCTTTTGTGTTATGTTTTTTTATATATTAGTTACATGCATAATGTCTATATGTTGTATAATTATTGTTACGTTATGCTACTGCTCACAATGCGTTTGTATTATATTAATTGTATTTTATTTGAGACTTGTACATATTTATGATTATTATATATATAATAATGAGCGGAACATAGCAATGTCTTTTTCTCGAAATTCCTGTTATTTGATAAATCGGTAGTTAACCGAGTGCGTTTCTTGTGTTTTACATATTAAGGATGTGTAGTATGATAAGAGAATATATTTGACATACAGTCAAATGTCCGTATTGTAAAGTCATCTAAATTAAACAATATCTTTTGACAAGATATTTTTTATTATAAATATTTTAGTTCCTATTCTCATTCCAATGGCATTAAACATCGAAAGTGTTTGTGGTACGCTTTGTTTTTCATTCGCTTTCTCATACAAATGTGATCACATATGGCAAATGTAAAAAGCAGAGCAGGAGAAAAATTCAATCTTTTGCGGACATATGATTGTATAATACATTATATATAATTTGTATAATTATATTGTGTTATATCTTTACAATAAATTTCTTTTTAAGATACTTTACTTAGATAATATATATTTTCTCTTCGTATCTCTTTATAAATAATATGTAAATGTGTAATGCATTGTAAATTATTTATTTACAGTCTCAACTTTCTCATCTTAAACTTTTTCCTACATATTTTACTGCTCTATTTATGTTACATTTGCCATTTGGACACACATTGCAAAATGAAGTGATACTATATATATATATATATATATATATATATATATATATATATATACATATATTTTTATTTTGCATGTATATGTCATTGAAATAGAATGTGAGGGACTGTGAAAAAGTTGATAAGAATAAAAAAAGCGTTTATCAGATTTTCTCTAACTATTATAAAGACTTCGCACACTTTTCTATTAAAATATTGGAAGTGTCACTGTTGTGGAAACACAATTTTTCAAAAATTATTTATTCCCACACTTTCTCGTAGCGTAGTTGAAGAAATATGGATAAAACGAAAAAAATTATATTAAAAATTTTATTTAATGCATATTTTCAGAAAAATGAACTCACCATGCGCTTAACGTACGATGAATTGGCATCTTTTATCTTTTATATCGAACGCACGATTCGTTTGTGCAAGTGTATTATTTACAATTAGCTATACAAATTTGTCCCAATACGTTTTTACCGCGCAGAAAGCGCATGCATAAAGTATAAATTAGGTTGAGCATCGCCATCTTTGTTCCGCTGGACACAGTAGTTATTATCCTAGCCGGTTGAACACAGAGCTCTCTGATTGGTCAATAGTGCTGGTCACCGATCGATATGAGTGGTTGTGTCCGATCGCACTTATGCGGTCGGGAAGACGCAAGAGATACTTCGAAGCCTTGCGTTAACCAATCGGAATGAAGAAATCTTTACTCTTTTCATCCTGATTGGTCAATCAAACGCTTCGAGATATTTCTACGGTTTTTTTCGATCTTGCCTCTCCCGTATAATCCTTCACTCCTTTCGCGATATTCCACGAGTTTATGTGCCTGTGTATTTCTGTGCCTGTGCGTGTCGGATGCTGCTTAGGTTATGTCGTGTCTTGATGTAAATTTTGCACGATTTATGTAAGTTTTCTTTTTCGCCCGCGTTGTTCCCGTCGTCAAATTAATCGAGATGAACGCGAAGGAGAATTCCACGGCACCAACGAAGAACGCGAGCGCGCCGAACGCGAAGCCTTACGGCAAGATCGTTTTGACGTTGCAGAATTGCCTTCTGCCCGAGGAGAAGCTCAACTCGACTCCGTCGTACCTGGACGGTCTCGATGCGGAAACCGAGACGGATTTGCGAATACTGGGATGCGAACTCATACAAACGGCCGGTATCCTGTTGAAATTACCGCAGGTAGGTTTACGATATGCAAAATTCGGAACCCTAACCTTCATTTCAATTGGTGCAACACATTGCATGCTTACACATTCATTTTTAGTCGATAAACTGTAACATATTTTTTTAATCTAATCTTGTCTCTATATTATCCGTTATTAATAGTATAAATTCTATAGATATAAAAACTATTTGACTCTAAATATTGTATATATCATTTCATTGTATTACGCATTTCCTTTAGATTAAGATATATTCATATATGTTTTAATGTAGTTTAAAATAGAATTTTAAGTAGAATTCAATTATAGTAGAGCAATATGCAAACAGTATTGAAAAAAATATTTAAATTCTTTGAAATTTTGTAATCTATATTATACATATGCAATGTTTTTTTTTTTTTTTTTTTTTTTAATAGAATATTTAAAAATTGGCACAGAGCTAGAGAGAAAAACTTTAAAATACATTACTTTTGATGTTTATATTACTTGACTTTGAATTTTTTTAATATACATAAAGATATTATTACTTTAACCCTTTGCGGACAGACCTTACGATTGTATATTGTTCATTTAATGCAAAACTGACAAAAAATAGCTCAAAATGTATGTACTTTCCAGACTCTCTGAGGCTAATGTAAACAAATGAGTGGCAACGTGTACGCTGGATTGTCGACGTGTGTCGCACAGCAAAATAGAAGTGTGTGGCGACGGGAATATCTCTACTCGCGTCCTTAAAGGGTTAAACATTGTTAATGTGTCAGGAATTGCAAAATGATGCAATCTAACCATCCTTTTCTTTTTATATGTGTAGGTTGCAATGGCTACGGGGCAAGTAATATTCCAACGATTTTATTATAGCAAATCTTTAGTTAGGCACAATATGGAGACAACTGCAATGGGTTGTATATGCTTAGCTAGCAAAATCGAGGAAGCACCTAGGCGCATCAGAGATGTCATTAATGTTTTCAACCACATAAAGCAAGTTTCCAGCCAAAAGTAAGAAAGAGTTTGTTTTTGTCTTACTATATAAATAATTAAGATTATAAAATGTGTAATAAATAGAAAAAAAAAGTAATTAAATTAATCTATCTTTACAATTTGTTTTAGAGCGATACAACCTGTAATTCTCGATCAGAATTATGTAGCTCTGAAGAATCAGGTAATCAAATCAGAGAGAAGAGTATTGAAGGAACTGGGCTTCTGCGTTCATGTAAAGCACCCTCACAAGATTATAGTCATGTATTTACAAGTATTGGGATATGAAAAAAATCGGTCGCTGATGCAACAGAGCTGGAATTACATGAATGATTCCTTGCGGTCCGACGTTTTCTTGCGCTATCAGCCGGAGACAGTGGCATGCGCGTGCGTTTATCTCGCCGCTCGCCAACTACAATTGCCGCTGCCTATATCACCCACTTGGTTTTCGCTGTTCAAAGTCAATGAATCATCGATCAGGGACGTATGTCGGCGCATACTCCGCCTTTATTCGCGACCGCGCGTGAGGCCCGAACAATTGGAAAAACGTGTCGAAGAGCTGCGACGTCAGTACGAAGAGGCTAGGACCAAGGCGCGCGGTGGAGATATCGATGGCCATACACCGAGCCCACCGCTGCCGAAACATCACAACGCCTGGGGTGGATTTATCAGTCGCAGTGGTACTCATGCCGTTCCCGAAAGAACGAAATCACCAAGGTATAACAATGCAAAAAAAAAAAATTATTTTTAATTGAGGATACAACACGCATTAGGATAAATGTTTCTAATTTATTTTTATAACTTACATTTTTAAAATAATATCGCGTTTCAGAAATAGAAAAAAATCGCTAGATTGCTTCAAAATATATATATCTCAATGATATTGTTTTCCAGACGTTCGAAATCTCCAAGTACTTCTCCATCGCGAGGCGAAGGGACAAAACATTCCAAGCGAAAAAGACTACATAGCAGAAGTAGATCCCGAAGTCACAGTCATGGTAGATCTGGCAAACCTAAAAAGACGCAACGAAGACGATCAGGCAGCCATAAATCGTCACGAAGATCTCGAAGTTATAGATCGCGAAGTCGATCTCGAGATAGAGATTTGGAGAAATCGAGCAAACATCGGAGTAAGCACAGACGGCACTGAACGAATGAATAAATAAATGTATCCAATGAATAAATGTAAATTTTGCATTTCACGAAATACGTATCACTTACTCACGAGTAAGACATTAAAAAATTGTAATCAATTTGTAATATATAGTGAAATTTTATATAGGCCTATCAAAATCTTTTTAGTTTAATTCGAAATTGACAAATGGATATATTCAATTTCTAGATTATCTTGAAGAATTTCATTATGTGTGTTTAACAACATTGGTAAATATTATTTCATTGTGAAACAGATTGTAACAGTAATATATATTATTCATTGCCAATAGTATTTTCATCGTTTACAGGTACATAATTTATGCTTAAAATTATTATGACTGGAAGACCTCGACGAATGTGACTTTTTTAAAATACAAAATTTGTGAAGCATTTTCTATGCTTTGTTATATGAGGACAAAGAAATATTAATACATTATACACTTATATTTGTAAATTTTTATATTGACTAACAGAGCCATAAAAAAAGGTTTAAAAAAAATGAAAATGTCACAAACAATACTTGTGCATGCACTGCAATCTTTACGATTTCACTTCTAAATTATACAAATTTTTTTTTTTTGTCTTCATATGAATTCCTAATTGGGTATTATTATTTACAACTGCAAGATTAGATTTTAACAACTGAATATACATTATTCTTAAAAGAATATTAATTTGTTATGCAAATAAATTTTACACAGCTGAGACATACCTCAACCTCAATTGGTACATGATATAATATTAAGATATGAAAATGGAAAGATGTATATATAAAATGTATGCAACAATATAAAAAAAAAAATTAAAATTTTATATTCACACTCCAGATTGTATCATCTTAAAAAATCCTATAGGTAATGCCTTTTTTTTCTCAGCAGCAATCACTGGCGAAAAGTCTAGAACAAGTAGCTGTGGAAGAAGATGTACGATGTAACCCCTGTAGCAGGGAATATCTTCGATTGGATTACCATGTAATGTCAATGATCTGAGATTCTGTAATTTTCTCAATCTCAGAGTATCTGCGATATTTGAAATTTTGTTGCCATGCAAATAGAGTATCTTTAAGTTTATGAATTTCTCAATATCTGCCCCAATTTCTCTTATCTCGTTAAAAGATAGATCTAACCAGCTGAGATACATTGGATTATCGAGAACTCTGTCCGCGAGACGTTGAAGACCTTCTATGGAGCTCAATAGATTATTACTTAGCCACAACGTACTGGTTACATAGCGATCCTTTAACGTTCTCGTTGGTGCTTTTCCCGTGCGTATTATTTGCGCGCGTTTCTCCATCAATTCTATAAGCATATAAGAATAAATTTTTTCATAAATAAGCATGTAAATAATAATTATTACTGTACAATATCTGTAATTAATTTGTAATAAAAGTTTTGTCAATACGTCTTCAACGTAAACGAGTAATTATATATTGATGAAAAAAAAAAAAAGTAGGTACCATCCATCGTGGTGGCCTTCCTAAACGATAAATCCAACGGTGGGGCAATCAACGTCTCTTGCTGTTCATTTCGTTTATAATCCGAACTGTGATTTTCCGAGGAATAATTAGCGTTCATTGCGGATAATTGAGCTTGTGATCGGTAACCTTGTTAGATCTTGAAAAACATTCGAAGTTCATATCTAACGGTCCATCACATGTTTGCCATAAACCACACAATAATATGACAGTTGAACATATGAATTCTAGAAATTCCCTAATCGATAGCCAATCGGTGTTATTCTTTTCTAAAGTCGGTATCAATTTACGAATTGAAGAGATTAAAGATTGAAAGTTGATTAATCAGAATAAAAAGATTAAAAATTTTTTTGCCATGATTGGTCAAATCTCAAGCTTTAATCTTTAATTTTCAATTGTCTTACGGAATTTACGAGCAATCTATGTATCTCGTATTCCATGTTTTCAATAGAACGTCTGCGTCCTTTCCTTGTCACGTGACCGATTTTAAATCGCTCGTATCCGTAAACTTATATCCGCTGCATAGGAGTGAGGAAATTTGAAAGATTTGGTTATCACGTTTTCGAAAATGCCGCGAACGAAATATGCACGAAATAAAAGTAAAGCGGCAAGCGATTCAAAAGACTACGATATTATGGTACAGACCTTCGATAGGCACGTACAGTTACGTATCGCCAAATTGGAGCGTGATGCACAAGCGGACATCAAGAGCTTCGAAGCATTCATGGACGTTATAAGTTCCCGTCTACCAACAGCGATAAGTCAGATGACATTGGGTGAGATACTCGGTTACAAGGATCACAGTGATAATCAGCAAGAGAATCACGACGAGGTGAGCTCGTCCGTCAAAGATTGTATGCAACCATCCGTAGTATCTAAATCTAAACTAAAGACAGGATATAAAACTGCCAAACGTACCACCACCGCCACCGATGATGGATACGGGACTGAAAGAGGTACCAGTGTGGATAGCACATCTCGGGCTACTAAAATGGAAGCTCAGAAGCTAGAAGTACAGACAACAAAGAGGAGGACACGTAGTTCTAGCAGAGCGAGCAGGGCTCAACTCAGTGAGATCACTCAGAAGATGACGACAACTAAATCCAAAGGCAATAAGATAGATAACTTTAAGACACCAGCAATGTTAAAGCCCTCAAACAACATGTACGATGTGGTTACGCCAAAAATCAAGCCTAACACACCAATGAATGTTTTGAGACGTCCACGGCAAGGAGAAATGGTCCTTAGCATGCAGGGCAGTCCATTACTGGTTTCTGCTATTGTTGAAGAAAAAACTGCTAATATTAATGTACCTTTGGGTGATGGCAATGTAATGTCCTTATTGCCTCAAGAAGGATTGCGTATGTCGCATATTCCTCCATTGGATCCTGAAACGATGCAACAATTGGAGACTCTTAAAAACCACATTGAGAAAGTTATCGCATTGAAATTATAAATGTCAGTAAACAAGTTATTATTTAATAGATATCAATTATATGATAAAATAGTTTTATATTCTTTCTTATTTAGTTGTATAAAAAAACAATATATAAAATTTTCTCTCTTTCTTGTCTAGATATCTATAACATCTTTTACATCAAGAGCATTTCAAAAAATTATTATTTAATATCTTTTATAGGTGTAACATTTCCTGACTGGGAAGAAATAATTCTTTTTAATGTAGAAAAGATTTATTTAAATTTGAAATATTAAGATACTAATCATGCTGAAGCTCTCGAACAATATATGACATGGTTACATCAAAGATCAAGCTTAATAAATTAAGCCTGTTGAATGTACTGAAATATCTTAAGAAGAAATCCTTCAGCATGTGGATTTACAATTAGACTCTGCTGTCACAAAAAATTGTATTAATGTATTTTTGTATAACATCAATGTGATGTTCTTTGTTGCATCAAGAAAGATTGTGCATATTCCTCCATTGGATCTTGAAACAATGCAACAATTGAAAATTAAAAAGTCACATTGAGAAAATTATCATATTAAAGTAGCTATAAATATAAGAAAATAAGTTATTACATAGTGTAATATAAGTACTTTGTGAAAAATATATCCATACTTTTTTGTATTCATTTGTATAAAAAAAAAAGTATATAAAAATAATGAATCTCTCTCCTCTCTCTCTCTCTCTCTCTCTCTCTTACTGTTTTTTTTGTTCTGATATGTTTAATAAATATATTTCCAAAAAATTATTTAATACTGAGAGTATTTTTTACAGCTATAGATTTCTTGTTAGAACACCTAACAATTTTTTTTATTGAAATTGTAAAAAGATTATTCGAAATATTTATTTAATAAAAAGGTTCTTTACAGACTACTTGCATTTTAAACATTTATGATACTAGATATGTCTAATATATCAGTTGTGACTTTACTAAAATTCCGTATTGTTTAAAGTTTAACATATGCATATCCACTGACAAGGCTATACAGACGGCCAGCCATTAAAATTTTTGATACCCACAATAGAGTCTCAGGAGTTTGAAGGTAATTGAACAGCACTGACATTATCAATTGATAAGGCTGCAGAAATTCACGAGAATTCTTCTCTAAATATTTCAACTTATCTAATTATTGTTTTATTATCAAAAAAATGTATATATTATCTATATGACTATTTCAAAAATAACAAACACGAGTGTTTTATTTTAAGAAATCGTAATTTTATTACCGATAATACAAAGATATATCTTACCTACAGTAGTATATAGTAAACTTTTTTTTTCTAAAAGTCATATCGTCTTTAATAGTACCTAGTCGATGGCATAGGATCAATTAGCAGGTGCTTGATCCATTCTTCTTATCTCTATATGATATCAGAACGGTCAAGTGGTGAAAAGACAGATTTAGAAGGATCCAGAAGAATCTGGAAAGATTTCGAATGTCTGCCATTGTTCGTCAGATTGTCCGTGACTGTATTCAGTAACGCTCAGGCTTTAACAAGCTCCAATAGCTCCTTTCACGCAAATATTTGATAATTGTTATATTTTACCTGCCTTTCTCACGTTCGACATGGACCGAAGAGATCGCGAACGAATAAATTATTGCTGCGACAAAGTTGTATCCAAAATTGATATGAAAAAACTCTTGCCAAAGTTGCTGCAAAACAAAGTCTACAACAGAGATGACACAAACATGCCTCGATGGAAGGTGAATTTATTTAGTTTGTTTTATTTTGTTAGTTATATCGTCTGACGTACAGAAAGCGCACAATCGTTATCAATTTCTTTTCAGAGTAATTGTATACATTCTTTTTTTATTGGCTACTGGCTATGTTTTTTCTCTAGCTGCTGATTTTTTGGCATGTTTTTAAACAAGCAAGCTCATTGTTAGAAAAAAAAAAAACAATAGCTTATCAATATTATTGAATGCTGAACATTTTTTCGATATTTTTCTCTTTTTTAATTTTCTTAAGATTTATATAAAAATAGTACATATATTTTTATAATAAAATAATAAATTGGAAAATATAGAAAATCTTAAATTTTTTTAAATATTTAGCTGATTTTGATTATACTAAACTATAACTTTATTTAAAAAATTGTTTGGAACATAATATTAAAACCATTATTATTTTTTATTGCATTTTTTAATAATGTCGAAATTTTTACTTTGTAAATCTGTGTTTTTACAAAAAAAAAAGACAAAAAAATTAGTATATTTTTGTTAAAATCAAACGTGAGTAAATTAAATTAAATTATTCTTTCTTTGTCTCTATAAGATAAGCAGAATTCTAGGAAAATGAATTATATTTGTCATATATTTTTCATTTATACTCTCTTTCAAAAAAAGATGATAGAGAAGAAAGAGAGATAAAAAGGAAAGGAAAACAATTCTAAGGTATTGTGATATAGTATTATTTATCCTTTATGAAAACCAAAGATTTGGGAGAGATTTGGGAATTTTAGTATGTGTTATTTATAGTTTATATCATTTTGTACATGATATTTAATTATTCTTTTTTAAGTTATCAATATTTTTTCAGTCAGTTTTGATATAGATACAAATATTTCTAATAAATGTAAATGCACATATAAACAAATAACATATATCTACCCTATAAATTATATTGAGCTTGTGCGATGTGTGGAATAAATTATGAATGTCACGAGAAAATTTGCAAAGTGTAAATGATTAAAGAATAAATAGGAACTAATTGATAAATAATAAAATTATAAAAATTATATATTATATATATTGTATCACATTATATATCATTATGTAATATCTCTGATTGCAGAAAAATCCTATGGCACCAGATATAGTCAAAGATATTTATTTAACGATAAAAACACGAGGACCACATGCATTTAAAAATTTAATTCTTAGTCTAAGACAGTCTGAGCATGGAAATATAGCAGATATATTAGAGGGAAAAACTAGCGCAAATAATGCAAGGTATATTTTATTCATTATATTATTATTCATTATTAATTTTTCTTTAATGTTTTCTAAATATTTTATAATATATATTAAAAAAGAAATAAAAAAATATTTAACTATATACATTAGAGAGATTTTAGTATTTTCTTTTAATTTTTTTCAGTTTTGGATATTAATCTAAATTATTTAGCTGAATTTAATTTTGATATTATTGATACTGTAAATAGTGTAAGTATAGCATTAGTCATTGTAAACATGGACATTCTAATGATTTTAAATGCACATAAATACATAATTTTTTAAAATGAATGCCTATTTTAAGTATGCTTTTAAATATATATTTAAATATTTGCTTTTTATATATATATATATATATATATATAATTCAAAACAATCTAGTTGTGAGATAATATCTCACTACAATTACTACAGCTAGTACATTCAAGAGAAGAAATAATAGTACTAAATGTTTTGTTTAAAATATATTATTAAATAATTAATAATTATATAGATAAAAGAATTTGAAGAATTTGAAAGAAGATTTTGTGTGATCAATATTTAATGCTTACACAAAAATGTTGAGTTTGTGTATAATTTAATGGTTAAATTTTTGAAAATTATTTTTGAATTTTCCTTTTGTAAATCCGTTTATTATATTATTTATAATATTATATTTTTTAGAATATTTATATTATATTATTTACAATATTTATATTATTTACAATATTTTATTTCAGTTCTGATCAAGAAAACAATTCATTTGATAGACCTTTCATCTGGTCTGACAAGCCTTTAACAATAAAGCTTCGTAAAGCAACACGATTTTTAGATCGTGATTATGATATCATTGAACGCTATCCCATGCGTAGTAAACCTCGTGGGTTGGTTTTGATAATTGCAAATATATACTATTATTCATCAGAAGATGAACCAAGACTTTCGGCACAACATGACACAAATAATTTGCAAACATTATTTGAAGAAATGGGCTTTAAAGTAGTTGTACATGAAAATTTAACTGGAAAGGTATATATAAGCTTGAAAACAGAGAGAAAATTTTTAATACAATGTATGTTTGGAAATAATTTTTATATGAAGTATATTAGTATGAATTAAGAATTATATGACACATTAATATGATATATAATTACATTAACATATTGAATGTTTTTTTTTTTTTTTTATTAGGCAATAAAAGAAGTAGTAATAAAATTCTCAAGAAGTGATGATTTGAAAAAAGTCGATTCATGTTTTGTAATATTTACAAGCCACGGTACCGAAGACAAAAATGCAGAAGACAAGGAAAATAACACAGAAATTCAAGGAACAGATTATTCTAGTGCAAGCAGCCAAACAAATTATGAAAAAGTTATGTGCACCGATATTTGCGATTATTTCACTGCAGAAGCTTGTCCACAACTTGCAGAAAAGCCAAAGATATTTATTTTCCAACTTTGCAGGTATGTAATATAATTGTAACTATAATTTTTCTTATAGTTTTATACATTTGCAGCCTATATCTCCGTAAATATTTTTAAGAATTGTATCTTTCATGCAATTTTGTGTAAATTTTGTTTGTATTTGCAGATCAAAACTTTAAAAAAGTACAATATTTTTTCTTCTGTATTTAGTTATTATTTATTCTGTATTTATTCTATGTTTTTTAGAGGAAAAAGAAAACAGAAAGCTGTAGCTCACTGTAGAACTGCCATAGATACCATTCCCATGGATGTCAATCCAAACGCAAACAATTTTGAACACAATCACATATCTAATATGTCTCGCTTAACAACAAGAAATTATTCAGATATGCTCATAGTTCAATCTACCTTACCTGGTCATGTATCGTACCGAGATCGTATAACTGGTAGCTGGTTCATACATTACCTTTGTAGTACATTCATGAATTATGCTTGCACAACTCACATTCAAGATTTATTTACTATGGTAAATATTGTGATACTAATAAAATATAAATTAAGTGATTCTCTTTCTCTTATAAAAATCTGCAATTAACGCAATTTATAGGTTGATGCAGAATTGAAAATGGTCAGAACAGGAAACGACGAGTGTCAGACCCCATCTATACAGTTATTGGGATTTAATAAACATTGTTATCTCAATCCTGGCCTTTTTGAATCGTGACAATGAATAAAAAGAGCAAGCAATATTTAAATTATGCAAATTTCATACTTGTTGATTGCAAGTATTTTAATGTATTTATAATTTATCATTTCGGTGCTATTATAGAACATCTTTATATTGTAAATAATTACAAATTTTAGTATACAAAGTTTTACATGCACTTTTTATGGGAAAAATGAAAGTCGTATCTTTTAATCATTTTTTAATTCTTTTACATATATTATATGTAAGATTATTTTATTAAGAAATATAATATGAACATGTATTTTTCTCTCTTTTAATTTACTCATTGTTGTTTTATTTTATATTTATTCTATTTGCTACTATTCATAATTCTTTTTATTGTATTCATCCTTTTCCTTCCATTTTATTTTTATTTATTATTAATTCTTCATCTATTTCTTTGTATAAGCTCTATGTCAAATATAATAGTTAAATATTTAATCAATGATCTTTAATTGTGAGTATTGTATTTATTTCAATTTTAATGTAATATATGTTCAGTATGTCTCTTCTATCAACACATACTCTTTTTGTTTCTACATAAAACATTTTTTGCTCATGCAAAATGCAGAAAAAAAGATGTATATCACAACTTTAAAGAAATTTATTTCGAGCATCAACTAATGCTATATTCTATGTAATCTTGTGTGTTTATCTTATATTTAGGATTTATCGCACAATAATGCATTAACATTTACAGAAAAAAAAAAGATAATATTTAAATATCATATTTAAAATAGCTCGTGATCTATGCATTTCAATCTTCTTATAAATATAAATTATAAAAAATGATTCACTTCTATGCTAAATTTTATCTTACCACTTGTTTACGGCTTTTGTAAGTGCCTTGATTATATAATTGGCAAAATTACATGCAAGTTTGCTATACCATATAACTTTATAATAAAAATTATGCAGAGATATTATGCTCGATATGAAATTTCAAATTATCTATGAAATTTAGAAGAACAATAAAATATGATTTGAAAGATTTCTATTGAAAAAAATCATTGAAAAAATTTGAGCTTAATTTAACTCTAAAATCCGAGATATTTTTTTTAATGTATCAATAATGAAAGAGTTATATATAAACTTAAAAATATATGAATAAGTTAAGTATATTTTATACAATACAATTTCAGAAAAGTATAGCTATCGATTTTATTTATATAGTGTCATAATCGATAAAACGAATGATGGACTAATATCAAGGCAGTTGAATTATGTCGATGAAGATGAGTTTTATTTTATATTATTATATTTTGCGGATTTTTTTACGTTCATATTGTATTATTCTGCACATAGGTACAGCGCATTTACCAATATGCCTAGTACAGAGACTGTGCGTTAGAGGAACGTGGCCGTTTGATCTTTTCAAGGTTTTTGATCACAAGATCGTGCAACGAACAATAGCGATTGCGAACCTCACACATGACGAGCCATAAACTCACATACTCCTTTTCATCTAATTCTTGAATCGCTCTTCTATAATCGATAATGTGTGGATATTTCGCGACTTTGCTAACGATCTTTCCTCTAGAGATGAAATACCTACAGAAATAAGAGAGAAAATATGATTCTTTTCTCTTGTTATGTAAGTAAAGTAACTAGAAGTAATCTAATATCGAATACATCACATATAATATATAAATTTACTAATTATTTTTACCTAGAAATTTGATCGAAGAACGCGGCTGCTTCGCTCTCAACTGATTGAATCTCAGATAATGTATCTTCTTGTATTGATACACCAAAGTTATTCCCATCCTCAATTTTTGGAATCAGGAAAGAAATCCACATTTTTAGCTAGAAAATTAAGTCAGTAAATTAAGGCAGTATCAATCATAATTTGAAAAAATACATTTAACATTACAATAAGTGAAAAATGTTTAATAGATTATAGTAATAAAATAAAATATTTTTGTAATAAATTACAACAAAAATATATTTTTCAAAATTATCCTAATTTTTATTTAAAATTTATTCAGATAAGATTGTTTTACAAAGATTAATCATAAAAAAAATAAAAAAAAAAAAAACCATGCGTGGTTTTATTTTATTAAAGTATTTAAAAAAGATAATAAAGATTTTAGCATGTGCATTTAACACTTACTAAATTAGAATCCTCCAAAAGTTGTCTAATGTATGGTTTAACTATGTAAATCAGATCACATAATTTTTTGTTGCACGGTACTGGACCGTTTGGTAGTACCATAACTTTGGTTCCACTGGTTTCTTCTGCATTATTGTCCAACTTAAGCTTTTTTGTAGCAGGGGCATCTTCGGAATGATTAAGAATTATAGGGTCTGGAATTGGAACGTTTAATTCTTGATGTACATCTGATAACTTCCGGTTACAGAATCCAGGCGTCTCCAGCAATTCATTTAATTTAACTATTTTCTCAGGAAATCCTTTTATCAATAATTCCTCCGCCTAAATAACGCATACATATAGACAATAAGTATATATCAATAATTTATCACTATATATAATAATTATGATAAATATCATCAAGTAATGTTTATTGAACATATATACATACATACATACATACATATATATATATATATACACATGTGTATATATATATATATATATATATATATATATATATATATATATATATACACACGTGTATATATATATATATATATATATATATATATATATATATATATATATACATGTGAGTGTAAAAAATATTAAAAAATTATTTAAAAATTTAAAAGAGAAAGAGAGAGTACAAATTACCTTAGTCTTAAGAGAATCCTTGTATTCTTGAACCTGTAAGATAAACTCAAAAAATACATCACTTTGATAAGATTATTGTACATAAGTCAAAAATGATTTAAAGTCAAAGTAATGTATATATGTATATAGAGTAATGTATATATCAATATAATGTTTCTCAAATATTCTCTCGATATTTTGTGGCTCTAAAAACTTGGTAATTTGATTGGTATGTTATTGAAATAGAATAAAAAATGTTTGTTTTTTATCTCAATAGCTGTAAAATTTATGTACAATACTATAGTAATGATTAGTTTTATTTCTTTAAAAATTAAATACTTATAGAATTTAAAGAAATGATACAAAAATTTGACAAATTGAAGAAATTATAAATGTATCTAGCATGTTCAGGATATAGTATTATCTTTGATAATGACTTAAAAATATTAATAAACACAAATAAGTAATATAAAATATATCAATAAGAAAAGCAAATAAATAATATAAAAATATATTAGTATCTCCATAAAACATTACTGATAGTATCACAATATGAAAATCATATTCTTATAGCCATAGTTACAATACCTCATTTTCAGTACAACCATCCAATAACGCATTACTTGACTCATTACTTGAATTACTAGCAAATGTAGAAAACATTTATACAAAAAAAAAAATTGATGAGAAATAATAAAATGATGTGCACAAAAGTTACTTTAAGCAACTTTAGAAACTTTTAAGGAAGAATTTAGAATTCTGTAAAGTTTAACTTGTACTTTTATGACAGAGTATAATTTTAACAGGTTATAACAGATTACACTCAATTGTTTAGATTATTATCATCATGAGAGAAAATTTGCAAATAGTGATAATTTGTATGTATTATATTATTGGAAAAAAAGGTAAATATAATTTGTTTTCGATATCGAAAAAATTTAGCTCTTTCTATGTATATACACAAATTCCATAAACTCATTTCTAAAATTTCTTATTATACCTATATTTCTTATTATAAAATTATTACAACAATCAATCATATAATTTATAGTCGTTTCATCTTTTCATTTTCCGAAAAATGATGGTAAATTAAGGTAAATTGCTATTATCAACAATTACAATAAAATAGAAAGTCAAGTCATCGGTTTTATTATTATTTTTACAAGCTGCAATCTGTCACAATTTTAACAAATTATTGTCGTGTCATACTGATGCTACATTCAAAGAATAATTGCGACGAATATTTATCTGCTGTGACAATCCATGCAAAAATTTAAGAAAAAATTATTAATAGACTATAATTAAAACGAAAATAATATTAATATCAACCTTTATGGCGTGATGTTTGAAAAAGAGGATTTATTCAACACATATAAATTCGTGAAAAGCAGCCTTCATCATTACAAATTATTTTTATATCCGTGTTATCTGTCAAATGACTGTCAATCTGTCATCGAGACGAGATTTATCGGGTTAGATAGACTTTACTTTGCACGAGTAAAAGAAATGCTATGCGGAACATGTTCCTGAAAGAGGTTAATGCGTTTGCATCAATGAGCTTTTTTTTCTCATTCGATATTTTCGCGGCTCGTAAATCTAAGCGATGGAGAAAAGGAACGAATCGCGGGACATCGTCGAGGTCGATGAAATCGAAACGTCTCGATAGATGAGGAGACGCAGCAATACAAACATGACCGCTCGCGCAAACAGCGGATGGTTAACCTAACCGGTTATCGTGTCTCGAAGCAGCTCTTAGTTTCTCGCCATCCTGAACAACAGAAGGATACGCGAAAACCGGACCGAGGAGATGTTTTACCTTTTCCACTGTAGCATCCTCCATTATATAAGTTCCGTAAGAAAAAAGCTTCCGCTGTAAACCTCCGTAGCTACTGTGTGTATGTGTCTCTTTGTTGAAAAACGTGCAACTCAAACAGGAAGTTCGCGGCTACCATCGTGTACAACTACTGTTGTCAAGCGAGGATCTCGACGGCATTTGGCGAAACTTGTTGGCCTCTCCTTTTACCTTCGACGCCTTCTGCATTTAAAATCATACGGATTCGATATTTACGTTTCTCGAAAGCAGAGGGAGGTAAGAGATAAATGTGATTGACAGACAGGCATCTGGTATCGAGTTGCGGATACATGCGCATGATCGCGGACCCATGATCGATTTTTCAAACGTGAATCACGCTATGGGGAATATATCGACTGAGAAAAAAATGATTCAGCAATCCTGATAATATAATAATTCTGCAATTATATAGATTAAGCTTTAATATTATAAGGTTCATAACTCTCGCATATTTGAGAGTGAGAGTAAAAATAAAAAAAAAAAAAAAATTATGTGTATATTTTTGTCTAATGTCGAATAAAATTCGCAGCCATTCATGATTTTGGAATCTCTGTGACATCATTTTTATTCTCGTTCTTTCTTGTTTTTTCTCTAATTATATATACATATATGCTATATTTAGGAAATACAATAATTTTTGTTCATAAGTTTGCTCGTTTTATAAGCATTTTTTATCTATTCAAGTTTTCTCTTTTTCATTTCAAATACAGAGGGCAAAAACAAACAATTTAATTCTAGTATCTTGTAAAGCATATTGATTATAATTGTCATTGAAAATGTACAGAGAATCATTTTTCTTTCTGCTCAGATAATTTTTTTATTTTATATTAATGTTTACATGTTTGATGATTCAAGTACAATAGACGAATTAGAGATTTGAAGTTTTTGATGCTAGAAATTTTGCAAATCTAAGATTTATATTTTAAACAGAAGTAATATATTGCAGAATTTTTTAAAAGATATAAAATTCAAATACTTGAATAATGCTTAAAGTATCCAATATTTTTGAAAAGATTCAAATATTTGAAAAAAATTAAACTTTCATAAATTCTGAATCAACGATTTCATGATCTTATGTCAAGGGGAAGAGAATAAATATAAGGAATAACTTTTTTACTTTGTTATATTTTTATAATTTTTCGATATTATGACATTTGTCTTCACTCTTTCTTGAAGAGTATTTACAAAAAATAATTCCAAAAAAACACGAGATTAAGAGAGAGTATGTTGATTAGAGATCTCAAGCAAGTTAATTTTACATATGTATAATTTCATATTTATCTCATTTTTTAAATAAAATTCCTACTATTAATAAAAGCGATTCTATATAAACGTATTGTAAATGAGCACTTTTTTTGTCACGACACTTATGTGTCGTTCATTTACGTTAATTACGAGAAAAATACAGTTAATCGATAATATTTAATGAGAGTAACTAATTATTAATGGTTATAATAATTGCGATAAATTTTTTCTTGTATAAATACATATTAAATAGGGCTAGGTGAGTTTCTTGGCTTTCTGGTAAAGTGTATCGACGACTTTTCCCATGCTGTGTATTGTATCTAATGCGATTTCATAAGTTTTATCGCGTGGTGTATCTTCGAATACAATTAAAACACCTTCTCCTTGATCAAGAACTCCTCGTAGTTTCTTGTCCAGAATCATCTGCGATAATTTTTTTTCTACTTGCGCTAATGGCAAAGATATGCACGAGGCAATATGACCTACCTATGAAAAGAAGATTATTTTTAGATTAAGAAGATTAATATATGAAAAAGAAAAAATATATTTTATTTTATATATACTCTATAGCTAATATAAAAAATTTATTTTACCAAATAATTTATAGTAAAAAACAAAAATGTAGAAGATTTGTCGTATATTCTTTACAAAGTGTTTCTATATATAAAAATATCATATATATTCATATAAATACCTGGACTCTTGAATAAGGTTCGACTAAACGACACAAATTTTGTTCCAGCATAGCATCATAGAGAGAACCGAGATGTGCACGTACGATTACATCGTCTTCCAATTCTTGTCGATATTGCTTAACCGCCTTTTGAAAATCTGCTAGTGATCGTCGGTGGCTAGCTTCAGCTACCGCACGCATTGCGTCTAGATCTAATCCCGCGTATTTCACCGCCAATTTGCCTGACATGATAGTTTGAACGTCTTCCGGCGTGCGCAACATGATTTTAGAAAGTAGCATATACTTGAGCGCAATCAATGCCTTGGGACTTTCAACGCTGTCATATCTAAATATGAAAAACAAAGATGGGATTATTATAAAATATAAAAAGTGAATAATTGTAGTGATATTAAGATATTAATTATGATCACCCTTCAAAGGCTTCATAAAAATAAGAATAAGCAGTCTTGAAGTCTCGTTCGTCTGCAGCATGCAGTATTCCTGATTGTAGATCTAGAGCTGCTTGCATTTTAGGTGGACAGTAAATCGCGTTGGCAGTTGTCCTGGCGCTGGTGAGCGCCGCTCTCGCTTTTGCTAAATTGCTCAATGCGTGATATGTCTTGCTCTCTAACAATTGAACCTCCACTAGTAATTGTTTGTCATCCAGTTTTTTGAGTTCTTTGAGGAGAGCAGATCCCAATTGCAATGCTTCGCTGAACATGCCCGTGTCGAAATAAAGAGCTATTAAACGGGCTTCTAACGATTGCCTTAAAAACGTTCTGCGTTCTTCCTTTGCCCATTCTATGCATTCTTTACACAATTGCACCTAAATATACAACACATGTAAGTATACATTTTTTTTTCTTGTAGTACTTATAGTATATATTAATATTAATATAATTTTCAAAAATAGAAAGATTTGAATTAGAAAGCTCAAGCTTAAATTTATAAATATATATACAGGATTTCAAAGTTAAATGATTAAATATATAATTGTACATTCAATAAGTGTGTATAATTTTGCAGAGTGTTACTATTAGCAAACTAAATATATAAACATATTTATTTAAACTAGTACTATAAATATCTCGACAAGCATGATTTGACGTTTTCCACTGGTGAAAAAAGCATAACCTAATCCATTCTCTGGAGCATCTAATTCAACGTCTTTCCTTATGAATTACATGAGAACAAATCATTCCATTACCTCGATACCTATACCAGCCTCCAGATCCAGGAAGAAGTCCACCAAGGAGCGGACAAGCTTGGCGGCCTTCGCTTTACTAATAAGACTAAGGAACGGTCTGGTGGCTTTGATAAGCTCGGCCAGCTCCTTCGCCTTACCCTCCTTCTTGTAGAGCTCGCCCAGATGAAGGATACCCTGCTCCTTGACGCAGATGTTGTCCTCGTCATCGTCGGCGCCGATACTCGGGTCCGAGACGATCTCGTTGAGCAGCGAGATACCCTCGCTTCGGTTTGTCATCGAAACAGCCTGAGCCCGTTCGAACAACATCGCACCGGCCATCTCGGGGATGATTGATGGTAATCTTCTTCTTGCTCTTCTTCTTCTTCTCTTTATGACTGGTTAGGCTTTCTATACAAAAATTTGCACGCTGTTGGTGTTTATATGAATTGTAATCGACCACCAGCAAACAGTGCAAGAACTAGTGTGTAGAAATGGTTCTCCAGAAGAGGATGAGTTGCAAAAATTATACCCAAAATGGAACTCGCGCGAGAACGCGCCCAAACACGTCCGATTCCGTCCCTAGTCGGCAACGGATATGATTGGTGACAGTGAATGCATGATCGTGAGACAGACATGTCTCACGGGCAGATCTTTTTACGCATGCGTGAAGATGTCATTGCTCCACGTGACCGATCTTAGCAGACTTTAGGTTTTAATATAGGACAATTTTTAGAGCCTATAAATTTTATTATTTTCGATAATATTATGTTAATAAATTTATGTTAATAATATACTAAATATCTGTTAGATCTCTTTAAGAATAAACAAGAAATATTATTATTTAAAAAAAAATCAAATTCTATATTATTTCTTTTAACATTATCTATTTCTTTCCATAATTATTACAAATGTAAATTAAAAATAATAACTATTACAAATGTAAAAAAAGATGAATTAAAAGTATGCTAACGATAAAATTATTAGATTACTCAGTTTACGTATAAAAATATGTGAACATAGCAATTGCAAAAATTAAATATTTTCCAATATGCATAGACTTTATTATTGCGATAACAATTAATCACAATTAACGGAAACGCGCATACATACATACAATGTGAATAAAATCATATCATTGGATATTTTATATATACATTTTTTATGAAACATGTAAAAAATTTTTTTATTCATTTATAAATTATACAAAATATTACCTTATTTATATTTTTCTTCCTCAAATTATTTGAAAACTCATCATTCTATTGACTTCCACCATGCATTAATGAAAATGTAGCATTTTTCAATATTATTACTTGTAAATGACAGAGTGTTTCTTCCAATCTGAAAAATATAAATAAATACATAATATATAATCTTTCACATATATATGTATATAGGATTAACGTACTTTTTCTTTAGATTTTCTATTTCATTATATATTTCAACAAAATTTTTTAATCCATCATTAACAGTGCAATACACTTCGCCTTTCAATCCAATTAAATTTATGATACTCTTTAAGGTATTCGAACATTTTGTTAATATTTCTTGAGTTTTCACCCATTCATCTTGTGTTTTAGGAAGTATTATACCATTACACCGCAATACATCCATAGGTTGTAAAAAAAATTGTAGCTTGGATAGCATATCTTTTGCAATCTTAAATGTTTCATGTTCTGTAAAAATATAAACATATTTTATATATATTTTAATATATAATCCTATCTGAATAAAATTTAATATAATTTTAAATATCATAAATCTTACTGGTACATTCTGTTACTGCAGCTAATTGCGCATCTACTTCTTTTTGTGCTAAGCTTAAGTTTATTATATCACGTTCTCTTGATTTGATTTTCATCAATTTTTTTGTATCTTGGTCAATCTCCTGTGCTATAGTGGCTAATTGTGTGACCATTAAATGCTTTTTCTCTTCAGTCTTTTTCTTTATTATGAGATCCATCATCATAGCTTGTAAATATTCATCGTAAAGAAGTCCAAGTTCTACCTCTTTGCATTCATTATCTGCTTTCTTTTGTCTACATTCAGTGTCTAAGTTTTTTGACAAATGCGGTGGCATAATTGACTGCCTACTGTTTACTGTAATCTTCTTTTTCAGCATTTCTTATGAAAAGTAATAGTACATAATATTAGGCTAATGTAGCAAAATAAGGTAATCAACAAAATTTTACAAAATATTGATAAAACTCTTACTATGTGTAACGTCACCTGGCATCATAGTTGTTCTATTACGAGAAGTAGTTCCATTTTTTGAAATATTGGATAATGTGACATCTAATACAGCCTTTCCTGCAATCTCCGATACGTTTGGATCATGAACTCTATAAAAAAGAGCATACACATTATATGTACACAAATTAAAATATAATTAATACTTTACGGTAGCAATAATTTCACCTTCGAATTCGTCCTGATTTTGGAGTGCCTTTTGACTCTTTCTGCATCTTTCGTACCAGACTCACCAGACTTTAAATATTTTTACGTGTAGCAAAGTCGTTTGCTTGATGTTTAAAGTTTTTACACTTTATTTCCTTTTTTTTTTTCCCTCCAACAGCTTGAAATACATATGTATACATCAAATACGAAGATTGCGTTCAAAAATACACTCAGAATGGAGTAAAATATTCCTTTAGTCTGATTGGACAATCAATCATCCTTTGACGAATAGGTTTTTGAACGCAATTATAATAGTGCCAGAAGGCGTAAAAGAAACTTTCAAGATTCTAAAAATTCTCGATTTAATAGCCAATCAGAACGTAATAGATTCATACGACAAATGTGTAAGCTGTTCATTTTTCTTTTAAATAACTTCAAATAATTTCTTAATTTTTAAGTATTATATCAAATACAATTTTAGCTGTACATATTTTGCATTTTTGCATTTTAGGCAAACACGAAGGAAAATGTTACAAATAAAATATATTTTCTATTTCACTCGTGCTGATAAGCTTCGTGAAAAAAGTAAGTTTTAATGTGTGTTTGCTGAATCTTAGAGTATAAAATATTTTCGTATTAAAAAAATATTTTATATATCTACTTAGAATATTTTGTATTTAGGAAGATAATATTTTTAAGTTTTATACAAATTCACAAATTGTGTTTTGTTTCAGTTTATTAGAATATTTAAATATTCATTGAATATTTTATTTTTAGAATATTTATGGAATAGATTTGTGCTATCTGGATACGTGATGTTTGTGTACTGTTATAAATATTTTATTTTTTTTAATATATATAAAACACATTTTATGAAGACGAACGATACACTTTTATTTATCATATAACTCTTATATAAAACTCTTTTTAATAGCTCGCTGCATATAAAATTTAATAAATCGATAATGTAATACGCATAAGTGCAGCAATTATGAGAAAATGTAAGGTCATATATTTCATATCTAATCGACAATAATAAAGTATGTTTACAATTGTGATGACTTAAAAACATCTCTCGTCAATTCTGATAATCAATTATATATTTGATTAAATTATAAATTATAAATTATAAATTATAAATCAATTATAAATTTGATTAAAAATTATCGAGTTTTTAACAAATTATCCAAGACTATGTATAGATTCTTAATCATATACTCTCGTGATGACTTTATATCATTTCATATAATAATTAATTTCTTTTATAAATCCTTTTTTCAACATATATATCATATTTTTTAAAGCCTGAATTATTTCACATCAGTATGTTATTATTGATTAGATTATAATAAGATAAGAGAATATAT
>JBCEZV010000009.1:4423250-4441910 GCA_039654365.1 Cataglyphis livida
TATATATATATGTATATATATTATTTTATAACATTTTTCAATATATATCACAGCACCACAAACTCTCGAAATAAAAAATAAAAAAAAAATATAAATATATTTCCGTTATAAATATGTAATAAATAATTATAATTATGTTTTTACATATTCTATAGTAAGAAAGACATTTTATTCATTATTCATTATTCTATTCGAGCTGCTTAAATATATAAAAAATTTAAAAACAGATCGATTATTTCAATAATTGTAAGTGCCTTAATTGAAATTATGAAGATACGCTAGCTATAATCGTTTGGAAAGTAATGCAGACAGTCGGCAAATGAAATGTAGTTCGGAAGAGAGACGGTGTACGTATAACAATGATTAAGAGCATTCGAACAGTTTTAGCACCGCTCTTGATAATCAGTTATGTGTCTGGTTTAAGAATTATCGAATTTCCTGAAGGTCATTCAAGAGTATGTTTTAGTATCTTATATATGCTCTTATTTTGGGCAATTTTTTTTTTCTACTTAAGGTTTATAATAATATCTTATTTTACTAATATGCATTATACTATTGAATATTGTATATGTATTGGGCTAGACATTTTGGTAACATTACTATCAATTGTTTTTGGAGTGTATCATGATAAGGTATGTGCGATAAGAAATTATTAATTATTTGCATACTAATAATATATGTAATTTTGATTATGTATTTGAATTTTTTTTTTTTTTTTTTTGATATCTGGAAGCTACAACAATTTTAATAAGTAATATTTTTCTGTTTAACAAATTGCCATAAAGACATATGCCATGCAATATTATACTAATGCAACACAAGTTATTGATACAAATTTTTTTTCTAGAAATATTTAATAATTTATTGCATACAAAAGAAAATATATAAAATTAACATTTACATTCTTGAATTCTTTTAAAAATTATATTATTATATAAAATCTGCCATACATAGAATTAATTATAAGCTTAATTATTTGTCCACTGCATTGCTTGTTTGTGACAGAAATTTAGAAATTGCTTGAGGAAGCTCGACATTATTGATAACACATTGTTGAATATTGGAACAACGATTGATTATTACAAGCTATACAAAAAAACAATATGTCTCATCTTAGGATGGCTCCTAATGATTATATTAATAAATTATGGAATTGCATATTGGATAAAAAGTGAATACAACTATAATATTTTGACAGCTTTCTATGTTTTCATTATACGAAATTATTGTTCTTATATTAATATGCTCAATGATATGATTATTGCAAGTATTTTTGGGTTGGTATATCTTTTTACATATATGAAAATTATTTTCTCTCTAACAAAATTTTGTGCACAAATTCATAAAACTATATTATAAATAAGTAAAAATAAAAATAAAAATAAAAATAAAAATTTTTTGAATTTAAAAAAATTTGTCAAAAAGATGACAACAAATTTATATTATTATATTTGTTACACTTTATTACATTCAATTTTCAATTAATTTTCTTTTACATTTTTAGATACGTAGGATTAAAATTTGATCAAGTTAACCAACATCTTTTGAATTTAACAAGAGATAACAAATGTAGAATAAAGCGAGCTTGGGAAAGTTCCATGCATCAATATAGATTTTCACAAACTCCAAACAACGAATGGATGATATGGATCATAATGTAAGAAAGTTAACATCAATTCTATCAATCATAGATATTTTAAGCAAAATAAAATATAAATATTGTAAAATTAAATATTGTGTTTGACACATAGACATCTTCATTCGGAATTACGTAAAATATCCCGTGAGATAGACTCGATATTTGGAGTACAGATGACATTCAAAATGGGATGTAATTTTTTTTGGCTAGCGCTTGACTTGCGTGAACTTCTCGGTGTGATACTCATCAATAATTATATCACATCTAATAAAATATTATATTTTATTATAGCATTAATCTGGCTTTGTCACAACATTTTGAAACTTTTTTTCATTATTTACGCATGTGAAACAATCAGTACTAAGGTATTCAAGCCTCAAAAATAATATCAAATTTTACATGATTTTCTTGAATTAAAAGAATCATTTAAATTTTATTTTGCATATTTCGATTTCAGGCAAATGCAACAGGAAATTTAATAAATAAAATGCCATACTCTATTTGTGATGGTGAAGCACGTGAAAATGTAAGTCTTAATATTAGCTTATGTAAGGCTATTAAAACAAATCATAATTTAAATTTGATCAAAAATAAAACAATTATAAATATGTATATTAAGAGTAATTTATTATATTAATGTAGATATCACAGCTTCTGTTGCAAATAACTCAATCGCCGGTAAGATTCTATGGAATTGGACTTTTCCAATATAACTACAAATTTCTTTATGGGGTATGTTGTGAAAGGCTATTACAAACGTAATTATCTAGTACAAACAATTAAATATACAAAAATTATTTTAAAAAAATTTATATTTTTTAGTTCAGTTCATCGATTACGACTGTCGTAGTTTTATTAATACAGGCGTACATAAATAAACAATCATTTTAAAGAAATGACGAGTAATATATTGTAATAATACAATAAATAATTGTATAAATAATTATAAAAAGCGTTGATAAATAATATTCAGGTTATAACAGATATGTAACAACTTTTTTGCAATATTTTTAACAAAACTGTATACAGATAAAAATGCATTTTAACAATGTTGTAGAAAGATACTGTATGGTAAAAGATAAATTATATATATATATACTTTTTTTTTTTTTTTAATAAATTTATTTTTATATAAAGTCGCAAAATTCCATATATTTTATCGAGAAATACAACTTTTATCAATATTTATTAGTTATAACTCATCACTCAATAAGTCTCCGGTCTAACTAAAAAAAACAAATTTTTTTTTTAGAAATCACGTGGCTCTGTCAACAATGTTGATGTGTCAGACCGGAGACTTATTGATACACTATAATGTGTTACTTTTAGCAAGTATTTTATAAATATTTTTTATATTTATATGTTATTATATCATTACTTTTTAAATAATATTCTTTAAAATTGGCTCTGTCATTATTTAATAATATTTTTACATACATATAATAGTGTACAATGTTAATGTATAACAAATTCTTAAATTAAAAAATAAAACAGAAATATCAATAAGTAACGCAATATTAATATTTGTATCGTAAATATAGAAGAAGGCAACATATCTCTATCATCATTTCTATTTCCATTAGTTGGTAGAAACTAATAACAATAGATAGATTATTCTAATATCTATGAAGTGCCTCGACTAAAATTACAAAGATCCATTATATCATTACTGTACGATGCAACTGGCATAAACACATAACTGATGGACAAATGAAATGCAGTTCGCAACTGTGTACAATGACTAACAACATTCGAACTATTTTAACACCGCTTCTGATAATCTGTTTTGTGTGCGGTTTAAGAACTACCAAATTTTTTACAAATCATTCAAGACCATGGTTTAGTTTCATGTATATGCTACTATTATGGTCGGCTTACTATTTTCTCTTCAGTTATACAATGATATCTCACATTATTTACGATACCACGTATCTTATTTGCCTTTATCTCGACTTTTTTGTTATATTAATGTCAATTGTTTTTGGAATATATCACAATAAGGTAAGAAAATCTTATTGCTAAGACACAGGTATTTAGATTTTGATTGTATTTAAAAATAATGCAGCGCTTTAGTATCGAGGATGGTTACATTTTAAATTCTTATATTTATCTCGCATAAAAAGTTATCATGAGAATATAAAATATGCTGTACATATTAATGTCCTACAAGTTATTAGAAAAATTTCTTTTTTAAAATAATTATTTTATAAAAACACAAATACAAATTATTTTATAAAATAAAATAATAACATTCATATTTTATTTTATATCACTTTGTAAAATAAGAGTTAGACGCTAAAATTTTCGGATAAACATTAATTATTTTTCCATTAAGCATTGCTTTTTCTTACATCAGAAGTTTGAAAATTGTCTGAAGAAACTCACTATTGTGGACGACACACTGAAAAACCTCGGAACAAAAACAGATTATCACAAGCTGCACATAAGAATAGTATGGCTCGTCTTAGGATGGTCCGTGATAGTGACGTTGCTGACTTTTCTAGAGGCTATATGCTTTGAAAATCAGTATAATTATAACAACGCAAAAGCTATTTATATAAGTTTTATGTTAAATTACTGCAGCCATATTAATTTTATCAACAATCTAATTTTTATTAATATCCTTGGGTTGGTGCATTTCTCCTTCTCTTTTTATATTTAGAAAAATTATTCTCTAATAGATCCAAAAAAGTTTCTAAATTAATAGAAATATGCTATTATAAATATAAATATAAAGATATTAATTTCACTTTAAATCACTTTTAATTATTTTAATCTAATAAATATATGTACATATATTTATTAATAATAGTTTAAGTATCTAATGTATAAACATATTAGTCTCTTTTGTATTTAGATATGTAGACTTAAAGTTTGATCAAGTTAACCAATATATTCTGGATTTGGCAAAAGATAACAAACGCGAAATAAAGCGAGCTTGGAAAAATCCCATGTCACTTTCACACAAACGTAAATTTTCAAAAACTAGAAATAGCGAATGGATGATATGGATTATAATGTAAGAGAATTTATGTAAATTTTATTAATATTTATTATAAATATTTATTATAAATTTTATAAATTTTATTAATATTACTTCGTACATATTTAATATTAAAATGCAATATTACGTTTATATACAGACAGCTTCATTTAGAGTTACGTAAAATATGTCGTGAGATAGATTTGATATTCGGAATGGGGATAACAATGTCCACAGTATGTTACTGTTGTTGGTTAGCGCAATGTCTTTATGAAACTTTTTACACGATACTCGTCAACAATTACAAGAAAGATAGAATACAATATCTTATCTTATTGTTAAATTTAATCTGGTTTTCAATTTTCTTCTTCAAACTTCTCCTCATTAATATTATATCTGAAAGCGTCAGCGTCAAGGTATTAGTATACAAGTGTTCAAATTTAAAATGTATGTAGAATTTTAATTTTAACACTTATTTAAATTTTGCATAATATTTTTAATTCTATATGACTATAATAAAATAAAAAAATTAATATGATAAAATAAAAAATATGATAAAATAAAAAAATTCTATATGACTATAATAAAAAAAAAATTTTAAAGAATATTGTAAAATAAATTTTAATTTTATCTTTATATATAATTTTAGGCAAAAGCAACAGGAGATTTGATAAATAGAACATCATATTCTATTTGTGAAGTTGAAATACGTGAAAATGTAAATCTTAAAATATGTTTATTGAACATTATTAAAACCGACGTTAGTTTAAATTAAAAATGAAAAACCGCGAATGTATATAAATTAAATAATTTAGTATATTAATATATGTAGATTTCACAGCTTCTATTGCAAATCGCTCAAGGGCCTGTTAAATTCTACGGGATTGGACTCTTTCAACTTGGCTACAAGTTCCTATATGGGGTAATATGATCATATAAATATTTATTATATTAGACATTTATTTACAATAAATGTATGAAATATAAGATTGTTTTATTCTAGTTTTCCAGATATATTGCGACCGTTTTAGTCATATTAGCACAAGATTATACGAATAAGTAGAGGCATTTTCAAAAAATCATGTCTATATATGTATGTTATAGCAAATGAAAAACTTTTAAAGAAAAGTGGACAAATTGTTTAAATCATAAGATGATCTTTCCAATTCTATATTAGTGTTGCAAATTAATATTTATCATTTTTCCAGGAATTGCTTTAATTTTCAAGAAATTAATTCTTGCACTTTTTATTCTTATGTTTCTATATTATTTTTCCCTCTTTTGTTTTTCTCTATCAAAGTTAGTTCTTGCATAAAAATAATTTTATATATTAAATTTTATCAAAAAATATTATTTTTGCCATCGTATTAAAAAAAAAAAAACGTCAAGATTGCTTTTCTTGTCTTTTTTTTTTCTTTCTTGTTTTTTTTTTGCACTTAATATAAGTGCATTACATGCACTTAATTTTATTATTATATGTATATTATCAAATATCAATTAAAATCGACTTACTGTAGCTGTTATTTGATGATGTTTTTTAATCAAGCGTAATAGCATTGTATAATCATAAAAAAATAAATTATAACGTACAAAAACAACATCAATGTTTGCATTATAAATATATACATATTTGCTTCGTGTCACTCAATATATTCAACCAATCTCTTTTTGCTAAGTCACGGTGTGTAAAATTCAATAAATTGATTATTTCATTATGTAATTTCAATTACAACATTTATGTATAATAAAATAATCTGCTATTATTACGTTTTAGTACTTTGTTGGCAAAGCAAGTGCACTTCGAAGTCACATATCCACGTTATGAGTATTCGAAAAGTTTTATCGCCATTGTTAATGATCAGTTATGTGTGCGGTTTAAGAGTGATCGAAATCCCCATAGGTGTCCCGCGACAATGCTCCGGTCTTCTCTACATGCTGTTATTATGGTCATTATATAATTTTGTTTTTATATATGGAGTAATACCTTATACGATTCATTACTCCATTCTGTACCATATTTGGTTTGGAGTAAATATGTTTATAGTATTATTATCAATTATTACTGGGATGTACTATGGCCAGGTAAGAGACTTAACATAGGGAAATATTTCTGAATGTTCAAAATCATTGATTGTAAAGTGGAATATACGACTTATAAGTTTTTTATATTTATATAAATTTATAAGAAACAAAAAAAATTGTCAAAAAAAAAAAATAAAAGTTTTAACATATTAATACATTATAAATTATTAACATTAGTATTATTGTTTTCTTATATCAGGAATTTAGAAATTGTATAAAGAACCTCACTATTGTGGATGATACATTGGAAAAATTGGGAATAATAACAGATTGCAAATTGTATAGAAGAACAATATGGCTCATTTTAGGATGGTTTACACTAGCCATATTTATAATTTGCATGGAAATTATTTATTATCCTTTGAGAAGACAAGATGAAGACATTGTACCGACTATTTATGTTCCTTTTATGCGCATTTATTGCATTCATATAACCGTTATCAGCGATTTAATTATAACAAGTATACTTGGGTTAGTTCATTTTTATAATATGCAAGAATACAAAAAAATTTACTAATAATTATCCACTAATCTTCTCAATTTTTAGATATATAGGACTAAAATTTGACCAAATTAATAAACACCTTGAGAAATTAACAAACGATAATAAATGTAGAAAAAATCTAGCTTTGAAACATTCCGTATTATCTTTTCGTCAATCTAAATATGCAAAAGCTAAGAGCAGTGCATGTATAATATGGATTATAATGTAAGAAGATTTATATCGATTTAATTTATATCAATTTAATTCATTTTTTTAAATTAATTAATCATGGCCGTGCTTTGGGCGACAAGTTAATATTATATTTACGCAGGCATCTTCATTTGGAATTACGTAAAATATCTCGCAAAATAGATTTAATGTTTGGAACACAAATGACTATCGAAATGGGGAATTACTTTGCTTTTATAGCGATTGCAATTCAAGAGCTTTTTAATCTGATATTCATCAAAAACAACAACAAAATAATACTTCATATTCATTTAATCATCATACTATTATGGCTATTCTTACACGTTTTCAGACTTTCTCTCATTAATTATGGATGTGAGAGTGTTAGCATCAAGGTAAACTTCAAAAGCAAATTAAACTCCAAAAATGCATCTATTTGAAATTTATTTTTAGTGTTTAACAATTATTTGATTTATTAAATATATATATATAGAATAAATCTAATGTTAAAAAATAATATTGATTTTATTTTATATATTCAAATTTTAGGCAAATGCAACAAGAAATTTTATAAGTAAATTATCATATTCCAATTGCGATATCGAAATTCGTGAAAATGTAAGTCTTAACATTTAATATATTAATTTGTTATCAAAATGTAAAATTTTTTTAAGTTTAAATACATATAAAAATAGAAAATAGAAAGCATATTTATTAAATGATTCATTGTATTAATGCAGATTTTACAATTTTTACTTATGGCTCAATCACCATTCAGATTCTATGGGCTTGGACTCTTTCAGTTTGGCTTCAAATTTCTTCAAGGAGTACGTTATAATGATATAATTGTCATTACATACTTAAATCCATGATAAATAATATAAAAAAACTTGTTTCTTTCTTTTTTTTTCTAGTTTACTGCATCAGTTGCCACCGTTTTAGTTATATTACTACAAGCAAAAATAAATAAGAACATTTAAAAAAATTATGACAAACATAATATGCAAAAACAATGATGATCGATTCTATCGGCTGACTTCACATGAATTTAAGAAAATGCAATAAATCTGTGCAAAAAAATTTACTATTATATTCATTCATATATTTTTTATTTGGATTTTTTTATTTACTTACATAAAAATATCTAGCTAAATAAATTCAGTATATTTTTTGTGAAAAATTTAACATAATATCATAAATTATATTTTAATTAATAAAAAAAGAATTCCTTGTAATTTTATTATGGGACGTTGTGTACGTTTTCCAAATTCTTTTCGGTAATTCTATATATAAAAGAGTGTCAGTTAATTTAAAATTATTTAATTGATATGGTTAAGATATCAATTCTATATTTGGACGTTTATTATATATAAATATATATATATATATATATATATATATATATATATATATATGCAATAACATATAATAAATTTACGAAAAAAATACAATTTTATATTTTAACATTAAAAAAAATAAAAATCTATATATTATGTAAAATTAAAAGGTCCCACCGAGATTTGAACTCGGATCGCTGGATTCAGAGTCCAGAGTGCTAACCATTACACCATGGGACCTTGTTTGGAACGTGTCTTTCTTTATTATTTTAAGTAACCAACTAACGTATTTCTTCATTATTTTAATTAACCAACTAATATGCATATCTATAAATATTGCTTATTTTAATTAATCTTATTAAAGAAACATTTTCGTAACGAGATATTATGTTGAAGAAATTATCTAATAATGTAAATGCATTGTATGCAAAATTCTTAAATATAATTATTTGATAATATTAAATATTAATTTATATTTAATAATTTACATACACATAAATATCACATATATATAATTATACTAAAAATTTTAATAGAAATGCATAAATAGAGTATATAAAAAGTATTTCATATGTGACATTTATTTATAAATAGTTTATATATTTTATATAAAATATAAAACACATGTGTACACAGAGATTATAAATGTATATATATATATACATATATCACAAGTTTATTTTAAGCATCGAGTTTAATTTGCTTGTTTTTTTTCTTCAATTTCCAAAGTTTCTGAACTTCTGTTAGTAGACTCCTCTGCTTCTTGCATACTTGATATAATTGTACCTATATCTCCTTCACTTTTTTCATTTATTAACTCTGTTCTCTCTGTTTCTTTATCAGAAATTATCTAAAAATTTTATTTTTTATCAAGTATATTTTTCACTATATATATATATATATCAGAACTTTACTTGTTGATAATATTATAAATAATTGTTAATAATGCATGTATATACTGGCATTGTTAATAAAAATATTTTTACCTTATTTTTCGTACTATTGCATATTTCAAGAAGATTGTATTTTTTAAATTTATAATAATTTGGAGCAATAGAGAATAAACAGATTCCACGTATAATTTCAACAACCACGGCTATTTCTGGATTCTTCAAGTCTGCTTTATTACCCGGATTTTTTTTTAGAATTATTTCTGCCAAATCTTGAATAATCTCATCCCTCTTAATGCTGTTGTTATTACGACGACTAGAACATAATTATTTCATAAATAATAGAGAAATGCAAATTTTTACAAAATATTTGTCATATATAACTTACTTAAACACAATGCTGAATGTTTTAGGTTCTTGAGCAAAATATTTTTCAAATAATGCACTCGCTTTTGTTTTTATGTCATCCATATAAGCTTTGCATATAACTTCTATTGGAAGTAATCTTAATAAGTATCTAGTACACTGTTCCTTGGTTGCATCCAATTTGATAAGAATTTTGGTGACTAGCTCTAATGGATTTGGTAAAGTACTTGCTATAAAAATCATATTTTTGGCACCTGTGTCTACTACCTATAGAAAATAGCGATGTTGATAAATATATGTTTTCTCAAAGAAATAGATTTAATTTCATTAATATCAATAATTATGATATTAAGAACATACTTGAAATTTTCGAGAAGATAATGGCATTTCATGCTCTGTTCTAAGTTCATTGATTTCTTTCTCCAGGACAGTGGATATATCTTCATCTTCATCGATATCTTTTAAAGATTTATTAGCCTCTTTTTTATTGATAATATTTGTTGTGCTTAATATTTCAGATTCCTTTAAATAAAAAAAAATATATTGTATAAATATTTGTGATACACACACACACACACACACACACATTGTAACAATTGCTTTCAAATCTTCTATATTTTTTTCAGCTACATGCATATATCTAACATATACATGTTCCTAAATACCTTATTTGTATCAGATTTCTCATCTGCAAACAGATTAAGCAATTTGTAAGCGTCAGTGATACAGCCTTTTTCGTGAAAGTTGCATGTACATAAGAATCCCGTCATACCCGGTTCTAATATCAATTGTTTACGTCTTTTGTAATTGTTACGGTTATAACCAATAACATATTTGTTATTTCTTTTTCGTGTATCCATCGCACTGTTGATGTTGATCTGTGTTTGTCTCTTTCAAATAAGAAAAATAAAAGTTATGATTTTTTCTCTCTCTTTCGCACCTTCTTCTTTCTTAAGTGGCATCTGCTCTCGATCGAGAGTCAATACGGCCAGATACACACGTATAATGTGTAATACGTAAGTGGCGTTAAATAACCTTAACCGTTCAATTAGCGATCACATGGCGGAGACGCGAGTAAAAATGCCGAGATGAGCTCCAGTGTAGGTTATAGTTGCAAGGAAGAAGGAGAAGGGATTTCCAATATGGAGAGACACGTAGCGTGAAGTAGCGGGATTTTCAAATCTTCATATTGCATGTTTTGCAGAAGGCAATTATTAGTCTGCAAATTTTGTTAGTAGGATTCTTTAATATGTCAAAGATGTCCATGGATTGATGGCCAGCTGAAACTATAGCAGATCTTAATTGTGTCGATTTATTACGCTTATTAGGGCAGCAAAATACAATGTGATTAATATCTTGTGAAGGATGTCCACATGAACAAGATTTATTATCGATTAAATTTTTTCGAAAAAAACTATAGTTAAAATTGTAATGATTAGATCTAATACGCGAAACTGTGACTATAGTTTCTCTGGAAAGACTCATATTAAAGTACCATGATTTCTTATTTTTCTGATAGATCTCTTTCGCATCTATGTAATGACAAGTGTTGTTACTATTGTTAGACGGGCTTCTTTTTCCGCACATGCGCAAAGTAATGATGACGATTACAGCTGATTCGTTATATATACGTGTATATGTGATGGTCATCTTAATTGAAATAATTTATTTTTTTTATTTGTATTATATTTTTAAATTTTATAGAAATTTAATATTATTTTTTCTACTACACAAAAAAAATACAGTAATTACTAGTTAATAATATAACAATATAAAATTAATATGTAATTAATAATTTATATAACTTTATTAGAAACTATAATATATAGTGCATAGTATATTTATGTAAGAATACAGATTCAATGTAATGTTAAGAAATTTATTAATAACGCTCTCATTAATAAAATTTATATAAAGGCAATATCTTGTGTTACTTTAAACACTAATAACTGAAAAGAATTTAAAAGTACACTCACAATATATATTTTTTAACTTTTTATATTGCAATTAGGCGAAATGATTATTGAGGATGTTGGAATATTTTGCATAGGAACATGAATATTGAAATGGTTTTTATCCAATAAAGAAAGAACGTATTTTTTTTTTATAATATCACACATTTATATATAACATTTATCATTCTAAATTGTATAAAAACCGATTTTTACATTAAAATGATAGCGAAAAATAAATTTATTTTTATTTTGAATGAAAAAATGTATGTGTATCTATACACATATTATTCATATGTTTCATCTAATGACCTAATTACATTCATCTACACCTAATCATAAGTATATGCAGATGTGTAAGAAGTATATGCAGAATGTACACATGAAGTATACTTTTTATAAATAGCATACAATATATTTATTAAAGCATATTCGCAGTTCAAACACATATAATCACTTTATTATGTATTCAGAGAGAAATATATTATCAACGATACCATACATGTAGGCAATAACAATAATCATCGATTATAATTGTGTGTTTTTAGAGTTATATTTAAATTTCTTACTTTAAATTTATCATTTTACACAATTAATATACAATGTACTAAAATATTACTTATGTTCATCAACGTGCTGCTTCTCTAATTGTTTTTTATTGATAAATCTTTTGCAATTGTATACATTTATCGAATAAAATCAAAAAAATATAAAGAATATTAAAAATTATGTAAGAGATATAAATTATGTGTTAATTAAATTTATATCCTAATTAAAATCTACCGATATTTGAAAAAGCAGCAAATAATGGCGCTCCGCTGGCCGTCGCTGTTGGCGGTTGCTGATCGCCAATATTTTTCAATAGATTACCTTGCAATAGACTGTCGAGAGCTTTCTGAACTGTCGGATCGTTTAGAAGAGGCGACGGTGAAACTCCCGTGGATGTGGTCGTCGTGGATGGTGTTGTGGCCGTGTTTGATGCTATCGGCATAACGTGCATTTATGAAGTTCAGGATTTCAATACCGTCTGAATTTTCTACAGTATTTCAATCGTATTTGTTAAATATTGTTCACGTATCTATTTATAATACAATCATATTTTACTATTAATCGAGGTTTTTTACTTGCAAATGTTTTATATTAAAATTACATTCTCAAGCAACTCGTATATGCTGCAAATATTTATGCATGATCAACACAACGCGTACTTCAAATTTTGTTGATTTTATGTATATTATCTATTTAATCTTTACCTGTCCCCCAATTAGCTGGAGGAACTGGAACCGGTGCCGAAACTGGTGGTGGTACTGGGCTTGGTTCCGCTACTGTCGGCGCGTTTGTTTTACTGTTGTTCAGAATATTCAGTATTCGCGTCTGTAACTCAGCTTGTTTCGGATCGTTAATGGATGTGAGCGGCGTTTTGACCGGCAAATCCTTCGCATCGCCCAATTCAATTTGCATTTGTTCCTCGCGTTTCATATCAAGATACTTTATGACGCGATCGTACTGTAGGACCGTAAGCTGATGATTGTCAGCTAGCATGTTTAGTAAAACTTGAATAGCGTCCGGATGACGTTCACTCGCGAGAGGTGTGTTCAAAGGAACCGAACGGCCACCTGCTTTGTAATTCGTAAAATCTCGCGAAATTAAATTTATAGCATCTTCAACAGGCATGTTCCTGTGTTCTATAATAAAAATGATATGCCGATCAATTAGTGTTATAATAAATTATTATTATGACAAACTTAAACTTGATGAATTTTAAGGAAGATACTAATTTTCGTAATTAACATCTTATTGAAATTTTTTACCTTGTGGTAAACCGTGTAAAATATTCAGCGTCAAGGAATGATGTTCATGATTGATGGGTGTTACTACTACGGCGTATAAACAACCGCGACTTGCAATATTTCCCAAAACACGGCCTAAGGGAACATCCTCGTTCGGAAACAGCAAGTCTACCATTAAGCCGATTTGCTTCAATCGTAATTCGATATCTTCTGCATATTTCCTGCATGTTTGATAAACAATATATGTGTTGTATCACATAAATATCGGAACTTTATATAATTATAAGTAAAGATTAACTTCTCACGTTAATGCTTTATTGACGACGATTATTTCGCAATCATTTTTCTCAGTTGCGAGATAATCCACTGAGGCTCCACTGACATTTCTGTAAGACGAATGAATGTTTTATTATCTATATTCCCATTCATATAGTTATTTCTATCAAACTATTAAATTAATTGCTATTAAAAGAATTAAAGTTAAATGCATTAAAATTGCTTTTAAATTAATTAAAAAATTGACAATAGTTGTATTATGTCTATAAGAAAAATATTATTCAACAAAATTTTATTGGTTATATTGTGAATATTATTAAAATAAATATCCGTAAAGTAAGATAAAATGGGCAAATGAAAGGCAATGTACTGAATAAGGGGCTGCCAAAATATGTATTCATTTTAGTTGTAATTACGTTTATTAAACGTTTCGGTCCAAGTATTAAACCATCTTTAGTAACTGTATACAACCATAATAAAAAATAAACTCGAAATATAAAAGAAACATTAAAAAAAATGAATTTATGTATGTCTTTTGATATATTCTAAAAACGTTCAGAGCGTATCGTGTATACCGTGTTTGGCAATGGTGACAATACTAATGATATATAAATTTAACATAAAAGTTACGTTGAAATATAAACAGACATACAAATACATCATAATATTTTGTATGTCTGTTTATATTTGGACTGTAACCTTGTGTTAAATTCTTAAATTATTAAATTATTAGTGTTATATTATATTTTTGACATCTCTCATTCAGCGCGTTGGCTTGCATTTGCCGGTTTTATTTTACTTTATGAATATTTATTATATATTTAGAACATAATATATTAAATTGTTAAATTAAAATTTTTTAATTGTTATTAAAAATGTCTATGACATGTTCTTAAAAATGACTATATTTTACCCAAAATTCGCATTTGTTCCAGATGTTTTAAAATCATCATAACGATTTCCACTGTCATTAAATGAATCTCTGGCAAAATTGTTGCCACGTAGTCTATCTCCTTGTTTGAGATCCCAATCTCTATTTATTTTGTCTTCTATTCGATTACCTCTATTAATTGGGCTTCTATCTCTGAAATTATTCGCATTGTTTGGATTGTTCTGATTATTCTTGTTTCTATTCTTTCCACCTCTTGTGCCTCGAGCTCTATGAGTATTGCCTCCGCTTCCTCCACCAGAACCAGGATTTTGATTTTGGTTATTGCCTAGATTAGTTTGATTTCGATTCTGATTTCCTCCGGGCCTATTCTGATTTCCCATCTGATTGTTATTTCCAAACTGATTGTTGAGGCCTCTATTTTGATTGCCGTGAACTGGATTAGCAAATTGATCATTTCCACGATTTGGATTACCTAAATTAAATTGATTGTTTCCACGATTTTGAGGGGGATTACTAAAAGGATCATTTCCATTGTTATTGTTATTATTATGTTTTCCATTATATTGATCATTGTCACTATTTCCCGTTAGATTTCCATCATCAAAGTTACTGTTTCCACTGCTTCTATTTTGAGCATTTAAGTCCTTTTGGTTGTTACCAAAAGTACTATCATTCGCAAAGTTTGGATTCCCGCCAATATAATTTGGTTTATTTGCACTGAAAGAATCAGTCGCATTATTGAATTGATTATTCATGGAATTAAATTGATTGTTCAGTCCACTCATTTGCTTTGCACTTGTATTTCCTGCATTTCCACTAGATTGATTATTATCCTTCTTTGCTGGTCTGACATCTAAAAAAAATATAGACAAATAAGAAATATTTTAAATTATCTCCTTACGCATCTTTTCTCTTGAAATAAATATTGGCTAATATCAAAAAAGGAGATCTTCATAATTGGATAAAAAAATATTATAATCAAATATAAGAAAAATAATTAAGTATGCAAGTCTGCAACTATTTAACTTTCTATATTGTACCTATACGTCTGCCTTTAAACAGTGCACCGTTTTCATGCTGTATAGCTTTCTGAGCAGATTGTTCATCTTCAAATTGTACAAATCCAAAGCCTCTGTTTATTATCGATGCTATAACAATTCCATATTTGGAGAAATATTCTTCCAGTTCTAACTTTGTAACATCATCAGTTTGTAAATGACCCACAAATATGCGACTGGACGCTGTAGCAGGATCTTTTAGAAGTCTGGCACTCATCCTGAGTTTTTATAATGAAAAAGTTTAAGAATTAAACAATTGTTAAATTGCTGGTGTGTTCTTTATCTAATCTAGTAAAATTTATAAAAATTATGTTTCTTGCATTGGATTGAGAAATATTAGCATTTATAACTTTATTAAAATTGATCTTTTTATCTGTTCTTACTATGTATAAAATATTAATTCAACTTTATATAGATGTATAAATTTTATGATATATATAGTGTAAAATATATTATTTCAGATTTATTATAATTATTATGCATATATTGTCTCTATCAAAATATTAAACATATTTTATTTCCTAAATAATTAATATTAAATAAAATAACAAATTAATATTATTATAAATCAAAGGCAAAGACATGGGAGAGAGAGGCATAACATAAATAACATAAGTACTATACAATAAAAATTCTAATTACATTGTTGCTTAAATTTTAATCGTTAAAATGATATGATAGTAGAATATCAAATTGAATATATTTTATATTTATTCATGCTAATAAAATAACTTCTTGCTTACTTTTAATGATATATCAATCAGTCACTAAGAGAGTCTAATTTTAAAACTCTCTAAATCCTGATAACTTGGAACACAATAAATTCAGTAAATACTGTAAGTTTCAGGAAAAAATCAGCGAAGAGCATTCTCTTTCAAAAAGAAAATCCTATAATCGTGCATTGGAACAATCCTTCGCCACTATATTATAAAACATTGGATTGTGTCCGAATTTAAACTGACGTCTTAATTGTGTCCTAATTGAATTAACGTAAGATAAATACGTAGAGTCACGTACTATACTATTGAAATCTCGATCACTGTTTGTTTGCGTACAAAATCGTTTGTCGATTTATGACGGAACCATCTTGCCGAAGTGTACATGTACATTAATTTTCAAGCACGAATCACAAAGAGCCAAACGTAGAAAGAAGACTCTCACGAAAGAATCGTGGACCTTTATCGGGCGTACCGATTGGCTGTTGGATAGAAAATCCCCAGAATCCTAAAGTCCGTATCAGTCTACGCATTGAAATTGAAATTTTACTAATCAGGACAAAAAAAATTTAGTTTCTTTTGTTCTAATTAGTCTAATTTCAATTTTTAATTTTCAATCTTCAATTTCACGTAATAAATTCTCTCTCTCTCTCTCTCTCTCTCTCTTCAATGCATAGATACAGATACAAACTTTAAATGTAGTGTAAATCCTCAATAATGATTTTATCTTATCACACGTAATATTTTTCGTTTTATCGAACGCGGAATATTTCGACGAGTTGCCAAGTTGCCTCTGAACTCTTATATAGTCAAAGTTCAAGTGCTTGTTCAGGTTCAGAGTTTTCTGTCATCATTGATCTCATATGTCATTCTCTTTAATAGACAGTCATATGATTTGGCTCGACAGTTGACACACCTATATCTTCTGTTTCGCGAGCGACGTATGTAAATGATATAGTGCTTGAGCGTTCCGATAAATCTAAACCTATTTGTATTTCAATCGTTTGCTGAAAAAAATGGGTAATAGATCGAGTCTTCTTCTACGTGAGGACGAAATAGCGCAAATACAGAATGCCACCGGTTGCAAGTATCTCTTAAATTTATATCCGTATATATTCTTTTCTTTTTACGGCAAAAACCAGATATTTAGACTAAACAATTTTTAACTAAACAATATTTAATGAGAGACAAGGTATAATTTTTATCACTTCTGTGCTATTATAGTTACACCAAATCAAATCGAACGATTGTACAGCCGTTTCACGAGCCTGGATCGCGGTGATTGCGGAACGCTCAGTCGA
Organism: Cataglyphis livida; assembly: GCA_039654365.1. Classification (NCBI taxonomy): domain Eukaryota; kingdom Metazoa; phylum Arthropoda; class Insecta; order Hymenoptera; family Formicidae; genus Cataglyphis; species Cataglyphis livida. The sequence continues at coordinate 4,441,206 of JBCEZV010000009.1, forward strand.
GAGGATTTTCTCAGAATCCCAGAATTGGCAATAAATCCGCTTGGTGAGAGAATAGTGAACGCTTTTTTCGAAGAGAGCGGGAACGATAGAGTGAATTTCTTGCAATTCATGCAAGTCCTGGCTCATTTCAGGCCAATCAAGAAGAACAGTCCTAATCGATTGAACTCTAGGCAGCAAAAGTTGAAATGTAAATATCGAGCATAAAGAAATAACATGATTGTTCAAAATATTTTTCAATCTTATGAAATATAATATGAAAAAAATATAAACACCAGGGAAACTTTTTAGGAACACAATTCAATATTTTCTAATATTGTTAATCTTATTGAAATGTAACAGTAACTTGGGGAACAACCAAGTGTAGTTTTCGTATATTTAAGTATTTATATAACTAATTTTGCATAATTTTTTCAGTTGCATTTAAAATGTATGACTTGGATAATGATGATTTGATCTCAAAAGATGAACTACTTGCTATTTTGCACATGATGGTTGGTGCCAATATTAGGTAAAAATTATACATTTTTTTTTTCTTATAATTGTCAATATATAGATACTTTCATAACATCTTATATGGATCTATTTTTATAATCACATTCATATCTTACATAAATGATAAAACATATGTGACATACAAATCTGATAATTAAATATATATATATATATATAAAAAATATGACATATGTATATGTATATGTATATATA
>JBCEZV010000009.1:4472760-4483537 GCA_039654365.1 Cataglyphis livida
ATTGAGTGTGTTATATATATATGTCAAGTTCTATAAAAAATATATCTCACGTATTAACTTATAATAGCAGAATGAGTGTTGATAATGCGGCATACTTGACCATACGGCTTGAATGAAAATTAAGAAAGCTGAATGAGAGATAGAATAAAGAATATCTGAGTAGGATGATTTTGACCAAATTTCAATTAATTTAATCAATTTATCAGACAATATCTGTATTTTCATAACATATATGGATGAAATTATTTTTTTGTCATTTGACATATGCAATATATGGAAAGAGAGATTAAATTAGAAACGACGAATCATATAGTATAAATGGATAGAAATTTTGTCGTAAATAATTCTGCCGCGAATGAATTGATTAAGTTATGTTAAAATTTGATCAAAAAATCTTTTCTTTATCGCTGGTGTTTGCTTGCGTTCAATGGTGCGCAAAATTCATTTAATCTTTACAACTATGATAATATGATGAATTATTTTAATAATAATGATATGATTGCAATAGAATAGATATAAAATTGTCTATTTAAAAAATTTAATTCTAAACAAATGTTTGTCAATTCTTTTTAATTTATTTACTTTTTCAGATAGTTATACAGGATGGACCCAAATATTTCCAGACTTTGAGATTTTATAAAAAATTTAATTCTGAACAAGAAGTTTCCTATAAATATAGATCGAAAAATGTTTCCTTAAAAAGTTAGCCAAAAACTTCTGAAATTTTATCATAGTTATTTTTATAAATATCATTGAAAATATATGCTTTTTAAAAAATACTGAAATAAAAATTGTAAAGAATTAAATTAAATTAATTTTTCAAACTTAATTTTCTATAACTATATTGTTTTACTACTTTTTGTTAAAAAACTCATTATTTTCTTGATATTTGTAAAATATATTTAGATAAACGTGATTTCAGAAATTTTTGGGTGCTAATTTTTTAAGGAAGTATTTTTCAATCCATATTTATAGGAAACTTTTTGTTCAGAATTAAATTTCCTATAAATCTCAAAATCTGGCCGAAACGTTTGGGACCATACTGTTTAAATTGAGATTCTCTCCGAGATTATATCTATAATTTCCTTTCTTCAGCGGCATTAAATTATCATACCAGAAGTTGTATAAATCTTTTTTCTTGTACTATATATCGAAATAAATTAGTTCTTGTACACGTTAAAAACTTTGCCCTTCTTTAGTTTCTTAATATTAATAAGTAAAAATATAATTCGACTTAAATATATTCTGCATATATTTTCTAACTGAAAAAGTGAACTTTATGAACTCTATGAAAATTTATTTGAAAAGATTTACTGCTTAATTTACGAATAGAAAACAATATTTTCGATATATTTTATTAATCTATATCTTATTGAATATATGAGAAAATACTGATTTATTTTGATGTATAGGACAAATATTCATACAATTTCTTGCTTTCATTAAAAATTATAATTGCGATGAAAGACTAAGAATCTTGATAATGGAATGAAGATATCGAACAAATTTCAAATAAACTACTGTCATTGCTGGTGAATAATAATATTATTTCTGCATTTTTCATCTTGGAAAGAGCCTATAAAAATCTCAAAGAAAATGTGACCAATTTTTTTTACAAATACAACATTTTTCACATAACTGCACGCTATTCATGAAAAATTCAGTCTGTCGATGATAAAATCTGCTGCAACGCGACGCGACTCACATTGAAATTCCTCGCGAATTCTTTTTCACTCGTTGAGGTCCTCCGAAATAACATTCTTGGATTTATCGAGGAACGTCGTGTTGGAATTCGGGCCTATCACTGTCGTAGTTGTGGTTTCACTTACCGTAGATTCCCGTTTTTGGTACGGGTTTGACGGTTGACAGTATAACCTGCACCGTGGACGAAAAAAACAAATAGCTGTGTCTAATCTCCATAGAAAATAAGCGAATCGATAAACTAGTAAGGGTTTATTCCGCAAAGAATTATATATAAATTTTTTGAAATTAAACTGCGTTTTTAATGCCTAGCAATTATCATATTGCAAAAAAAGTTTCTATTTAATTATTTCTCTTCAAAATTTATTATACATATTTTCGTCGAGATATATGAAACGAGTACCTTATGCTTTCTGTTCTTGAACGAGGCGACCAGTTATTATAATATCTTCGGTGATTGCCAAGATTTCGCGCGGTGCTCCATCGAGAAAAATGATGTCTGACTGCATTCTGCACTTCCGTATTGAGAAAACAATAAAACAACGCAACAAAGAATCCCTGAAAAAGAAAAATTAATATATTATTTAAAATATAATTTTCAATTTTTTTTTTTTTTTTTTTTAATTGGGCTGCTCTGTAAATTTCTGTAATTTTCTTCTTTTTTCTATAAAATAAAAAAATGTAACCAATTAAAGGGAAATTTTTTGAGAAATTCAAAAATAGAATCAAGTCAAGCATACTTAACTTGATTAATTTTTTTAAATTCACTTATACTGTGTACGCTTAAATTTTGTTATTTACGTATTTTTCTTACATGCGTTATTGCTGATTTACCTGCGAAGAAAGTAGCACCGCACGTGCATAGGAGAATATATTTGCGACCTGGCCTTCGGTAGGTCCCGCTATGACCAGCACATACGTCACTCCTAGAAGTGGTATTAACACCAAGAGAGCTTTACTGGCTTTCCTATATTGCTGCGTCTCCACATTGTTGGCGGACCATAGCTTCGTTATCAACACCTATATAGGACACGATATTTGCATTTAGAAGAACAACAGAATCAAGCAAAAGTATTTACGGGAAAATAGAAATTTTTCCAGTCTCGTTTTATTATTTGAATAAAAAGCGCTTGCTCTTCGTGCATTTACGCTTTACGGCCCCAAGTTACGACTGAAAGTTTCAACCCGCGCTAGAGAGGCAATTTATCACCGGATACACGCGAACGAACACATTGGCCACTTTATCGCGCTTCTCGGCGAGGAATCACTGATTGCATTAAATTGGAACGTTATCCGTTGCTATTTTATTCGTCCGAGCTCGAAAAATATTTGCGAAAGTTCTCTTTTATCGAAAATATTTATTTCAAAACGAACAATTTTTAAAGCCCATATTTTTCACGATATCTCCACGTTACTCATCTCTTGACTCCTCATCGAAACTCATCAACCAGACCCCGTTTATTATAATAAAGAAAAAAACAAGCATTTTATAAGGATTGCCAATAATTTGCAGCTAAGGAAAATAAAATGTAAAACAGATAATAAATTAATACATAAATAATGAGATAGAATAATTTTTATAAATGATAAAAAGTGTCTGAAAAGCGTGAGTAGAACTTCAATTAGTTTTAGTGACAAGATATACTCACCCGCATAATCATGAAAAGAAACACCATATTTACTGCGAGGACTGTTATAGCAGGTGCTTGATAAAACCAGTCATAGGGATGTGGTATCATCCATGGACAGTGTCTCCAAAGCGCGACTTCCTGTTAGGAAGGATTATCGTGTCCTAATTAATTAATGCTGAGAATTATAATATCAGTACATGTTCCCGTAATTAGGGATTAAGCTCAACATACACTAAGCTTTATTAATAACACATTCACTAGATAGATATTTTTTAATGTAGTGTGTCTGAATATTATATGAGTAATTCTCTTTTATTTATTGTTATAGGAGTAAGTATATTGATTTTTTATAGATTTAGCAAATTTTGAAATTTACAAGATTTTTCTATATTGTTATCTATATTATTTCTATATTATTATCTATAATATTAAATATTTTTGTAATTATTAGTCCAATTACAAAAATTTGTTAAAGTAAATTTTACTTAAAACTAATTAAAGATTTTCCAGATTACCATCTGTTGCTTTTACAAATTCGGAGAAGCCTCACTTTTTAGTCGCTTATAATTTAAAAATCCTACAAAAAAGAAACCCGTCATTCACAAGTTACGCGTGAACCAAGAAATGTCTTCTTGCGTCGAAAAATTGTTCTTGCGAAAATGTAAACGACCTTGTCGAACATCCGACACATACGTGCTCAATGATGTATATCGAAATCATCCCGATCACATGGATATTACACTCTCCCGGCTCACGTATGTCTCATCCTTGTCACGTACTTGGACAGGGCGTTAATAGGTAAGCGTGGCTGAAATTTTGATCGGTAGTTTTGGCGCCATCCGTTATCGATTCATGTCGCTTATCGGAAAATGAAAGATTTCGATTCCGGGCAATGAGACGGAAATTTGCTGTCAGAGATTTACGAGACGATAGATGCCTCGTTTATATTCATACCTGATTAACCTGGTTCACAACATGGTTCATGACTTTTTGATTCAGCGACTTGGCGATTCCCCACATCGCTATTATAGGGATTGGAACACCTGAACAAAAAATTTATGTACCCTTCATTAGTTATTATAGGTTTAATTATACAAGATAAAATCACGCATAGAGGATAACAATAATAAAAATGTCTCATTTTGCGCCTCTTTTTTTTACCCAATAAAACATTAATTTATATAAGCAATTAAAATTAAAAATAAAAATGGTCTCTATTTCTTAAATACAAACAAAATTAAACGGTGTTCTTTTTTCGAAACAAAAAGAGCTGGAAAGTTTAACACGTGTCAAAGCTTTTGGTTAAATATCCTTTGATTCTTGTTTATTTGTCAGCCATCTGTAGAGGATTGTAATTAACTTAATTAACTTAATTATTTTTAGAACTTAACCTGCCCAATATAATTTAGCAGGGAGAGCGAGTGTAACATTGCCTAATCTCCCTAATATATTTTAATAATTTATAACATATAAAAATCAAGAAATTTAATATTAAAAGAAAACATACCAAATATATGCATTAAAAATATATACATTGTACGTATATTTATATACATGTGTGCAAAAATTATACATCCATATAATTTTTATCAAATGAAATTTTATTAACAAAACTTTTTTTTCCTCATAAAATCTTATCATGCGATTGATATTAATAAAATGCAAATTTAAAAATAATTAAGCTTGAATGTTAATCACTCACCCCAGCCGATGATTAGGCAGAGTTTCAACTTGATATTGTCCCCAGTGAACGTTTTCACGACCAACAGATACAGATATAGACCTATAAACGTAAAATACTCTGCTTTAGAAAGCGTACGATATCAATTTTTTTTTTGCGTTGTTTATTGCATTAATCCTCTCGTTTATATATTTTTTCAAATTATTAAATTGATAATATAACATATCACTCAATAAGTCTCCGGTCTAAGAAAAACAATTTTTTTTTAGAAATCACGTGGGTCTGTCAACAATGTTGCCATATATGTGTCAGACCGGGGACTTATTGAGTGATGTGTTATGTAAAATTTGTTACAAATTTATTACTCACCCTCAACGAACATCCAGAAAAAGTTTGTCAAGTGAAAGTAGTGAAAAAACGAGAAGAGCGTCACGCAAGTTGGTATGTTCGATTGCGTAAATACCTAGAAATTGTGAAACCGTTAATAGAAAATAATACAATGACCCTTTTCTTTTTTTTCCCCCCCTTTCTTACGTTCACTCTTAATGATGAAAGAATAAACTGATTATTACAAAGAGACGTGTAAAGTTATTAAGCGAGATAAATTAAAAAGCTAAAGCAAAAAGATTTTACGAATTTGTAAGCAAATATGAAATTTTCATTTGTCATTTTATATCTATGCACCAAAATATTCTAGAAAAATAAACAATTTTTTCACAATATTTGAAAATAATAATCCACGTTTATTTCTCTTTTTCTATCTTCCTCGCATTCGCCCTCACTCTTTATAGTAAACTAATTTTAGCAGTCTATCAAAGTGGGTAATGGAATTAATATTACAACATGATTGATCAGAAGCAGCGTTTCATTAAATTTAAAATAATTTTGCACAACGCAATCATTATATAATGTACTAAAATGTATCAATAATACAAATTTAAATAGAAAAAGAGATATTTAAAAATTTAAACTCGGTGTAGCATATTAAATCCGTTCGATTATTTATAATTTGAGAACTCCTAAAGAGCATTTATTTAATTATTTTGCGGTAAATAAATAAAGATTTGTAATGAAAAATGCGGATTTAATAATAAAATTTATTAATAACGTATTAAAGTACATATTTGCTATATTAAATATTTTATAACAAAGAAATATTATTAATATAAAATAATGTTTCAATGATGCATAAAAATTTGTAAATGTTATATAGAAAAATATTGAAGTTTAAATTAAATATTATATATACATGGAAGATTGTAAATTTTATATAAAAAATTGACAAATGTTTTACAACAATATTTTATATATTATATATACATCCTTTTTTTTCACTATATTAACAAATATTATATGTTAATATAATAAAAATATTATTATTTTACCTGCATCACAGTAGTTAAAATCCACGTCAAGTCAGCCATGATATATGTGAACATTAGATTTGTGTGTATGTTATTTCTAAGACATCGCAACTCTCTGCAAAAAAAAAAAAGAGAAAAATATAAATCAAAGAATCTGAAAAGATTTTACTTTCGCCATTCGCTCCGAGATCTCGCATCATACTGATGGAAGCAACGAGGTGCAATGAGATGCAACAAGTCGTAAATTTAAAGCACAGAAATGTCTGTTTAATATCCCGATTCTCTTTGAGCAAAATAACACCTAATATTCATATCTTTTTTTTTTTTTTTTTTTTTCTTTTACTTTTTTTGACTCCCAGCTTTTGTCTCTCGTCTCTTTTCTCATTATTCAGAAAAAAATTATAAATATAAAAAAAAAATGCTGTCAAAAATATCTATAGCCCCGATAAATTTTAATAAGTTATAAATTAAAAAGCAATTCTCGTGTGACAGAGAAACCGAAGCTAGTCATCTATTTTTAAAAACTCAAAAATTATAGACCCCGTTGGGATTTCACTTACTTGTAATAGATAAAAATGCAGACTGCCACTATTAAAGTGAATAAGGATAAGCCGTAGCCGATAAAATATAGCGTGGTCGATATTTCTACCCCAGGCTCGATCGCCGGCAGTCGCACGTCGCGGCACAAAGAGTAGTTGGAGTAATTGTCCCATGTCCCATTGGGCCAACACCACCGACTGGCATTTTCTGTAAATATAATTGATCTCTCAGCGAATAAATTACTATACTTATAATATAAAAAAAAATTTTTATCAGACAAAATGCTGCAATGAATGAGAGAGTATTCTTTTACGCATATACGTGTTATGATATTTAATTCTCTCAGATAACACATCACTCAATAAGTCTCCGGTCTAACTAAAAAAAACAAATTTTTTTTTTTTTGGAATCACGTGGGTCTATCAACAATGTTGCCATGATGTGTCAGACCGGGGACTTATTGAGTGATGTGTTGCATCTTGCGAAATATAAAAATATGTGTCGTTTACGAAAATCTAACAATGAAACAATTTCGTGACCAAATATCGAAAGCAAATATTTTCGTTGCAAAAACTTTGAAAAAACTCGAAATATTTGTACGATGTTATTTTTTTAATAAACTCAATATTATGCATCATCGTTACCTAAACACAAATATTCGCGAATACATCATGCACGCTTGAATGGTTCGCAAGATCTCAATATTCCCGATCATTTTTTACACAATATCGCTGGACCGTGTTGCGGATGTAGCGTTACATTATTCACGATCACAAAGAAAAACGCTGAACAAATCGATACGTGAAAAGGTCATCTAGATGCTGCAGCAGCAGCAGAAGTAGTAACGTTAATGTGTCGCATATTAATAGCTTTCTTAATCTGATTACGATTAAGAAAGCTATCGACAGTGGACCATCATAGTAATGTCAAAGATCATCAAAAAATTGATTAATATAATTACTTGCTAAATAAAATATGTAAAAATATTTGAACACATCATCTTTATACACTGAACGTTTTTAGAGAAAATTAAATTTTAAGTAATATAGATCAATTAACCATCAATTTTAACATATCTTTATTTTTTTCCTTTGTTACCTATCTAATTATTCTTTTTATTACAAAAAAAAAATATAAAAATTTATTCTTCTTGTTTTGTAAAAATTAATTTATTTTTATAAAATTCTTTTTTTTTTTTTTTTTTTTGAGTAAAAATAAACATTTCAAATTTATTTTGACAATCTGAACATAAATATTAAATGTTCCATGTCATTATTTAACTATAAATAATAAATTTTAATAAATAATAAATAATAAATTTTGTGTCAATATAATTCATCATCATTACTAAAAAATTAGATTTGACAGCAATTGTGAGATTATTTTACAATGACGTGTATAAATTATTGATTGCAAAGCAATACGAGATATTAGGAAAGATTTTAGATGCTTTTTCACATTCGTACACATATGCAAATTGATTATTGATCGGCAATTGATGATCGAGCAATGCGATGATGCGTTCAAATAAACGAATTATCTTGCTCCATTTATTCGTAATCGATTATTGGAGAGTTCATCCTGTTTTATGAGCTTGTTTTATGATCCTTTTTTTACCAATCATAGTAACTTACAGAACATTGATTTAAAAAAAATGAACATTGATTTAGATAAAATGTAACGCGTAAACACAACCGACAGTGCAGTCTGTTTTTTTTTTTATATTATAACAATAAGTAATTTTATTTTTCCGGAAAACTTTAACATATTTTTAAAAGTGTACCTATGCATATGTGTGTAAGATAGAAAAAAAAAAATAAAATTATTAGCAAAAATTATTTATCAATAAAATTGTTTTATTCGTGATAAAATTTTTGTTCCAGTAACGAGACGCTCTTTAATAAATTCAGATTTAAATAAAGAAAAGATTATAGTCATAGAATTCTAAATTCAAAGCACGATCTCTGAATGATGAGATTGGCTGTGATATCTTCATTATTATTAATAGTAGGTCGGCGCATAAATTGCCTCAAAATAATGATCGATTATTTGTGTAATGACGCTTTGTTTTAAGAAAGTTCACAAAACTTGTTAGCCCGTTTATTTGTTACGTCAAGCTGTTCAAACAATAACGAATGACGCAAGACCCAAAATTAGGAAGTTTCGTAATTATTCTTGGGAATTAATGATACACACTTCACTGCAAGTCCTCAAAACTATTAATTTGCAATGAGAGAGAACTACGTCCGTCATAGTTTTAATTAGTATGATAATATTGACGCTATGTAGAAATTGTTATTAAAGAACATATCACAAAGGAATCTTTTTTCAGTCGATACATGTAATATAAATATTTCAAAATTATGAATTATTATTATTATTATATTACTAGTGGACTTTTTTTAGTAATATCTTCTTCATCGTAAAAATAATTCAGAACTTCTTGACTTATTTTTCATCAAGAATTAACGCTGTATAATTAACGGAAAATACACACTCTCTTTCTCTCTCTCTCTCTCTCTCTCATTCTCTCTTTGTGTATACGTCGGCATCATATAGTGCAACACATTTTCAATATTATTCTTATTAAACATGCATAAGATAAATAATATTTCCCTTCAAATTATTACTTTAAATATAAAATTCAAAAGTAATACCGTTTAAAATATTACATACGTAAATTATAATATATATTTATTAATTAATGTAAATAATGTTTATTAGACTTTAATGACTTTTTATTTGAGCATTGATTCGGTCCCATCTTTTATTTTGTTGTATAAAACAGCGCGATCTTGAAATCCTCGAGTTTTTTTCAACAGGAAAAAATTTCGAATTTTTTCGATGCGCTCTATTTGCTGAAAAAAAGTATTGTAATCGAAATAACCATTGAGATTTTATTTCCATTTAAAGTACGCGCACTTTACTCGAATTTCACGATCACATATAATTCCATTCCATATTCCATTCGTGTATTCAGATGATAACATTCGAATAAATTCTATCAATATAGAAATAATCAATAGAAAAAAGAAAGAAATTATTTTATTTTCTCTCTCACAAGTTTCGATTAATTATTATGCTCATAGAAATATACTATAAATAAATAATAAATTGTAAATAATTAATAATAAAAGACATGTACATATGCAACACATACATAACACATCACTCAATAAGTCTCCGGTCTAACTAAGAAAAACAAATTTTTTTTTTAGAAATCACGTGGGTCTGTCAGCAATGTTGCCATAATGTGTCAGACCGGGGACTTATTGAGTGATGTGTTATCTTTAAATAACTTCTACTCAAAATAACTTCTACTTCTGTTTTTAATAAATCTGAATAGATTAAACCTATATTAAATCTACATTTATTATGGATGAACTTAATGTGTTAATATACGTACAATAAATATGCATGCAAGAAATATGCTTGCAATAAAGCGAAAATAAAGAATAAATTTGGCGTAATAATTAAATGTATCGATGATGGTCACGATCACGCGTATAGTTAGTATCCTAAGGATATAACTGTAACCGGGAGAAACTCTCTGTATTGTGAGTAATAACAGTGATTGTTTCGCAATAATTGAATATGTTCCTGCGCAAGCACTGATGTTGGGTAAATCACAGTAGCTATAACTCGTACAGCTGAATACAGAGGAGAGAATTATTTATAATTGATAAAGTTGAGAAAGGAAGCGTAAACATTCTTAATACATATTCGAGCGTGTAAACAAACGGTTACAAACGTGCGTTTGTTTAGCAGCAATTTCTACCATACATATAACACATCACTCAATAAGTCTCCGGTCTAACTAAGAAAAATAAATTTTTTTTTAGAAATCACGTGGGTCTGTC
>JBCEZV010000009.1:4515766-4544099 GCA_039654365.1 Cataglyphis livida
TATATATGTATGTGTGTGTGTGTGTGTGTGTGTGTGTGTGTGTGTGTGTGTGTGTTTGTTTGTGTGTGTGTGTATACGTTTGATCGTTCGTTATTTATTTTCGTTTGCTCGAGATATTCGCCGTCAAACCTTTGTTGAATTCACATTCACCGTCGATTTCTGTCCGTCGACTCGATCGAGCCCCTGGCATTATTTCGAAATATTCATCTCCCATGAAATGCCACATGTGCAAACGTGTAGGAAGGTGTATGCGCATGTAAATTAAATTATGTATTAATTTATTACAGACTAAACGCGTAATTGCGAGAAATATGACTTTAATTAGATTACTTTAAATAAGAATAGTGTGCGAGATATGTAGATTGAACATTATTAAAATTCTTCATTGCAGCTGTATTAAATGCCGTAAAATTATATATAATTATTGTAAAAATAATATAAGAATTATATTTTAAAGAATAAAAGAGTTTTAACATAAATATGAAAAAGTTAGAGAGAGAAAGAGACATATTTTAAAATTAAATTAAATTATCTGACTTTCTTTTCATTATAATTAAGCATTTAATAAAGCATATTTTTAGATTCATTTTTTCATACATAGTGCTTTTTTAATCTATTTTTATAGACCATCTATTAACGCAGTTTTATTCGTTAAATCTTGAGACACATTGTATATTTACTTTATATCGATTATTCATTGATGCAACGCAATCTATACTCTCTTTTTACGAAAAAAAAAAACGATAGTATGCGTGAAAGAGCTTTTCCGAGTATTTTCTTTATAGAAACGGCCCTGAAATAAGGGAGATGAATGAGAAAGCAGTAGATTCTTAAAGATGCTCATAAAAAAAGCGATCGATGGTCTTTTCACACGCCCACTAAAATATAATTTTTTCTTCTAATTGGAAGCAATCTCGAGGACAATGAATACGATTTGGAAGCGTTTTCTTCTTTTATGAACGGCCTTTACGTAAAATAATCGCGTGATTTTAAATTATTTTTTTTAATATCGATAATTCGATTCTTTTTGCGTCAAGATGAGTTTATGAAGCATAGTTTAAAGTCTCGTTTATATATAATTTTATATATAAGTTTATATATAATTTTATATATAAAGCCAGAAATATACAATTTATATTATTTTTGAATATATATTATTTATATTATTTTTGTTATACATAAGGAGAAGAAATTTCAGTAAAGAAAAGTCACGTATAATACAGGACTGAAAGTCTTATTAATTAAAACATTCTATGTTTTATCAAAAGCGTCACCGTATCTATTCTGCGAGCTTGTACATAAATTTCAAAGATTAGATTTTCGTTTAAAAATCAGATTTTATTTCTAATAAAATTCTCGCAAAAAACTTGCTTCATTTATTTATGTATTTATTCTTCTTTTGCGAAAATGGCATTTGAATTTGAAAATAGAAAACACAGCAAGTTTCTCTTATCGACTATTCACGTTTAGTATTCACGATACGTTTCATTTCGCGTCAATTTTCCATCGTAGCTTATCCAATAATGGAAGAAAACGACCGATTGAATTTGTTTTATATCTTAGTTATATATCTGTATATGTATGAACACAAGAACGCGTAGAATGAATAAGTGACAAGTGAATCAATGCGCATTTCCATGCTTTTTAATAGATTTGTTCGAAAACATATAATGAACTTTTTATCCTTCAATCCATCGAGATTAACAAAAATTTAAGTAGAAAACTTTGAAGTAAGTATCAAAGTATGAGAAAATATCAAAAAGTTATTCCGCCAATGATTTCAGAGATTAAAACAATTATCTTTTATCTTCAGCCCCAATATCATTAGACTGCCTCATATAATATTAAATCTTTTTCTCATACACATATTTGCATATACAATATTAATGTTAGATTGGTATTTAATTTATTAATGGTAAATCCTTTGCTAGATTTATCATTATTATTATTCATTTTTTTTATCTTTAATTTTGTCTTAATCGTTCCTAATTATTTTAATATTATTTTAATATTATTTTTTACATATTTATTTGTTTCTAAATCAGATTAAGAATGATATAAAATAAAAGCTTGGAATGTTTCTTTGTCATATATTTCAATGTTAATTTATTATTAATTATTAATTATTATAGACTTGAGCGCGTAGTTTCATTCGAATAGAATTCTATTTTTTTTATTTAATTATATATATTCCTTACTTTTCTACATAACTTTAAACAGTCGATTGAAATCATAAATATTTGGTAATGTGAACTATATTCAGCAACAAGATAACCTTGTGGTACACCTGTTGAATTAACAGTTTACAAGAAGCTATTATTATCGACGAGAGGGTTTGCTTATCTCTGAAACTACAATATTAAGATTAAATGAGCACATACATTTTATTATTAAAATAATAAAAAAAAAAATGAATAAACTGCGTTAAAACACCATATTTTGTTTTTATGTGTGCGTTACATGTGAAATTATTTAATCTCTATCAAATAATAAGATAAAATATTTCATTTCAATGACCTTATATGCATGTTCGATAACCTTTGCTCGGTAACGAGCAAACAGAATATACACTCTTGTCCATGACATATGTACATTGTATGATTAATACAAGATATTTTTTTTGAAAAAAAAAAAAAAAAAAAAAAAAAAAATGTTTTCTTAAATATAAATTTCAATAAAATATAAAACGTATGATATATGTCGCGATCTATAAATCTTAATGTATTAAAATTTGCAAATCTTAAATTTGAAAAAAATGATCAAATTTTAAATATGATTATAATAAAATACAAATATTCTCTTGCAAAATTTTATTAGTTAGACATACATCTAATTTTAAAGTAGTATAAAAATTTCAGAGAAAAAAATAATCATACATAATTCTCAATAATTTTTATAGTCTTTGAAGAATTAGGGAGATAAACAAAGAGCACTTCTGTATTATAATCATATAGTGTAATAAGTCACGAGAGTCACAAGAGTTTTTTTAAATTTGCAAATTTACGTCGCCTTCTTTCGAAGCAAACCCTTTCCTTATCACTCACCTTTTAAATTCGTCTTCCTCTGCGATCGCTGATTTTCTTCACCACTTTAACACCCGCGACGATTTATCAGAGAGCGAAGAACACACACAGGCAATTCCGGCAATCATAAATCGGCATAGCATTGATCGAACCATGGAGAAGATCGTTGAAAACTGGCAAAAAAGGGCACCTGCCCCCCCATTCGCGACACGACGCGATGCGGACTGCGAGGAACTGCAAATTTCAAACAGAAAATTGACATCGTCGATTGACGAGCAATTCGCGCGTGCACTAACACTCATTGTCAATCAACCAATCAAGTCTTCCTGCCTTTCGCGCGCGTATATATGCGTTAAGTATATTAATAAATAGAGCTGTTTGTTTTTTTTCGTTGTGCATGCGTATTTTTTTTGTTCTCTTTTCTATTTTTTTGTATTCTCATGAATCGCTTTAATTATTGTAAAGATACGTTCTCTCCTTTGAATTATATACACATCACTCAATAAGTTCCCGGTCTGACATATAATAGCAACATTGTTGACAGACCCACGTGATTTCTAAAAAAAAATGTGTTTTTCTTAGTTAGACCGGAGACTTATTGAGTGATGTGTTATTAATGTAAAAAATATAATGGCATTAAAAAAAAACATTTATAGATTACACACACACACACATACTCATACACAGATGTATATGTTCTAAAAATAGAATATTATTAATTTTTTTTATTACTCTGTGTATAAAAATATTACAGCAAAATAAAGGAAAATTTAAGATATTTGAGATATTTAATGTTTTACTTCAGAATATATAATAAAAATAAAATAACTTGTAAAGAACACACTTTTCGAAAAGCTTATTTCAATATTTATTTTTATACAAAGAATAATAAAAAGAAAATCTCCATTTCTAAAAAAGATCATAATATTTTACTTAGAAGAGAAAATATATTTGTATTCTATTTACAGATGTATCTTTACTTCAACGCCACAGTGTAAATTAAAGTAATATTATTATATAAACCGCATTTATTTTCTTTTTTATCATTTTTTTAAATTATCAATAGCAACAGAGGGATATGATTCGTTTAAAATTTATACTTACGTTATATATATATAATAAACTGGGTGTAGAAAAAATATATTTTGTTTCGTGCTCATTAGAATAGCTTAATAATAATTTTTAATACAAAAGAACACGAAATTTTGGTGAAATATAATTTCGACTTTAATCACACGAAAATAATCCTTCTGCGGCGATTATGGCGAAATTTTCACATTTTATATGGAAAATATTGAGCTTATATCGCGCCTTCTCGAAATCGTATCGATCTCGGTCTCTGTTAAGAGATCACTAATTTAATATGCACATTATCTTGTAACACACAGTTCGTTCTAGTAATATATGCCGTTTACGAGCGACATACTTTATCACGGTCACGCCAGAGTTTTATCTCCGTCAAATATTAACTATACCAATAAAGTACCATCTTACGTATATCTAATATACTCTTCTCATAAAGAGAAGTATATCATTATTACACATAACTGACTTACAAATGAGTTTGCTTATTATAATATTTTATACAGATTTTTCTCATTAAATTAAATAATTTCCATATTAATATTTAAAAAATATGTCTCACATATATGCAATGTGAGCATTTATTCGTAACATGTTATCGGCAAGTGATTTTATTGCATATACGTAAAAAACAAAGTCAAAAATGCATAAAATATTATTATTCAAGTACGCGTTTGATAAAAAATAATAAGTTATTAAATCTACTAGAAACACTCGTATTTATTATATTTTTATTCATCTTGATATATATAATATTGAAACTCAAAAATTATTTTTATTTATAATTTGTGTGTGTGTGTGTGTGTGTTTGTATGTCTATGCATGTGTACATGTATATCTTCTAAATAAACCTTAAAAAATAAAATTCGTGAAATATAAATACCTGCTAATTTTCTCTATCACACAAGGGACTCTATTCGAGATAAACAAAACTTTTAAACTTTCCCTTAATAGCGGAAGCGTAAAAAAAAGCTTCACGCGCGTGAATTCGACAATTTTAGCAATTATGTGTAATTTGTCGAATCGCAGAAAAATGTAAGACATTTTACGTAAAAATACGGTGATAATCGAGAAGTTTAGGGATCGCTGAGACTGAGTTTGCGAAACTTTTCGCTCCTCGTGAAAAGGGCGCGATGAAATCGAAAGGCGAAAAGTAAAAATTTTATATAATTCGATAACTTTTAGCGATCACTAAACTCCGCTATCAATTTGGACGATAAAAGGTCTTCGCGACGTGAAAAGTTTGATATTATCGCGATTCGAAAAGTTATATATGATCGCCAAAATTGTCGAGATCAAGCGCGCCAAACTACTTACGTTACCGCCATTTCCAGGGCAAAAAGGACCGTTACTTGGCGGGCGCAAATGCGCCAGTGTCAGTATCTGTTACTAGCAGGGACTTCGTATTAGAACGAAATTTCTGATTGGCTGTCGTTATAGGGAACTTTCGGATGCTTAGAAATTTTCTCTCCCATAACCAATCCACGGATTCGATGAATTCATCGTCCGACCAATCAATATTGACGTTAGATGACAGGGTAAGAAGGAAAAGTAACTAACATCCCGCTGTATGCTGTATATCTCTGATTCTGATGTTGGTGACATGTTAGTGAGAGACGCTAATTTTTTGTAACGGTGCTGTAGCGCCAATTTACATCAATCAAATTGGTTGTAATTACTGAAAAATGAACATAAATAATGTGTAAATAATATCTATGATTGGCGATCACGTTATTGTTAGATTCGTTGCAACGAATATTCTAATTTTTATTCATGATATTATGATCGCGGGACATTCGCTACAATGATGACAACAGATCGTATCGACTTTGCGCTAAAAAAAGAGCAGGATATCTGCAATGACAGCGATGGTGATATTAGTCTGGAAGATAGTGATGATTTCTTATCCATGTCCATGCCATCGCTTTCCATGAACAATTCTGTTTTAATCGACGAATCCAACAATGAGTTCTTACGTCTCACTGCAATGGCACGTTTCTTTTTACATATAACTAATGTAAACTGTGCTCATTTCTTTTCGATTTTTATAAAAATCTTGAAAGATTGATTCTTTCTTACATAAAGATGTATTATATTCCGTCTTATGTTCTGTAACACACAATAATAGATATAAACAGAATTCTCTTACAAACTTCGTTGTAACTTACATAGAAATTTGTTCAATATTTATTGTATGCTTTATTTTGCTGAGCTTTGATGTTAGTTTAATTAAAATACGTATCAATAAAGAAAGAATTTAAATTATATATTCAGATTTATAATTTTTGATACAGATTATAATAATTGGAAAAAAAAGTTTAGATTAAAACAATACAATAATATTCATAAGTAATATTGATGTAACATACAATATATATATATAGAGATAATTTAATTAAAATCAAAATGTTTTGAATAGAATTATATTAATATTGGAATATATGTATATTATTGACTTGTCATTATTTATATTACAATTATTATTATGTCATATTATTTTTGCAGGTTCGTGCTGTATATTTTTCTTATCTTCATAAATGTTTACTTGGTAATTATATAACTTGTTATAAACAAACAGACATTGACACAGCAAGTATTGAAGTAAAAAAATGTGCAGATCAAATGGAACTACATGCAGTTCGATTGGCATTAGAAGCTACTTTGTACAGACAAAATATGTTAAGAATGGTAAGAAAGTTTAATATTGACAATGATAAAAAAAGAAATGGTAATGAGTTCTATTTGATGTTTTAATAATTGTAATATTATAAAATAAAAATATTGTAATTTATTTATCCTTGTAGATTGCAGATATAAAATCGCATACTGTCAAAAAAAAAGCATATAAAAAATTAGTAATATTTTTAGAAACATCTAAGGATAAAATTGATGTTGCTGTACAAACAAATAACATATGGTCAGATTCACAAGAAGTAGATAATACACAAAATGTATATATCATGCCCAACTGTGAGGAGGTGTTAGAAACAATGAATTCTAGCAATTCTCATACCAGTGAAAATATTACGAAAATTATTGATGATGAGATGGATACACAAATGTTGCAAGAGACTGTAAAAGAAGAATTTAATGACACTAGTCAGGAAAATATCGATCAGAATGATTTCCCAATGATGGATGATGTAACTACAATTAGAAATGAAGACGAAAATTCACAAGATTCACTACTACAACATATGGAAGATATGTTTTGTGAAAGTGATGATAGTAGTGATATAACAAAATTGATTGAGAAACATTCTGGTGTTACAAAGGCTAATATTGATAAGGAAATTAATAAGATATGTTTAGAAGCAGATTCGAATCTTTTTGGTATGCCACAAAATGATAATATACCAAAATCTAAAATAGCAAAAGTAAGTACAAGCAAAGGAAAAGTTAGCTTTAGTCGTTATAAGGAAATGCAAAATAGAAAAGCCAATAAATCAAAAGAAACTAATGGAAATGAAATTGGTGAAAATAAACAAAAACAGAGGTTAAATGCCATTTGGTTTGTGGAACGAGTGCATCAAGTTTCCCAACTAAAAGCCAAAATGACTGAATTATCATTAACGAATTATCGTAAGCATGGAAAAATAAAAGAACAATTCCTTGAGTTGTTTGGGGAATGTGAGGAAGAAGAAATGATGCCAGAATCACCAATCTGTATAGAAGATTATTTACCAGCTTGCAAAGAAAGAATAGCGCCTTGGATTGTTAAATATTTAATGCCATTTTACAAAAAGAGAAGAATTAAAGATCGACAACTTTTCAAAATTGTTGCAAAATATATTGCAGACATGCTCATTATAGAAAATACATTTCCAGGTAATCAATTTGTGTCATGTTCTTAGCATAATTATATTTCTTTGCACATTTGTATAAGAATATGTATTTAATTAAAGTATGTATTTAATACATAATGTATTATTTTGAATGATTATATTGATGTGTAATGAATTCAATGGTGACATAACACTAGAACAGAATTTTATCGAGATAATTCCAGTTGCAAAAAAAAAAAAAAAGAACGGTTTTTAGAATTGGCTTTACAATACATACATTACTACACAGATTTTCTTTATTCCATTTTTAATTTGGAAATTTTTATTTTTATTGCATGCTACATTTTTCACATTTTTCAAAAAAATAGAAATATAGATATGGTACATTAAGAAATTATTTTTTAATAACAAAATTTTTTTGTTTGTTTATTTCAGAGCAAAAATGTGTCAGCAAGTATATAGAAAGTTATTTTAAGAATAAGAAGTTTATTAAGACTAAACAGGATATATATCTATGAGAACAAAGGTATGTAACGTTATCAATTCTAAGAAATACAAGTTAATGAAAAATATATATTCTAACATATCTATACAATTTTCTTTTTATATACTCTCTTATAATATTATTCAAATTTTTCTAAATTTTAATAAAAAAATAGAAATAAAGGATTAATTTCTTATATATGAGAACTGATAAAAAATTTCTATCTTTCTAATGAAGTTTAAAAATAAAGTATTTGGATTTTCAATGAATTTTGGAAAACAGCTTACTTTCTGCATCTTCTTAAATTATAGATATGATTGCTAAATGGAATCTAATGCAATTGAATAGTAAAGCTATAAGAAAAAAATAAAGCCATTAAATAGATTTAATAATTTTACTGTAATTTTTTAATAAGATTTTAATGAGATGCAATAATTATAAAATAATAAAAATGATATTGAAAGTAAAAATGAAAATGACCATAATGATGATAATTGCAATAATATATAATATTAATTATTAATAATACACTTATTATTCTACATATTAAATCACACAAGTCATTTAAAAAAAATTTAAAAAATATCAAACCATTCCTATTTGACACCTCCAGATAAATACAAAACTAATAATAATCAATTTTCTCTTTTTATATTTAAACATTGAGTTATTACAAATAAATTAAATAGCAATAATCCAAATAATTAATAGAGTATCTATATATAATTACATTTCTTTTCAATTGCGAATTCTTTAATTAACTTTGAGTCTATTTTTTTACAAAAATGTTAAGCCAAATTGAAAATGCCTGTTAAGGGACTTATTAAAAATTAATGAAAGCTATAGATATAAAATAATAGATAAATCAATAGATGTATCAAAATTCACTTTTCAATTAATTTAAAGTAATTAGCATTTTTATAAACATTTAATTTCGACTCTCTTTCTTTATTATAAAAGTATACATTATAAGAAATTGTAATGATTTTTTAAATATTTTTGGTAATAATTATACTCAAAATTAATTTAAAAATTCGAAATCTACAAAAGAGGTATTTCTATTTATATAACAATACTTATATATTCATTTAAAAAATCAATATATATGTAATATATATCGTTGTCCAGTAATAATACAATAAATAAGTATTTTATAGATTAGATATTATTAATTTTCAAATTTCAAAGTTTAATTTTTTTAAAAACTTTACGTAAGAAAATTTTATTCTAAAGTATTTTTTTGGTTTTTTTATTTAAATCATCTTCACTGATACTTCCTAGTTATGCTTCCTTTCATATATAATAAATTGTATATAAAAATATTTTTCTCAACTCAAGTCTTATATTACTATTTTAGTTGACAACTCATACATACACACACGCACACATAAAATGTTTAACTATATTTAAAAAACGATATGTTCTATTATATATTATGAAAAAGTGCAGTAAAGGGTACATTTCGTAGAACATAATTTTTACAAATAATAACATTTTTTTTATTTTTACTTAGCTTCTTTGTTATAAACAGTATTATTATAACAATAGACAGAATCAACCTATAGTAACAAGAATGATTTTGCCAATTCACTATTTACTTATTCCTTATAAAGAGATACTTAACTATACTTTTCGTGTAATAGAGTAGCAATATTCAAAGAGTAAACTATATAGAAGTGGATGTTTCCAAATAAGCGATCTGATCTGATGTCGCACAGCACTGGAAATTTACTTAGTTTTTGCAAAAGTATAGGAGAATGTTTATGATTTCCAAATAAGATGTCAATATAATGGAAACCTCGAATGTAGAAGGCTTGATGGAAAAGATATTTGTGATAATTTCTTATGTGTTGACTTATGTATTACGTATTTTTCCAGGTACATAATTCTTGTCTATTACCGGTTCCTGCAGAAACATGTGTAAACATCGTTCATTCTGTGCCAAAGGATGTCCAGCTATTCTGAAAAGTAATTATACAATATAATCAGTTATATCCGGACAAACATAACATTGTTGGAGTTTACAGGTGTAATAGAGTATTATGTTTAGAATATTTTTTTGATTGATCGTGTTAGAATATGCAATTTAAAAATAATATATTTTCATCAAATAATAAGGCATTTTCATCAAAATTAAATATAATAAATAAGCAACACAAAAATTTATTTTTAAATTCGAATTAAAACAAATTATTAGTTGCAGATATCAATTTTTACTTGTTTGAAAGAAATAATTGCTAAAGATCTTATTTGTTTTTTCTTCTAATATCCTTTTTTCTTAACTAATATAAGAAATAAATATAAATATTACTGTAAATAAAATTCTAAGAATTTCTCACACAACATACACACACATACACACACATATATATATATGTAACTGAACAAATAATTATTAATTTTTCTAGCAGATTTATTTTTGGATAGATAAGTCAGGATATTTATGTAAAATCTTGACAATGTCATTTCCTATAGTGTGTGTGCAAAGCAATATATATACTCACTTATTAACAAAAACTTCCAAGCCTTTTCTTCGATCTTCAATAAAATCTTCTTCAAATATGCCATCATCACCACGAAAAGGCATTTGACGCTTCCATGCTTTTCCAGGTAAAGGTGGAACCACAATCTATAATAGCAAATAGTTTTACTATATTGCAATACATTTTAAACAATACTTATTCAATAAATAATCATGAATGATTTTATTAAATGAATTTTTGTTATAAACTCTTAACAAGACAAATTAGTAAGACTTATTTAAATTATAATATGTTATCTTAGTACTAATCTTTACACTGTCTTATTTTTATCATTACTACTTTAAGAGAAGAGACTTGGTTTTAAGGCCATTGCACGTTAAAAAATTTTAGTCGTAATCGTAAAGCCGTAAATAAATCAACCAATCACAGTTCAAATATTCTTATTATGTTTTAGAATGTTTAATTGTGATAATTTTCTTACAACCTTATGATTATGACTAAAATTTTTTCACGTGCAATGGCCTTTAGTAACTAACCTTGCTATCTCTTTCTAATTCATTTCTCAGCCATTCAAAATCACTATATCGTCTTCTTACAGTTGAGTCTTTCACTTTAAAGACAGGCAAGTTTGTCTAAAACAAGTAAGAATTGGAAGATTAAAACAAAGTATGTTTTTTAGTATAGCCATCTTGAAATATATACATTTATATATAATATATATCGTGCTATATAGTATAAAAAATAAATGGATTATTTATGATTATTTATGATCGTATCCATCACATATCTTTGCAATGTTACATTTTCATGCTTTTTATTGCATTGAACATTACACATACTTTTATAAACCATATAAAAATTAAAATACAAGGATATGTCAAAATGATTTGAGACTATTGCATCTGCTTTGAAGCACAACGACAAATTATTTCGGCTTTTATCAATATGATAACAGGCACAGCCCACGATATACCTAATCATTGGACGTAATCAAATTACAGCTGTTCGACATGAAAATATGCCCGAATCAAAAGAATCGCAAAAACAAAATTTTATCGCATGTCAGACGCGCGTTTAACATGGTCGCGGAAAATATTTGAAGCGAAATGGACATTACTCACCCTCATACGAACTTCATAATCGGTATATCGTTTCTTGCCGACTCCGTGCGTGATCGGATTAATCACATCGATTTCAAGAAAGTTCGCAGGTGCCGCGTAAGCGTCATCCAGCGTCTGTTTTTTCACGTTTAAGCGTCGTGTAGCGTCTACCGTCGTGTCCGCCATTTCCTATTTTCAATTAAATACGCTCCCGTGCGAGAGTTTCGCTTCTACAAAACGCTGCCGATTGTATATTGCGGGTATAACGAAGCACCGTCCGTCAAATGACAGCACTCGGCAACTTGACACAATTCACTCCTCCCCTCTCACTCTCTCTCTCTCTCTCTCTCTCTCTCTCTCTTTCCTTCTCACTCGTGTGTGTATATACGTATTACGTCAAAGTATAATTGTATAGTAAACACACTTAACTCTAATATTGTGGGAGATTCAGATCGCGTCGAAATTCGACATCCAATAGAGAAATTTGTTTCATAGGATAAGATATATTACTAACTGAAGTTCCTAGAACGCAATTCTTTCACTAGTAAAGTTTATTCTAGATATAGTTTCAGCCAATGAAATCACATCGCTGTCTAATTTAAAATACAATTGGCCAATCTTGATCGGCCTAATCTTGAATTAAACATGTCCCTCTAGTAATGGATGATTCAAAGTTGCTCGCAATTCCCGCTTTTTTTTTAGCGCATGTGCAAAACATGTTGAGTATTTCGTGAAAGCAGCGCATAAAAAGTGTTTCAGTTCACTCGAGTCTGCTAAAAAATGATAAGGTTTATTCAAAAATATAGTTGATTCAAACCAGCGGAGGAATAGAAGGTACTGATTAATTCTCTATTAATTTTAATGTATACATACCTTTGCCAATAATATATAATTATCTCCGACGTAAAGAAAAATATGGAACCATCAGGAAAAAAGATAATGTAATAATAAAATATAATTATATATACATATTTATATTTAATTATATATGAATTCTTTTACATATGACGAAAATGTTAAATAAATAATGAAATACTTTTGTTCATAATATGTGTGTATGTGTGTGTGTGCACAACGCGTGTACGCAAAAAAATCTAAATAAATATACTTTTTATTTTTTATGCAAACAAATCGTATAATTTTAATAAATTCATGAATTAAATAACTATTCGAAATTGTAGATATTGTTTAAAGATATTTGTTTAAAGACATATGTTTTTATGATATAATTTTAAAGTTCAATAAAATGACAAGTTTTGTTTAATATCTTATATACTATTATATTGATAATGCATTATGTTTCATAATTAAACATTTAAGAATAAAAACTTTTTCTAAACATACGGGTTGAACCATTTTTTTTTATTGTATAATATAGTAGGCACAAATTTTTCAATATCGTGGGATGTCAGATATTAAATTTTGATGTACATGAAATTTTGAAATATACATTTACATATATGTATATGTACAATTGTTTACGCATAGAGTTATTAGTATATAATGAAAAATTATAATAAAATATGAATGGAGCGACTCTCAATATAATTCTATGAAATGTCTTTAGGAAAATTTCTCTTTAGAAGTTTATTTTTCTTTAAACAATATGCTTTTTGTTTTTGTTATTAATTATAACAATTATAATTTACAATACATGAAAATTCATTTAAATAGTTTATTCATATTTATGAGTTTAAAATCAATATCTTATTATATTTATACATTATATCTTATTAACGAAAGGAAACATATTTTAAAGATAAAGGATATATAAATATAACATAATTTTCATTCTTTCTGTAAATTCTACTGTTTTATAGATTTATAGAATATTTAACATCTATTTATATATTATGATCTAGATAATTATACATTATATATCGATGTACATAATTTATTTTCAGTACATTAATAATTAGACGTAACGTAATTTGCTAAAACTACATGAACAACTCGCGAAAAATACTTCGTTTTATATATGTATATAAATTCTGAAGATTTTTTTTATCTCTTCTCGATAGATGAAAAATTCTTCGCGATGTATATATTCTGTCATTTATATGATGTAAAATTTTTTTCCTAATCTTTTATTTATCTTTGATATATGCGTTATTTTCAATAACTATTTGCTGTTCGGATGAATTCGTGTCAGCAAAAGCATGTTTGATATGTTAAATCTTTCTACTATTCCCTAATTATCAGCTTCCGCTCATTATGATCTCAAATATAAACTCTACGAGGGAGAATTTTGATATCTTTTAATAACGATTAATTTTTAATTCCGTGAAAACGCTAGCAGCGTACTGATTAAAGCGCATGACAGAATGAGGCGTTGAGGGGCCAAAATTCCGGGTCCAGGCGTTGCCGCATTACAGTAATCGTTTAAACAGGAGCAAACTTCTTGCCTACCACCAAAACCACTTCGTTGATAACACTTGCCCTTATAATTTGATTCGTCCCATCCGCATCCACGAA
This sequence comes from Cataglyphis livida, assembly GCA_039654365.1. Taxonomy (NCBI): domain Eukaryota; kingdom Metazoa; phylum Arthropoda; class Insecta; order Hymenoptera; family Formicidae; genus Cataglyphis; species Cataglyphis livida. Next base: position 4,530,200 of record JBCEZV010000009.1, read on the forward strand.
TAACTCGTGTATTAGGTGGTACTGTATATAAAAAAAAAAAAAGAACAAATTTATTTCATTTCAGATATAGATTCTGAAATAGATTTTTAAATTTAGAAACAAATCATGATATATGTATATTATGTAAATTAAAATTTAACGATATTATTTATATAATGCAATCTTAATACGTACGGCCGTTGACGCTAAACTCGATGACTTGTGTAATTTTGCGGCACATTGTATATTTCGCGCCGTCCCTGAGATCCGAACAATCCATCTTCATGGTGTCTGGAGGAATAAGGTCGGCGCATTGGCTATTATTGCGGCTGTTGCACTGATAACATTGTATAGCATCAACACCTGTAAAATATTGCAATCGATTTATGTCGTCAGTATCGTCATTCATTTATGAAAATTATACTTAACTACAGGTTGTAATTATTAGTTGAATTATTTTGAAAACATACAGTTACAAATTTGGTTCAAACGAGATTTTTTTATTCAATTGAAACAATGACAGAAAATAAGAAAGTTTATTAAAATTTTTTATCATATGCGAATAAAATTTAATGTTAATAAAATTTATTATTATTTTTCAATTTTATGTTATTTGACATAATTATTGTTCCATCGCTTATATTATATGTATACGTTAACTATAGTGAATAATCCAATAATATTTGTGATTGTTTCTCTAATTTAGCTTGCCTGTAATATTATTTCTTTGTCAATATTATGCGATAACAAGGTTAAAGATCGCAATGGAAAGAAGAGATAACTAAATCGAGAGGCATAATTTTGTCAAATTTTGCCTAAAATCGTTTAGCGACTTCGATAACTATATAATATCTAGTAAAAAATAGAGGAATATGTTTTATTCCCTTGAGTTTCTCATTCATTGCGTACACATAGTTTAAAGAGTTATTAATTTTATATGAAAAGAATTAAAAAAGAATTCGTGATATATTTATACGGAGGGTGTAAACATTACGGAAAGGATGCACTACTTTTATCAATCGATCATCGCATACGTCATCGCATATACGGATATAGTTCATCGAACCCTCGGTGATGTTACCCCGTAGAAAAATCAATGCAGCCACGCCAGCTGCATGCCCCCGGAAAGATATATTTGTAGACAGTCAGACTGTCTTCTTATATCCGTGCATTCCGATTTTATTTTTACCATAAACTCACGAAAGTATCCGTCAAAAATCATTATTTTTTTTTTTTTTATAAATTCACGATAACAAATAACTTGCATTATTTGCGATTCTTGTGCGTGCAGCGAACGATAGATAAGAACGATATTACGATCATTAAGCAACCGATTTACAAATCTTGTAAGAATGACTTTCAGGACTTATATAATTTATGTCTGCCAATAAGATTTTTTTTTTTTTTCACGTTACGCTAAATTCTAATAATTGAAATTTGCTTTATAATTCACAGTTGTGAATTATAAAGCAAAATATTTCGGTAGCGCAATCATGTGATTTTGTTGTACCCTTTTTTTTTTTTTTTTTTTTACATTTTATTATTACACCAACATTTATAATGTCGCTTTGCAATGTCATTATGATTGTGTCTTAATTTAAATACATCTTATAAAACATCTTACAAAAATAGTACATATAAGCACGTTAAGATTATAGCACATATTTATAACACACGTCTTGTTTTTAGCACATCTTCAAATAATCCGCAACGCACATCTCGAATCTGGACGTAGAAAACTACACACTCCCAAATATATTTCCGTCACTTACCGCTATAGCACAAAAACAGAAGGATGCATAGAGTGATAAATCTCGCTCTAAAAACTCTCTTCATCTTTCTTTTCCTTCCTCCTCTTGGAACAATTGGAACTTGAAAGAATATGCTGTCCGTCGAGAAGCTTCACAATTGTTGCGAAATGCCGTAACGTAATCACAGAAAAAAAATAAAGAAAGATACGAAAGAAATATACAAAAAAAGTGTGGAGGAAAAGAGAGATAAGGGAAATTAAAACAGGCGGAAAAGGGGAAGGAGAGATAGAAACGGAGGAAGAAGAGGAGAGAGAGAAAGAGAGAGAGAGAGAGAGAAAGAGAAAGAGAAAGAGAATCAAGAATTGAAAAGGCCTGGAGGTATCATTTGAGACTTGGAGGACTGAGAAAGCACTGCTAATGTACGGCGCTAGCGTGTGGCGCAAGCTCACTAACTTCTAGCATCAGATGTATACAGCACCAGCGAGCGATGCTGAACACGCGATTACGAATTACGGCCGAGGAAGGGGGAGCAAGCAAGGCGAGGTAGTTGACGGTGGGAGGAGACCCGTGGAGAATATATGCGGCTCATCTACGAATAACTCCAGGATCGATCGATCTTGCTATCGCTATACGAAATCTCTTCTGATTGCAATTTTCCGCTATTAGACCAAGTAGTGTTTTGTATAATCGATATTTTTCGATGATAAAAATTTACGCTTTCTAAAAATTCATTATGGAGAATTATAAGCATGATTATAATTAATAGAAATATTATATAAATGTTATATAAATTGGATTATATAATATTGTATAAATATTAAATAAATTATGAATGCAATTATTTTATAAACTATAAAATTGCCGTTTAAGAAAATTGATGCTATATCTGAGAAAATTACAGTGCTAATAAAATATATATTACGCGGAAATACATATATATTAATATTACATTATTAGAAAATTATGTTGCCAAAATCTTTGCAATAGAGTTTATTAAAATGATGAATGACGAATGAAATTCAAATAAGGATAATAATCTTATATATATTTATCGTTTTTCATCGATATTAAATTTACATAATGCTCTCATACTGTGTCAATTTATGTATGCTTATATAACGCGTTTATACTATTTCAAGGCCACACAAGATCTATTTATATCAGTTATCTGTGAAATCAGTTTAGAAAAGATATAAAAAATTAATAATATTCTAAACAGCATAAAAAAAATTAAAAGTTATCTTACAAGTCGTATCTTTAAGGGCATGTTCTGTATGGGATTTATTTAAAAAAGTTTAGAAAGTTTTACAAAAGAGAAAGAAAGGGAAAAGAAAAATAAAATGAAAAATTTACGATAAAATGATCTAATCACTTTAATAATACACGTTGTCACAGAATTGTGAAAATAATATAATTTCACCTATTTAATAATAATTCCATTTGACGAACTGAAAAAGAATGTTAAACGTTCTGCAAAGAATTGGCACGAACATATGGGTTAAATAGGTAAGGCTGCGGATGATACGGCCAGCTTTACGCTCAAATGGAGACTAAAGTGGTAGTTTGGAGCACGTTGAGTGGATAATGTCCATCTTCCTGTGACACGCTCAACGTCACGAAACTGTCACACTACTCATGTATTTGCGCGTCACGTATTCCTACAAAAGTTCCCGTTAAAGTAATACAAAAAAGAAAAAAATAATACAAATATTTTCTCCAATCCTTGTCCTCGATTTTTCCGATGCTCGTTAATATAAACTGGATGATGTTGTACCTGCCTCTCTAATTAGTCTGCACGCACCAAACGATTAGATAATTGCTCGTAATTTTTTCAGTTTATTTTTCATTTCCTCATTCTTTTTTTTTTTTTACTAATGTAAAATTTTCTAATAATCTTTTTTTATTATCGATTTTTATATCATTTGCGAAATTGGAGCGAATGATAACGCGAGTTACGCAACAATCTTCTTCGATCAATTTTCACAATTTTATGAAAAATACGTTTGTATTTCACCCTACAATCTCTTTTTAAATTTGTTAATTTTTTAATTTGTTTCGATCTTAAACAGAATTTGACATTTTTTTTCTTACTTTAAATGATATGAATGAGAAGAATTGCTAGCAATTAAACGAGCTAGCAATTAATTTGTCGACATATCTCGGATGTTTGATATCTATTTTTCTAATCCTTGTTCGAAGACTAAGATTGTAGCTTTGATAATAAAAAAAATTCACAAGCAAAGTATAATGCGAGGCACGGCAAGGATATTTGTTGAAAAGTCAGCAGGACGACCGATATATTCCTCGAAGATGTATAATCGCGACTGTCTCTAGTTTCGCTTAGATTGCTCCGATGCTCGTTACATGATCGCCATATCTATTTGCAGGTACACATATAGGTGCAAATTAATATTAAATAAATCTTTCATATGGCCGGCATTAACATACTTAGCATTTTAGCGATTCGCCAACAGTCCCTGACATATTTTTAGCAGTTATAATTCGTATTGCCAATATTTTTGTCATGTTACTTGATATGTTAATCCATCTAAATGTCGACGACAAAAAAGCAAGACGTCTAAATAATTTACATTTTTATTTGTATGTAATATAAAACTGAATATATGAATATGATTTATATAAATAAAATTTATATGAATTGTTACATATTATACAATATAACATAACACATCACTCAATAAGTCTCCGGTCTAACTAAGAAAAACAAATTTTTTTTTTTAGAAATCACGTGGGTCTGTCAACAATGTTGCCATTATATGTCAGACCGGGGACTTATTGAGTGATGTGTTATATCAAGATGACTGAGATTTTTTTAGACTCTTAAAAATGATTTGACACACGAAAATTTGAATATAAGAAAATTCACATTTTCTGTAGTTATTATTCTCGGAAAATAAAGTTTATATTATCTTTATATTATCAGCTGCATGCGGAGAAAGAAAAGTGTGATTGAACGAATAAGTCGATTTTAAATTTAAATAATAAATTAAATTAGTATCGACGTTAAAAGGATAACATCGATCTATTACATTGCCAACTTCGTATCGAAATGTTAAATGTAATTGATAACGATAAAGTGTCGGTTGTTTTATGAAATCTAACCCAACAGGATTCAATTTTCTAACTTACAGTTTTACAGTTACTTGTAATTGATTTGAACGCGATGAATTATTTGGTAAGAAATATCTTGCAGTAATCTTGCAGTAATGCATTATATTAAGGCACTAAACTATGAAACTGATTAATACATCAATTATAGAATTTTTCTTATAATTTACGTACTTTTATTTACAGAAACTTAATTTTTACTAAGTTGTACAATAAGCAATTATACAGTAAAAATCATCAATTGTAAGATATGAATTTTGCTTTTTACAGTAGTTATACATCTTCGATGTTGTATAGTCCGTAAAAAGAATCACAGGTTATAATGCAAACAAGATTGCGTGTATTGCAAATATTATTAATTCTATGTATTTTTCAGAAAGGTGAGTTTTTTTTAATCGAGAAAATGATTGACTTTTAAGGTCAATATAACTGTAATTGTATAAAGCGCCTGCATCTCTCGAAATAGAGGTTTCAAACCATGACAATATTCGCCAACTGATATTTATTTCGATAAAAAGTTAGGTAATAAACTAACCGATTAATCGCTATATAATTATAACCATATATAATATTATGTCGGAAACCTCTACGTCGAAATAAACAATAGAAACGTCTTTCGGTAATACAGCTTTTTCTTTTCGCCTCTGTAACTGCTACTCTACAATCACCGACGATAATACGAATAGAAGAATGCACCGCGATCAAATGTTATCAGTGCAGCAGTAAAAAGGATGAAGATTGCACCGTTAACAAAGTACATTTTAAATATCTGAAACTGTGTCCGTCAGGTCATCCTTATTGTCGTAAAGCCGTTTACGTGTGTGAGTATGTTGTAATCACTCGATATTATAATTATCTAATCGTAAATTAATAGATTTGTAAATGCGTGCGTTCTATATCGTTATCTTAAATGGCAAAGTGAATGGAGAAAATTTTACATCATCAAATTACAAAATGAAAAATACATTCCTTTACATTTTATTGTCTTTTAAACTTATCATAAGGGTGGGAGCATTTTTTAAGATATTTATCATTACATAAAAATTGTACATTAAGCATGTTTGTTTTATTGTTTACAATTATACATTTGTTTATGCATTTCAAATATTTGAATAATTGCAATATTTTTTTGTAAAATATAATACATATACATGTTCCTAAACATGTGGGGAAAATTTTGGGAAATGATTTCTTGAAGGAATGTTTATATATATAATGTCATAAAATATATATATATATATAACACATCACTCAATAAGTCTCCGGTCTAACTAAGAAAAACAAATTTTTTTTTAGAAATCACGTGGGTCTGCCAACAATGTTGCCATATATGTGTCAGACCGGGAACTTATTGAGTGATATGTTATATATATATAATTGAATAAAAATATTGTAATTTCTCATATACTCGTCAGTATGTTCCACGATTACAAAAATTATATTATAATTTTTACCATAATATGTTTTTATAATATGTGTACGTGCGCCGAATATAATAGGATTCTCCAAAAATTCCAGACTACTTCATGGACACGCATAACGACCTGACAATGCGCGAATGCGCGAAATCGCGAAATAGCAATAAGGAATGTTATCGAGGACGTTATAGCCGGGATAGTTATCAGCTTGTATGCGAATGCGTGGGTTACGGCTGCAATCGATCTCGACGATGCTCACCCGGCCTCGCGATCTACTTTCTATGTACGCTCCCCGTGATTGTGTTTTATTTTATTACCAGGAACGATGCGTGACCCAATTGATTATAATAAGTAAATAGTTATAGATAAATGTTTCAAAATACGTTCTCATCGGGCGCGAGATGAATCCTGATGTACGATAAGTTATACATCGCGCCCTTCTTGCACATACCCGTAGCCGTGTAAGTTTACATATGTACGTGAATCAGATTATAATTATCTCGTAGTATTAGTAGAAAAGAAAGAAAAACATGTTGAATATTTCGTGAAAACAAGGCAAAAAGTGAGTTTCAGTTCACTCAAGTCTGCTAAGAAATAATAATGTTTATTTTAAAATATAGTTGATCCAAAACAGCAGGGGATGAAATAGAAGGGACTGATTAATTCTCTACTATAATCTAGATAATTATACAATGTATATCGAGGTACATAATTTATTTTTAGTACATTAATAGTTGAACGTAAAAATCTTTTGCGTTGCTATATATTCTGCCACTTATATAGTATAAAATTTTTTTCCTGCTCTTTTATCTGCGCTTTGATATATGCGTTATTTTCAATAACTATTTGCTGTTCGAACATGAATTCGTATCAGCAAAAGCATACTCGATATATTAAATCTTTCTACTGTTCATCAGTTTCCGTTTATCATGGTCTCAAATATAAACTCTACGGAGGAGAATTTTGATATTTTTTAATATTAACAATTAATTCCGCAAAAACGCTAGCAGCATACTGATTAAAGCGCATGAAAAAATGAGACCTTGAGGTGGCAAAATTCCGGATCCAGGCGTTGCCGTATTACAGTAATCATTTAAACAGGAGCAAACTTCTTGCCTACCACCAAAACCACTTCGTTGATAACACTTGTCCTTAAAATTTGATTCATCCCATCCGCATCCACGAATAATTCGTGTATTAGGTTGTACTGTATAAAAAAAAGAACAAATTTGTTTTATTTCAGATATAGATTCTGTATGATAATTAAAAAAATGATGTGGAAACATTTTTATGTCAATTGTAAACGTTTATTGGGCAAATATAAATCGTAGGAAATTTTATAATAACATGTATCAATTGATCTTCTTCGAAATTTAAAAACACATCATGATAAATGCGTATCAAGTAAATTAAAATTTAACGATATTATTAATGCAATCTTAATACGTACGCTCGTAGACGCTAATTTCGATGGTTTGTGTAATTTTGCGACACATTGTATATTTCTTGCCGCCTCTGAGATCCAAACAATCTACCTTCATGGTGTCTGGAGGAATAAGTTCGGAGCATCGGCTATTAGTGAGACTATTGCACTGATAACATTGTATAGCGTCAACACCTGTAAAATATTGCAATCGATTTACTTCGTCATTATCTGTCATTTATTTACGAAAATTATATTTAATAATTCCAGTTTATAATTATTAGTCGAATTATTTTTAAAAGATGTAGTTATAAATTCGGTTTAAACGAGATTTTTTTATTCAAACAATGACAGAAAAGTTTTGAAATTTTTTATCACATGTGAATAAAATTTAATATTAATAAAATTTATTATTATATTTCAATTTTCTTATTTGACATAATTATTATTCGATTGCCTATATTATGCGTATATACATTAACTATAATGAATGATCCAATAATATTTGTGATTGTTTCTCTAATTTAGCTTGCTTGTAATGTTATTTCCTTATAAGGTCATTATGCGATAACAAGGTTAAAGATCACAATGGAACGAAGAGATCGAGATACATATTAATTTTGTAAAATCTTCGCTAAAGTCGTTCATACAACGATTTCGATAACTATAATATCTAGCAAAAAATAAAGGAATATTCCCTTGAGTTTCTCACTCATCGCGCACACGCTTAAAAAATTATTAATTTTATATGAAAAGAGTTAAAAGAGAATTTGTAATATATTTATACGGAAGATGTAAACGGAAAAGGCGCAATACTTTTATCAATCGATCATCACATACACAAATATAATTCATCGATATATAACACATCACTCAATAAGTCTCAATAACTCTAACTAAGAAAAACAAATTTTTTTTTGTCAACAATGTTAACATTATGTGTCAGACCGGGGACTTATTGAGTGATGCGTTAATCATGCGATTTTGCTGCGCCCTTTTGTACATTTCATTATTACACCAACAATTATAATGTCGCTGTACATCTCGAATGTAGACGTGGAAAACTATACACTCAAATATATTTCTGTCACTTACCACTGTAACACAAAAACAAAAGGATGCTGCATAGAGTGTTAACGATATATTTCGCTCTAAAGGCTCTCTTCATCTTTCTTCTCTTTTCATAGAACGATTGAAGTATAAATGCTGTTCGTCGAGAAACTTCACTAATTCGAGATAACGTAACGTAATCACGGAAAAAAATAAAGAAAGATACGACACAAATATACAAAAGTGGAGGAAAAGAGAGATAAGGGAAATAAAAACAGGCGGAAAATAGGAAGGAGAGATAAAAAGCGGGAAGAAAGAGAGAAAAGGAGAGCAATATATATGGCTCATCTATGAATAACTCCAGATTCGATTGATCTTGCTATTGATTGACGAAATCTCTTTTGACTGCATCCGTTTCTCTGTTATCAAACTTGTAGTGTTTTGCATAATCAATATTTTTCAATGGTAAATATATATATATATATATATATATATATATATATATATATAACACATCACTCAATAAGTCTCCGGTCTAACTAAGAAAAACAAATTTTTTTTTTAGAAATCACGTGGGTCTGTCAACATCTGTTGCCATTATGTGTCAGACCGGGGACTTATTGAGTGATGTGTTATATATATATATAAATATATATATATATATATAATTTACGCGTCCAAAAATGGAGAATTACAAATATGTTTATAATTAATATAAATATTATACAAATATTATATAAATTGTATTATATAATATTGTATAAATATTAAATCTAAATTATAAATGTAATTATTTTACAAACTATAAAATTGCCATTTAAAAAAATCGATTATTTGCGAGGAAGTTAAAGTGTTAATAAAATATATAGTAAAATATATAGTACAATGTATTATGTATGTTCTGTATGGGATATATCAAAGAAAATGGTTGGAAAATTTTACAAAAGAGAAAGAAAGGAAAAATAAAAATAAAATGAAAAATTTACGAGAATATGATTTGATTCACTTTAACAATGCACATTGTCACAGAGTGGTGTAAATAATAGTAGAAAAGAAATATTACAAAAATATGTTCGCGAAATACAGTATAATATGTGTTCATATAATCGTTAAGTAAGTAAAGATTTATCATAAAATATTATTAATAAAATAGACAAGTAAAATCGTAAAAAGCAAAATAAAAAAAAAAAATAAATCGTGTTTTATATTTCGTATATATTATTATCGTTACATTACTCGAATTATCAATATTGTAATAAAAGTAATAATCGATATTTTATTGAAAAAAGAAGCCTACATCATCTCTTCATATCGTTCCATGATTCGACCTAGTATTGTTTCAGGAAGTAACAAGTAACTCGGGATATACGAGCGCAACGCAGTAGCTTCCGTTTCGTCAATCATGATATATAGACGCAATGAGATAGATTATATAACGACGAAGAGAGAGAGAGAGAGAGAGAGAGAGAGAGAGAGAAAGAGAGAGATAAAGATGACAAAATGGCAAGAGATGTCATCGAGCGACAAGGTCGCGAGGGACGATAGAAAGCAAGAGTTAATTTGCCGGCAAAAAAAAAAAAGAGAGAAAATATGTCACGAAAAAAAAATAGATGCCTCCTCTCTTCCTCAATATGAGATTCTCTTCCCGATCGTCAAGTAAAGTGAAAACTGCGAAGTAGACAGACGGCGTCATCGGCGTCGTCGCGGCGACGCTAACGGCGACGCCGATCCGGATGAGGTGATGGGCGCCACAACGGCGGGCATCTCTCCCTCCGGTCCGCCCTATCCTTGTAATAACCCTCGCCTTATTTCACATGCCCCAGCGCGTGTACGTATCGAGTGCGATTAACGGCGTTTTTTGTAAATCCAAAGCAGAATTGTGGCGTATTACAGATTTTAAAATTACGTTTACATGAATTGTCTACGTGACATTCATACTTCCTTCAAATAAACGTGCAACCTATATAAATTATTAAAAATCAAATGTCAGAATATAAAAAAGATTAATTATATTATAAAATATTAATATTAATAAAATATTTATATATAACACGTCACTCAATAAGTCTCCGGTCTAACTAAAAAAAATAAATTTTTTTTTTTAGAAATCACGTGGCTCTGTCAACAATGTTGCCATATATGTGTCAGACCGGGGACTTATTGAGTGATGTGTTATATATATTATATTTATGATATAATAATTTATATATATCTTCTTTTTTAACGATATAAAATACAGTTCGTTACTTTCGACCTATTAAGATGTTACTGGAATCTAAAATAGAATTGGAAAAGAATAATGTTATCAAACATGATGTAAACTTTTTCTTTCTCGCGATTGAATTTGAAAATCTCTAGGAGGAACTAAAATTGTGTAAGAGGAAAACATCGTGGCAATGACAAATATCTTTGTACGCGCGTATACAATATACTGCGTAGAAGAAAATGCTATCCCACGCCTTAGCTAAGGGAGAGGGATCCATACAAAGGGAAAGAGCGAAAGGGCGAAATCTATACGCCGTCGTGCGCGTTACGGGACGAAGCTTGGCGAACGGTGGTGAATAAAATGTCGTGGAAGGAATACGTGGGGTAGGAGAGAGAAAATAGGGGGAGGCGAGTAACGCAGCTTGGAGAACGGAAAGCTCGCGGGGTCGTACTCGCGATCGGTCTGTCTACGCGACGACAACAGTCTTTCTCTCTCTCTCTCTCTCTCTCTCTTTCTCTTTCTCTCTCTCGAAGGACGCTATAGTTAGCGTATAGTTTACGTTTCTACAACATCGTGAAAGCGAAAGTTATCGAAAGAAACGAGATGCACCGAAGGATCACGATTTTGCTCATCGCTTCAGCGCTCGTTGTGGCAGTTCATTCTGGTGACGTAACTTTTTATGTTAATCTATCTATAATAATATGCTGTAATAATAAAATGTCAAATCAAGAATCAAATTTTCTTTCAAAGCGAACACTTGTGCGTTAATTAAATTTGAACGAACATCTTTGTTCAACTTGTTGTTTGTTTTTTCAAACAACAAGCGACTTGAAAAATAAACAGCGATGTTATAGCTATAATCTATCGAAAATTTATCTCTATGCAAACGTTTATTAAAACAAAATGTAAAACTTTAATTTAATAGAAATTTTGTTTAAAAACCTTTTTTGATTATAAGGAATATATAGTTATATATAAACTTAAATAGCTATTAGTAATACAATATTCATTTATAATATCGAGATCGTGGGGATTGTTTGATTTTAAGTTTATGATTATATGTAATCATGAATTGAATATCATTATATATTATAATATATATTAAGATTATATGAATTGTATACAAGATTTTAACTCAGTGTGTGTGTGTGCGATTAAAATTAATTAAAATTATGATATCAGATTTTGAGATATCCGAGATTTTCATCTACATGAAAAAAAAAAAAAAAACATAACGTATTAAAAGAAATATTAATTCTATTAATCCGATTAAAATTATATCATTTTTTTTATTATTACATGAAACAAATCGATGCAATTATAGATCACATTTTATAATTTTGCGTATCTGTCTATCTAGTATTATTTTTCTTTGTTCTCGTATTTGACGAACATCATGAAAGAGGGTTGCGTTTGAGCGAGAAAGATGTATATATATATACAATGCTCTATATATGTACAATTAAGGGATGAAGCGTCGCGACGCTTGGCGCCACTTTGCGACCTAAATAATAACAACCTCAACACAACATCGGTCGACCCGTATAGGAGTCAATTTATACACACACACACACACACACAGAATCACACACACACATAAATATATATATACGCATCATTTCTTCTTGCTCAGTTTATTTTTCTAAAATTACTAATGATTTAAAAAAAAAACTTTTCCAACAAAAGTCAAACAACTTTCTTTTTTCAAAAAGTAAATAATAATAAAAAAATTGTTATATATATTTCAAAGAGAAAAAAAAATACAGAGTTACTTTTTTATATAGACTCATAGGTGCAAGAAAGAGATTTTTCTTTTTTTTTATTAAAGTATCAAGGAAAGAAGTGAATTTTATTCGTACTTTATCTTCCTTCTCTCTTGCAGGGCGAAAAAATATAAATAATAATTTTAATGATTGATAAAACGTGTGCGATATAAGCGATCAGCTTGACTCGTACAGGCTGGCTTATATATTATCTAATATATTTCTTATCTCGGCAGACGTGTTAAAATGCTACATGTGCACCTCGCTGTCAAACGATACTTGCGGTTCCGCTTTGACAACAAGATCATTACAACCGGTGGAATGCACCGGTACTAAGATAATGGATTGGCAGAGAGACATTCAGCAACACAGAATCCTCAACAAGATCGCAGGACTTTTCGAGATTGACGAAGCGCTACGACATTATACGGGGGTTCCTCGGGACATGGCTTGCGCTAAAATGATCCTTAACGGCAAGTTATCTCTGGAAATGTCTATGTATAAAATACGAGAATGTTTGAATGTTTGGGACAATTAACGTTAAAAATGCCATGTATTTTTTACAGTCGCGAATAAAGAAGTGATCGTGAGAACATGTCAAACGGCCAAAACGGATCTCATTGATCCCTGTGAAACGATGAAGGCAAAAATACAAAAGGAACAGCTGGGTAAGATAGAGCAATGCGCGCTCTGTAACACGGATGCCTGCAACGGCACGACAATTGTGTCTCCTGAAATATTTTATATGCTTCTATCGCTTCTCGGCGCTCTCATTCACGTTGCTTTTTATCATTGGGCGTAACCGTTTGCGTTCACCATTTATGTATTCTCCTTAGAAAAAAAAAAAAAAAAAAAAAAAAAAAAAAAAAAAAAAAAAAAGCATATGTATATAATAAATCATTCGACATCAGACATCATACATACTTCTTATGTAACTCAATAATAATGTCTTCCACATGATTAGTACATACATGTATGTACTAATAATGGAGAGACGAGTATATATATATATTATTTATCATTACTTATATCTTATTATATATTTAATATGCGCTATGTTGAACTATGCAGACATTGCAGGGTTGGTTACAACGCAATATATGAGCTCATCGCGAATAACTTATTTAAGTACATTTGTATTTCGTGTAAACCCATGGTCGAAATTCATTATTATATATATA
>JBCEZV010000009.1:4544199-4574521 GCA_039654365.1 Cataglyphis livida
TTCTTTAACTTTCGAGAACAAAATTATCAAATTATCAAATAAAACTATAAAATGTATGAATACTTCAATAAATTACACATAAAAAGAAAAGTCATTTTGCATTTGAAAACCATTTAAAATACTTATTTATCCATTTTACATTTAAAATAGATTCGAAAAACTCATTTTAACTCATTTTGCATTTCAAATATATTTTTTAAAGTATTTTATATTTGGCATTTTAAATGCAATTCGAAAAGCATTTTGTCCAGCCCTGGTTACTTTCTGTCTGTCTGTCTCTCTCTTTCTCTCTTCTGCCATATTATCGCATCTCTTCCTCTCAAAAGTCTTTCGTTCTGAAAGCTGTCGTCGTTGTTCAGAAGCAAAAAAAGCGAGCATTCCAAAGCTGATGTCAATAAAATAATCGATTTATGATGGAGCGACGTATCAATAATGCGCACTCAATTAGAACCGTAAATATAACGCCTGCTATGGAGTACATCAAGCATATACTCGACTAATGTACTTTTCTAGGTGTTTGAAAAGAAATATAAATGATTAGAAAACATTCAGTTAAGAACTATATTTTTCGTTCTCCTCTTCAATTTTTTTAAAAGATCATATCATTAATATTGAAAATAATTGTTTAAATTATATTAATAAAAATAATTATTTTTATCGATTGGATGATCGAACATCTTGGTTTAATGTTGGATAAAATTGTCCTTGATAAAGTACCTAAATTTTAATCTTCAAAATAAATAAAATAAAAGAAAATAGATGAACTCTTAATTTTAATAGATTCTCAAAGAAAATTTATAAATTTTTTTACAAATCATGATTATTTCTAATTATAACTAAAAGATTTGCTTTTCTCATATCAAGTTAATGCAAAAAAAAAAGTTTATTATGCAGTATTATAATTTAAGAAAATTCGACTTAATGACGGGAGGAATGATTTGCGACATTTTTTTTAGTTCGCGCATTTAATCCGCTTATAACCAAGCTTGTAAACCACAAACAAAGAATCACAAAAATAACTATTAAGTAAAAATGAAATCGCACGCCACTTGTAAAAGCCAATCGATGCGCAATAAATTCTGCTTTATATTGCCATTGCTATTCGTCGCTAATTTGAGCTCGGTCGCGACACGCGTCGCTCGTATCTTGATGTTTCTATAACTTCGCGACTTAAGACCCTAATCTGCTGCGATTTCGTCGCGAATATGCATTCCTCGCTTCTTCGCCTGCGACGTCGCCATAAGCGGATTAGCTTACTCGGACTCGATTTCGCGACTTTATCTGTATATGGCTTCTTCTGATTCTTCTCGATGTCTTTCTCTCTCCCGCGAGTACTTTCCTCTCTCTCGTTAAGGGATTAAGAGGTGCTCGATCGTCCTGTCAAGGCACACGTGGAAATCGGAGATTCTTAAGAATCTCAAAAAGCATAAAAATAGAGTAGCACAAAATAACACTAGGATTAATAATCGCATTAGGTGTAACTTGGAAATATCTTTTCATATAAAATACATATTTTTTAATTTATCTTTTATTTTTTTTATGGCACACAATATATGTAACAAATTGCATCATCTATAAATTTTATTTTCTAATCTTTCTCTCAATTTCTCTATATACCTATTTCTTTTTCTTTGACTTTTTCCGCCATTTTTCTTAAAGAATTTTAAAGAAATTAGATAGATAAATCAATGAAAATAAATTTATCATAAATTTCGTCATCATATAAAGAAACGTAATTTCTATACATGAATAAAAAAAAGGAGGAATTATATTTACAAGCAAAGTAAAAAGTGGTAAAAGAATGAAAAATGAAGAAGATCGAACTCTTTCTGGCTTGCGGAGAAAACTTGCTAAAATCATAATCTTCCATTAAACTAAGACACATGCGCGTATAAAGTACACATGTAATCGATCGTTCGGTATATTATTTTATGTTCAATTGTAAATGCTAAGTATACTCATTGCTTTCTTAGTAAAAAATAATAGATTTTAATAAAGCAAAACTTGATTACAGATACGTTTAAACTTTAAATTATACCAAGTATTGATAAAAAGATTTTCAGTTATTATTAATATCGAATTGCAGAAAGAAATAGAAATTAAAGCGCGGAAGAATCTTTACTCGAAGGTCGTTTATAAATAATACATTATGATAAATTCAATTATCTGTTGCAAATGAATTCTTGACGATGAGCGTAATACAAAAAGTTTTGCCGCAAGCAATTTACCTTGAAGATAATTAATATTGCTCGTAGTTACGGTATCAAAAAATGCGTAATGGATCGATATCAAAAAATGCGTAATCAGCATTAGTATCACGTGGTGCGCCAAGAATGAGATTGATGTAACATACATTGTATAATTAAAACAAACAAGGGACAATTGGAAGCGTCTTAAGTAGGCGGTAAAGACCCCGTCGTCCTTGCAGCTCGCGTGCACAAGCACCATAAAAACCAGCATGCACCAGCATGTCAATTCTGTTAGAGGAATTTTCTTATCTTTTAATATTTACTAATATTTAATATTTTCCATTGAAAATATTCTTTGCAAAATAGCTTTATAATATTTTTTAAATAATTTTTATTGAAATTTAATATTTGTATAGCCTTGATAATTAAATTTAATTATTAATCTAATCTTTTGAAAAATAATACATTATGTATGTTGACGTTATATACAGATTCTTTCAAACAAAAGAATAGAATGAAGTAACCATTCGTGACGAGAATCTGATCAAAAATGCAATATCCAAGTATTCAATAATAATAACTTGGATTCTTTTACAATTATAGCGCAGAATAGCCTTCACGTACCATATTCAGCGCGCCGATACGAATAAAATGAAAGCATTTTATACATGAAGCAACTATTTTTATGAATCGCAAGGAACATAATGGGATTACCATTTATGGAATCCATTATAGCAAGGAAAATTCGAAATACAGAATGAAAGTTAAATTGTATGTATGAAGAATACTTTAGCTTTAACTTTTTTCTGCAGAAATAACTGAATATTCAAATATTCCTGAGATACGTTTTAATGAAAAATATTTAGATATAAATCTCATTATCTTAACATATTGTAACTTAAATTTAATAATTTTATGATATAATAATTTGTAATATTTTTATATTATTTCTATACTTTTATAATGAAAAACAATTATGTTATCTAAAGAAAGTGTATATATATATATATATATATATATATATATATATATATATTTATTTATTTATAAAAATAATTCAAATATTATTGCTATATAATTTTTGCAAATTATAGTTAGCGTTAGAAGACATGTTACACTTGAAATAATCTTTGGATCAAAATTTCTTTTGATATTATCGCAAAAGAATGAAGAATCTTCAGGATTTTTACCTGATGCTCGTTCAAGGACGCTTAGGAAAAGTCAGCGGGATTCCAAGGAATTTCTTGCGTTCCGCCAAGATGAGCGATGGACGTAGCAGTAGAGTTGTTCCTGAACATTTATAAGAAGCTGCCGGCAACGCCGTGATAAATCAAACCGGGGTCCGACATAGGGCACGGGAAGGTAGCGGTGAAGAAAGAGAAGGAAGGTAGGGTTGAACCGGACTCTCGTGGGGTCAGATCAACTTTCGTTGCCGCGCGAAGGAAAGCCAAGGCGGCAGAAGAGGCTGTCGAGATCTCGAGATGAATGCTGAGTAACGTAAAAGAAAAAAACTCATCTGCATTCCTGGCTATATCAATGATGCTGCTCGTTGCTTTCGATAATTAACGGCCTTATCATCAATTAGAACTCCTGAGTTTAGTATAGCAAAATAATATTTTGTACTAGCATTCTTCATTTTTTATCAAAGCTATTTTGATAAATGAACAGAAAAATATATAGCTATCGCAAATGATTTTTATCACGCAATTGTAGATCTTTTCTAAAAGAATAATTTTTTATATTATATGATAATAAAAAAATATTTAGCTTGTAAAAATGTATGTGAGAGAGAGAGAAACAAAAAAGAGAAAGAAAAAAAAAGTATGCGCTGACGTTACCTTGGATTTCATTGCAATATATAGTGATAGTGATTGACAAGTTATCTCAAATTCGAAAGTTTCTATACTGAAGTTAATTTAATTTAATTTTTTTTTTTTTTTAACAAAAAAAATATATCTGCACTAATAAAAACACATAAATAACATAATGAAGTCATCTTAAATGACCAATCCTCTTTTTTAAATTTTAATAATTTTAATAATTTTAATTTTCATAATTTTAATAATTTTTAATTTTAATATTAATTTATGCAATGTATTAAATATATCAAATCTTTTTTAATTATGCAATATTTTGTTACTCTTAAGTAGTATCTCATCTTATTCTTTTCCCACTATCAAACTATAATTATAATTATGATAATAAAGAACGAAAAACTTAATTATGGTTAACACTGTTCTATGTCAGTATATTGAGGTCATTAAAGCTTGATAAGATTACTGAAGAGTGGCAGCATCATGAAGCACGACTAAGCACGATACGATCACGCGGACGAAATATATTCGACAGTTGTCGATAAAGCTCTGCTTGACTCTGACTCCGTCCGGATACATTACTTTGAATGACTGGCGAGCTGCCAGAATGGGTCTATGTGCGCGGTAAACGCGTATGTAATGATGGGTTTCTCGTTCACGCGCACAGGACGTGGCACGAACCACGACGCCCTTCGACGATGGAGCACTATCTTCGACGAGCCCAAGGCCCTCATGTCGGAGGTCTCAAATTGGTGTCTGTCGCGAATTGACATAATGACGGGTATCGTGCCGTACCGATAACACCACTCGAAGGATCGAGTTCGTGCATACGCGTTGCTTCGATCATTTACTAGAATGCTGAGGAAAATCGACAGTTCACTTTAAAATAGAAACTTTTAAATTAGTATTCTTACCTGTTTATTATGTAGAAGATCAATTTATATTATTGCGATAAAATAATTTATTTATTTTAGCCTTTATTTTAGCCGATTTTATTATATTTAAATTTAATTTTTTAAAGCAATAATTTTTTTATGCAAGTTAAAAGTTTAAAATATTATAGAATATATAATATTGTTTTATTAGTTATCATAGCTATTCCATAATGAATATTATAAGAAAAAAAAGTATTTGTTATATATTAAATAATATATAATATTAATAATATTAAATAAGATATAACAAATGCTTTTTAAATAATAAATAATTAAAAATATAATAAAAATAATATATTAAATATAAATAAAATGTTGAGTGCTAGGAAATAATAAGGAAATTTTATAATAATTTTAATATGATAGAATGATAGAAAAGTACATTACATATGATAGAAAAAATAAAATCTACTTAAACTTCAGCTCACATATATTCTAATATAAATAAATAAATAAAAATATTTTTACGAGTTTCAAATATCGAATTTTTAGCACAACACAGAAAAGCGATTTTTATGATCGACAATAATAAGATAATAATAAGATACAATAATACATGTTCCGGTACAATTGGCGAGAAAATTTGAAAGCATCAATATTTTCGATCATAAACGAGAAATTTATGCATGTTCCTTCTTTATTCATGATTCGCCCATCGTATATTCGTGCTTCCTCTCGTCATTTGCCTCCTCGCTGTGACCCTACTCTTACGGCCCGCAGCCTCGTTCCAAGCCTATTGTCCACGATGCGTTTCAAGATGCCGCCAATGGCTTTAATGAGAATTTTAATTACCCAATTCGGCGCTTTCTCGAGACCAGCCGATGAAACTTAAAACCATTTGAGAAGTGATTATCTTTGCGTAAACTGCATCCAAATCTCGCGTTCGTTTCGGTTTCTAAAGCGATCAAAGAGTTTGATTACGACATTAGATAATGTAATGCATGCACGTGTTCTTTTGGAAAATGTTTATTACGCTTGACAATTTCGTATGAGAGATATTATTCATTAAAGTTTCTTAAAAGTTAACAGTATGACATATATCAGTAACTGATGCTGTTAAAATTTACATAGATAATTTCGCATAATTAAAAATATATTGAAGCAATTTAATAAATCTGTGCGCAAAATTTTTCAATATAATATTAAAGTAATGACGATTAAAGTAGTTTCTTGTTCTTGTTAATATCATTTTTAGATCGTTGCAACCAAGAGGAATATAATATGCTTTTTTCTGGTCTGTCTACATTAATCGATGGTCCAGCACTTCCGGTTACCCTTGACTCATGATGGTCTACCACATCATTGTGCAGATTTCGCGGAACCTTAAACATGGCTGATCGCGAGTTCGATATGGTATCGTCCCTTCTATTGAAATTCGGATACAATGGTCCCATTAAGATTGATTTTCTCTCATATGTGCTATTATCGTTTGACATTGCGGATTTCGTCTTTGGATCGTCTTTGATTGCTGGCTTAAAATCGATTGAACTATCTGACTTTCTCGAAAGAGTATCAGCTGATGAAAGATTTTTTTTATCCTTGCCTGACTTTGATTTATCCAGATGAGATTTTTCGCAATTCTTCGGCAATGAATCCTTGCTCTTGGGATTTTGTGTTACGATCCTGGCTATTTTATTTTCTGCATCAGCCTTTTTATCCAGCTTTTTCACAAATTTATCCGGCATCTCTTTTGCATCTTTCTCCATCAAATTTTTATTTACTGCACGATCTTCTATTTTAGAAATTAATAATTTTGAATTTGATTTTGTTTGTGATTGATTATCTATATTAGCGATTTTATTTGTATTGTATTTCGTTTGTATTTCATTTATGATTTTCGGCGCCAATTTCTTTTGATGTATAATTTTTTTGTGCAAAGATTCTTGAGGTGAATTCTTTTCTAACTTTGATAATATCAGGTTTTTTGATTTTTCAATTTCATGGATAGTCTCTGATATAGTATTTTTTACTTTTGATAAACTCCTTGGTCTATTTTGTTTTGATTCTTCTGATGGCATTTTTACTGATATTTCTAATTTTTCTGACTTAATCGCTTCTGAAGAAATTTTTATATTTGATGAAGTACTGGATTTGTCTTTGCTATATTCCAATAATGACTTTTTATTCTTTTGATCATCTTGAAAATTAATAGTATCTTCCGACAGTTTTTCCTGTTTCTTTAATATTTGCGTTGATTTTAAAAAATCTTTCGATTTAGCAGAAGTCATAACATCATTTTTATATATTTGCTGTACATTCTTAACGTCATTCTTATTTTCTAGTTTTGCATCTGATGTCGCAACATTTTTTATTACTATTAGATTTTCCTTCTGTTTCAAAACATTCGTCTTTATTTCTAACTTCTTTATCTCATCTAATTTCATTTGCTTTACTGGTATTGTCTTGGTAATTTGATCTTCTGTCACAGATGCATTCGGTATCAAGTCTTTTGTCATTATTATGCCCGTTGGTGGACTTTGAATTTCTCTCACTCGGTTATTTAATTTCATTATTGGTTCTCGCAATGTATCTTTATTTTTTTCGATCAATTTTGGAGCATTTGAAATATTTACTATTTTTGATTTTTTACCGAATACGTCATCGATTGACTTTGTCTGCTTTAAGAAATAATTATTTCTTTTTTCTCGATTTTTTCTTAATAAATCCTGCGCACTATTTAATGCCTCTTTTTGCAATACAGATGCTTTTTCTCTTACATCACTTATATTTGTTGCACCAGACGTAGATAATGCAATTCGTTTTGTTTGTATAACTCCAATAATTTTCTTATCTTCTTGTACAGCTGACATTTGATTATTTTTCATTTTTAAGTTATTTTTTATATCAGAAATGATACCAGGATTTTCCTTATTCGGTTTTAATTTAATGGAATACGAGTGAGACGTTGATTTAGATTCTACAGGTTTTGAATACGAAGTTAAATTGCTTAAATTATTTATAATAGTTGTGTCATTTATCGATATTTTCTTTGTTAGATTCTTTGAATTTGACGTTTCTTTCCATTTCGATGATGAAAATTCAGTGACAGGATTGTGATTCAAATTTGAGATTGCTTTTTTTTCATTTCGATTGGATGGTGGCACAAGCGGTTTAACATCTTCATTTTTTTTTTTTATCTTGTTAAAAGAATCTGAAGAGGACCACCAAGGGACTATTTTTGAAGGAACGCGATAGTCAGAAGATTTATTTTTATCATATTTATTCGTCGGAGATCGTATAGTATTCATCACTTTCTTGGCATTGAAATTTTTAATTTCAGGCTTATTTTTTTCTTCGATTAATGAAACGTCTGTCATTGTTTTATTAGTTGAAAGATATTTTGCTATTTTGCGTGGGATATTGGGCTTAATATCGCCTGAAGCTTTATGCTCGTTGATATTTTTCTCAAGCACATTGTCAGAATTAACGTCCATTTGATCAGAAAATTCGTGCTGTTGCATGTTATCGCTGCTAAAAGTATCCTCGTGAGGTTTCACGGAGTCGTTAAACGAATAGTAACTCTTAGAAATTGGCGATGATGAGTCTGATGTTGTGTCTTTATGATGTCGCGTTGTTTCTCGCGGTTTCTCACCCTTCGTAGATTCGTTCTGAAAATTGGCGGATATCTGCACGTTCAATATCTGACCCGCGCTCGAGTCAGTATCCTTCGATAGGTCAGTCTCTCCGATCTTGCTCGGCGCGTTCGCGTTGTCCTTGGCGAACGGTATCCTGATCTCGATTTTGTCCATCGAGCTCACCACATCTAGCCTCTCCGTTCTCGCAGTGATGCTCTTGAGTTCGGAAACCGGTTTGCCGTTGATTGAAAACTCAATCTGTTTGATCGGGGCGGAGTCCTCGCTAATCGAAATATGCATCGGACCAAAGTCATTGCGCTGCTGCGCACTTTTCACACTTCGCTTTGTCGAAATATTCCATTGATTTTCCGTCAATTGTGGATTATCCTTCCGATCAGATTGCACAACGACAGAGAGCTGCTTGGAAGCAGGATTCAGAGAATCTAATCCAGTCGAGACTGAATCCACGTTAATGGATACAACGGATTCTTTTTCAGAAGGCACCATGCGTAATTTGACCTGCGGTTGTTTTAATACACTGGTAGTATCGCTAGCTTGTACGTGTGTTGAATTCTTTCTCATAGATGAACTCGTTACGCTACTAAGATGTTGCGGCAGATCTGAAATCTTATTACTCAATTGCGAATAATTATGCTTTTGCAGCGCGGAAGCTTTATTACATGTTTCCATCTTGTCAATTTTGTCAGCTTGACAGTCCAGTTTTTCGATCGTTGTATCGTTCTCCTTTTGTTTGTGAGCTTTGATAAGTTTCGTGAGCCTGTGAACCTTGTACATCAAATTATCAGATGTATCGATGAATTGTGTGATGTCACTTTTCTTCATCTTGGAGATGTTAACAGCCTTTGCGGTTCTTCTCTCGATGACACTTCTTAAGTCGCTCGTCACGCTTTCTATTTCTTTTAACCAATTATGTTTCTTTGGAACAATTAGCTGTTCTTTGACATTCTTCTCGAGCGGTATCGTAGCAACAGTAAGCGATGTTTTTCGTAATGCCTCTTGCGTATTCGTGCTGCTAGATTTCCTCGGAGTGACAAAGGAATGAATAGATTTTCTTGCCAATACATTCCTGCTTACTACTAAGCCACCGTTTGAGGTATTTGCGAGAAAAATGTTATGCATAGACTTGCTGCAATTGGCGACTAATTTTGCGTAAGAATGATCGTCGTTCTTCAAATCGTTAGCAATAATGTAATCTTGATTGGTGATTTTATTTATCGTTTTGGCAACGCCTGCTTCGTGATGTTGCAAATCATGACATTCAACAGTGTTTTTGTTATCATGCTGGCTGCATTGATCGAATGACTTAATAGCAGCGGGAAGGGATGAATAATTTTTTTGCTCTTCAATTGGAACTTCATTATATTCAGTAACGTTTACAATTTTCTTAACCGAAGATGGTGCCGAGAAAGTACTGAATGGACTCTTACGTATTGTATTGTCGAAATAAAGACTATTATTTTGTACACCTACGGCGGATGCTTTATGTATGGCTTCGCTGTAATCGGCAATCATCTCTGCATACGATCGAGGATATTTTTCCGAGGATGCGACAAAATTGCTATGATGATTAACGTTCTTCGCACCGTTTGTTATCGCGATTTGAGACTTATTATATTTGTTAAATACGCTGCTATTAAATTTGACATTTTGGCATGTGGAATAATGGCACATTGTTCCTACTACATTTTCTAATGCCAACTTCTTATCCATCGATAATTTCTTTTTCAACGATGTAACGCTAGACTTTCTACTGCGTTGTTTGCAAATCGTTTTGTTTCCTTTAGAAACGAAACGCAGATCTGGATGCAACTGTTTCGGATAGTTAAGATCAACATCATAATTTTTTTTTACGGATAATTGGCCTGCTCCTAATATTTGAGATCTGAATTGGCGATTTTTTAAATAAACATCAGTATGTCCATATTGCGATGGCAACACAGCATCTACACAATAATAAAAATAATTAATTCAATTTTGATTAATTAAAGCATGTTAATAACATAATAAAAAAATATTACATATGTATATATACACACACACACACACACACACATCATATATACTAAATTTATAAGTTGTATTCTTGCCTTCCAAAAAAAAATTGCGAATTTCCTCAAGCATAATTTATGGTGAACTCCTAAACAATTCTTCTCCAGTAAATATTGAATGGCGAATCACGTCGTTTATTACACATTTTTCTAATTTTCTATATCTATATTATATCAGATCTTTCAATGTTGTCCTTTTACTTGAAAAAGAGAAAACAAATGTTCTATATGTGTATATATACTTTCTCATTTTTGCTTCCAAATTATATAGTATTGTTGTATCGCACACTTATAAAAAGAGAAAGAGAGGGGACAAAAATGTGTGCGATCAATATTATAAACACATGTGTATTTTTATGAAAGAAATATATTTTCGACACTCTCGAGCATGCCAATCTAATCTGACTCTGTTATCTTCGCAAGCGACAAGCCTAAGTTTTACATGGGACAAAATAAAGGATTATTGTATACATCGAAACTACATATAAAAAGGCAATAAAATATATATGGTATCAAAATACAAATCAATCCTTGAGATATTCCTCCATTGTTTGAAGATATTTTTGAAGATAAATTATTTTTAAGTCTATTAACTATGATTTTATTATATGCAGTTTTAATAACTGCATGGATGTCTATATGTCATAAATAAAGTTATATGTATATTACTCAAATTGAAACTCATTACATTGAAAGTTATTTCATTTTTTATCAAAATTAAACTCACATTTCTTTAAATAATTATTTTAAAAATACAATGCATTATAAATAGGAATGAAGAAGGAAAAAATAATTATTTTGTCTTTTGCTTTAAGAATTTGTCTTTTCACATTTTATATTTTATATTTTTCATTTTATATTTATATTTTATATATATGATTTTCAAATGGAGTACAGATGCTTAATGAAAAAATATTCCAACAGATCATTATCACATACAAAATTTCAAAAATTTATTTAATTTCTTAGATATATTTTTTGATAATTGCAATGTCATTATTATGAATCTGTCACAGTATATACACGCTTAACACTTATTGAAAAATCGACTGTAAAATAAGCTAAATTCTTAAACAAAATACTTTTCATTGCATAATATTGTGAATGAGATGATCAAAGCTCATATCAATAGCTACATTCACTTTATACAAATGCGCAATTTAGATTATAAATTTTACTTACATTTTATCATTCAATATTCTATCACACAAACAATATAAAAAAAAGTCAAATTTATTTTTTTGCAAATGATATTTTCATTGCATGAGAAGGTGTGATTTTGAAACCTTGAAGAGCATCTTTTGCTGCCCCAGATTGGACTTCATTTTCAAATTCGACAAAAGCAATATCATGTCGATTAGGTACCAATCGCACTTCTTTAAAGCCTGGAAATTGGTTAAACAACATCGATAACATCATTTCACTCGTCTCATCTGGTAGATTTGTTAAGAATAATATTTGATTTGGTGGTTGTTCAGGAACAGCTGTATTGACGAGTCCCGGATGTTGAGGTACACTAGCATGATATCCGACTTGCTGCGAATGCTTTGCCTGCTCTTTTGCACGCTTTTTGGCACGTTTGGCTTCCTCATCTGCCGCTGGAATAACTCGTTTTGGTTTCTTTGGACGTTCCGCAAAGGTACCCTTCATTTTGGCTATTACATCACTGTCAGTTTTAGCATATTGTATCCTCTACAAATTAAAAATGCAAAAATTATTTTTATTTCTTGAAGTACACATATTTAAAATTACAAACATTGGTATTAATTTCTAGTATAAGCAAATAAATAAAAATGTATATATTATAATGCAAATATAAAAATAATATAATATAGACAAAAAATACTGAACGTAGAAAAATAATTAAAAGAATTCTATATGATTTTTACCATTGGTTTGTCATAAAATGGAAATCCTTGCATAGATCTCAAAGCATTTGTCGCACTCGCAATTTCCTTGAAGATAACAAACGCCTGTCCACGCATCTTAAGTGTTTTTAAAGCCACAATATCCAAAATTTGGCCAAATTGAGAAAAGATGGCATACAATGACTTTTTCAGTTCCTCTTTTTTTATTTTTTCATTTAAATTATTGATGTAAATGGTATTGTTTGGACGAATATCCATTTTTACTAGATATTATAAATGTTATACACGTTCTATGGACAAAAATAATACGTAAAGTAAATAAAAACACGCCAAGTTTTAACTGATTGATAAAAACTATGTATATCTTAGTAAAGCGTTAATAGAGAAAAAACATATATTTGATAAAACATATATTTTAAATAAAATATTTTTAAATGATCTTACGTGTTAAAATATTTGTATATTAAATTCTCGATCAGACTTGAAATAAAAATGTTATAAACGTAAGGTTACGTTGTCCTAAAGGTTATGCGGTTGTTTGAAGCATAGATATAATAAAAATAGATGAAACGTATGCGATAAAAATAAGTCGGACGTACCGATTGGCGCATCAACTAGAGAATTTCTTTTTAGAATTAAGTATAGTTACACAATTTTTCACTAGTTATCTAGAAACTTTATTTTTGATGAAAAAATTCCTAATAACTTTATATACCTAGTGACACTAAATTACTAAAAGCATCAACCAATCCGCGTGATTTTTTCGAAATATGCCATCGCCAATCAGGGACACGTTCAATCGGGTGATCATACAATTGAACCTATTGGCCAATCGAACACGCGATCGATCAATCGTGCTAATTACCCTAGGCGCTGATCGATATCAGTGGTTGCGTCCGTTTTCCCTATATTTAATGAACATCTCCCGTTGCAGTAGCCACACAGTAGTCGTTCGAGATGGCACATTAGAGTTCGATACGATAGAGACAGATATCGACATATCGCATCGCCACCATATATCTCAAGAGCCATGGAAAGCCGTCATGTGGCGACGAGTTTGCCAGCATGAGAAAGACAGACGCCGAATTACAGAGGAGGAGAGATAGATGCGCACACACGAGCGGGCTTTGACAGTAGTATATGCATATGTTTAATATACACGCATGGTACGTTCGGTAAAGCTGCAAGCCGACGTATGCGTGTATGTATATGCGTGCATTATTCTAATGGAGCTGTAGTAGCGCCCTTACGCGCCACACGCGCGCGCGTTGCAACACTCTCTCGCTACATATCTCTTTCTTTCTCTCTCTCTCTCTCTCTCTCTTTCTCGCATACTCGCTCTCACGGATCGCGCGCGCGGAGAGGGCGGGAGGTTCGGAGAGGAAGGTGGAGGAGCGCGAAGGAGCGAAAGACGAACGAGCGAGCGAGCGAGCGAGTGCGAGCGCGAGCGCAAGTCGGGAAGCAGCGCGAACGTGCGGAAGAGCGGCGGTGTGTGTCGTGTCGTGTGTCGGCTTAGAGACCGAGCGAGCGAGCGAGCTAGGCGAGAGCGCGTGCGGTGGTGGTGGTGACGACTGGTGTGTGCCGTGGACGGACGACGGACGGACGATCGGTCGGTCGGTCGGTCGGTCGGTGGGTCGGTCGGCGGTCGGGACCGTGAGTGTGAGTTTGCAAGGACGAAGGAAGGAAAAGAGAGAAAAAAAAAAAAAAAAAAAAAAAAACGCCAGGAGGAAGTGCAAAATTCGCAGTGCGCCGTGCCGGCTGATAGAGAGGATACGTTTGGATTGTTGGTGTGCCCGAGGCTTAAAGCTAGCTCGCCTGGTGGTGCTCCGAAGAAGGAAGACAGAGATTAACGACAACGTCGCCGTCGTCTCTCTTTCGGAGGGATCTCGCGCGCGCCTCCACGAGGAGCCTAGTGTGTCGAGGGGGGATCTCCTTCTCTTTCTCTCTATCCTCGTTCGTTTCTCCGTGTACATTCTCTGTCTATCTATCAATCTATCTGTCTCTCTTTCTCTCTCTCTCTCTCTTTCTCTCTGTCTCCTGTTCTCGCGCTCTCCGATCGCCGGGGGGGCCCGCCGCTGAGAAGACGTCAAGGGACGACGACGCGTGGAAGTTTAACCAAGAAAGGAGCGTGCTGCCGCGAGAAGCGCAATGTCCGACCGGGAGAGCCTGGACGATCAGCCGCAAAGTAAGTACAGCCGGAGCGAAAAAGCGCCCGTATAACCGATCATTTTCCGTGTTGCCGTGTCTCCATCTCTCTCTTTCTCTCTCTCTTTCTTTCTCTCTCTCTCTCTCTCTCTCTCTCTCTCTCTCTCTCTCTCCTCCCTGTCCCTCTCACTCTCTCTTTCTCTCTTGTCCATCGGTCTCGCGGTCGTTCAGTCGCTATACCCTGGCGGCGTCGCGCGTCGAACGGACGAAACGTGTACGGATCACACCGCTAACCGACATCTTTTTTTTTTTTTTTTGCCCCTCGTGTTATCCCTCCCCTTGGGTGCTTCTTGTGTGCAGCGTGGCGTGTTTGTGCGCGCGTTAAACTCGATGGAGGATGAGAAGCGCGGCCCGCCTTTCGAATTTGACGAGAAAACCGAAACGCGACGACGACGACGAATTTCCCTTCCCGCTTCCATCATTCCGCCGTTCAATCGTTCGCGCGGCCCCCGGAAATGTATCCTAACTGCGGGAACATCCGATACGCGTTGAAATAAAATTCAGCTCCCCCCTCCTCCCCCCTCTCTCTGTCTCTCTCTCTCGTGCATGCATCGCGAAGCTTCCGCGATCTTCCTCGTCAGCCCGCCGGTTCTGTCAAAGCGTCGCGCTTTGAGGAGAATCGCTATTTTTCAACGGCACCCAGGATTCAAGATGGCCGGGTGCATGTCGACCGAGAGGATAGCCCCTTTCGTCCCCTCCATGCCCCGCTCTCTTGCTCCTTCACCCGCGAGTCTCTCCTTTTCTCTCCCGACTATTGCTCTCCTTTACACCGCATATCTTTCTCTCTCTCTCTCTCTCTCTCTCTTTTCTCTATCCCTATCTCTGCCTCTCGCGAGTCGAATATTCTCACAACTTCCGACGTTGCCGTGCGTCGCAATGCCGATTCTCTCAATGCGGCGCTCGTCTTTTTTCTTTTTCTTTTCTTTTCTTTTTCTTCTTTTTTTTTTTTTTTTTTTTCTTTTCTCCACGAGCCGGTCGCCCGGAGTGAGGCCGAAAAACTCGCGGCGATGGAACATCGTCGCAGTGACGAAGGAGCGCCGAGAAAGTGTGATGTAATATTTGGTTTTCATCTACATCTATCTATCTATCTAGTCGATGGTGCGCTCGCATGCACACACGCACGTAAAGCAACGGAAATCGAGCCGTGTAAATTTTACACGCATTCACATACACGAGCGAATCCCCGCGAATCCTCGCTTCCCCGCCTCGTCTCGATCCCTCCCCTGCCCAACCCCTCCCATCCCCTCTCCTCCTCCTCCTCCTCCTCCTCGCCACCTCACTCTGTCTGCCTTGCGTATCGCGTAACGCGGCGTCTTTTGACCTCGAAACGAAAAGGCTACGACGAATAGCGTACCTCGGATAGATAGACGGATAGATGATCGAGAGTCCACGAAGAGCTCTTCTCGCGTGTCCAAAAGATTCGATGAAGCTTTCTCTCTCTCTCGCTCTCCTTCTTTTCCCGCGCACACCTCCTTCGTTCCTAACCTCTTTTTTTCCCGCACCTCGTGTCGCGCGACATTGACACTCTCTCTTTCTCCGTCCTTCCTCCATCTCGTTTCTCACCGATTAAATTAGACCTGATGATGCTAGAGCGAGGATTATTCATGATCTGGCACGAGGCAAAAATCCTCGACGTTGGCGAGAATTTTGGGGTTTAATCGGTAGTTTAAATCGATGGGAGCAGAATTTGGATTTCGGCGCTGCAGATACATGATAATAATTTGTCTAGGTTGCAGCTTAATGTTTCGCTGAACATGTAAAGTGTTTAAAAATAGAACGCGAATTCGTAAGTATTCTCTGACCTCCCTTTCGAGACGAAAAGATAAAGCTAGAGAGATTATGAAATATGCGCGTAGAGGAGAAAATAAAAAAAAAAAAAAAAAATTAATACATCTCGTTTTTTCTTTAAACATGGATTGGCACATGAACATGTGTCTGTATCATTAAAACTATCGAAATTATATAACATAATACAATGAAATATTAATATTAATAATATGTTTGTGCAAATTGTGGCGAAATATCATTGTAACCTGCAAACTTTGTAATTCTATTCCGCGTGTGTGTGTGTGTGTGTGTGTGTGTGCGCGCGCGCGCCTGTGTATGTGTCTGCGGAGATTATATGGGCTGGAAATATTCAACGAATTATTTTATTACAATGAAAATTGTGCATCGCTTATATTTATTACGACGACATTTCGCTGCATTTGCATTTTGAAAGCAACAATTTTACGATCAAAGCGCGCTGTATTTGGGCTGGAAATATTTATTGAATTATTTTATTACAATAAAAATTGTGTATCGTCTATATTTATTACGACGACATTTTGTTGCATTGCATTTGTACTTTGAAAATAATTTACGATAATTTTACGATCCAAGCGCGCTGTATTTGTTTCATATAATTGTGGATATAATTATATTACAAAAGGAGATCGCATGTATTAACAATAAGAACAAGCGAGATTCTGTCTTTTTTTTTTTATTAGAATAAAACGATCGGAATCTGATTGATTAAATTCTGCAATAAATATTTCGATCAATTAAATTCCAAAAATATGATTTATTTATTTTTATTCCACAATTTTTGGCAATTTATTTTATAAAGTGTAAAGTCTCGCTAGCAGCTTCTTTTTTTTTTTTCTTTTAAGTAATCTGTACGATTTAAGCTGCTGCTGTAAGCGTTATAACCAATGTTGCTACATTATTCATTAATTAATTGCACATTTTTATTTATTTTGCCAGAATATGGAAACCCAGGCGGCATGGATGCTGGAGGGGCTGACTTTGATTCCGGTGAGTGTTTTAGTGTGTGCATAGTAATTGAAAAGGTAAAAAGATATACGTGTTTCCACAAAAGTCAAGTAATCCATGCCTTTAACAATGCAGGAGATTTATATTAAACGATGCACGAATGAGTAATATTAAACTATATCACTGTAACAATTCAGTCGATTAAACTCTCGACATTTTTTAAATATTGTAATACGATTTCTATATTCACTACTTTCATTAATTAATTAAATTATATTAAATTTATCTGATTTTATATTTCAATACTTTTCAAATTTGCGAGAAGTTTTGAGAAAAAATATGGAGTCTTATTAGGATATTTGCATTATATATCGCCATTTAAGTTTAAATAAAAATAAATATTTATATGTATTATACTAGTGCAGGAAACTAAACTCGAATCTGTTTTTTTTAATAATTTTAATGATTTAATTTGTGTACAACTTAAAGAAACTATCCTACTGAACCTAAAACTTTGATAATGAGTTCTAAGAATTATAACTTTTATGCACTGAAAAATATAAGATCGAGTGAGCCATGATACAATCAGTTACATAATTGAAATACATAGATTCTATTTTTCACCTTTCAATATACTCTTGTCCAAGAATACTTTTCTCAGATTGTACCAGTAAAAATGACGGATCCCACTTAATATGCCTTAATGATTAGATAATCTCATTTGTCCGCGTCCGCTTTCTCGAGAGAGGGAAGAAAATAGAACGAGTAGGGGGAAAGAGGGAGAAAGACGAACCCGAGACAAATTTTTGCGGACGTTCGTGGAACGGAGTCGGAACGGAATACGAAACGGCCGGAAGCGGGACGAGACGCGCGGCAGTGGGGCGCCGGTAGAGCGCAGTCAGCTGGTCGTGACGTCACGCGCCATGTCGTCGGTAGGCGCGAGGGACGGTGGTGGGGCAGATCGCTTCTCTCGGCTGTGTCCGCCGTCGTCGTTATCGTCGTCGTCGTTATCGTCGTCGTCGTCGTCGCCGCCGTCGCCGCCGCGCGCGCGCGCTGTGATTTAAAACGTGGAGTCACGTGGCGGCGTATCGCTCGTGAGAGCCGGCGCTTGTACGGCCGCGGATTGGCCCGCCGCCACCATGGTTCGCGCATACCATTGGCATGACGGCGAGCTCCATGAATGACCGGCACGTCATTCGCGTTACGATTTCACGTTTTGACGGATATACGTCGTCGTTGCCCGACCATTTTCGTCGTTTTCACAATCACCGGGCGATCGGTTTTCGCCGACGACTTCGCTGGAACGGCATATGACGGCGACGCCGGATAATCATCATTGGCCCCCTCTACGTGCGAAACGGCTCGATGTGTCATTGCACGATGACTATACTGGGCACGCCGGCGCTTTTTCCTCGTCGTTCTCAGTGCATGCCATACTCGATTCCGCGAGCACTTTCACGAGAGATCTTTCCTCTTTCCTAGCGCGCCATTCCGAATCGTCGCGCACGGTGATAGTCGTCCGAGATTCACCCGAGATGAAAACCGGTATATTTTCACAAATTTAGACCCTGCTAATTGCGCGCGCGAAAGCAATCTCCACGATTAGTCGTGACCATGGAAACGCAACGATTGGCGGGTAAAGCTCTCATCACGGGGTATTATCTTTAACCAGTGTCTCTTTACTACATCTTGAAGCGGTAGAAAGCAAGTGCATGTGGCAAAGAAAATCAGAAATATTGCAAGACTAAGGGGGACTATCGAGGAGGTGAATTCTCATCGGAATTTTGCCTGGAAAACCATTTCCGGATTCGTCGCGAGTGCGCGAAACTGCCAATCGCGATGCTTCGATGACGTTTTGAATCAAGCTCGAGTTGACATGTGATACGATTCCTGTCCATCTGCGCGGATATGGAAAGGATAGTGATAACGCTTGTACCAAGAACTTGCAGTCTTTATTCGTTAAAAATAATCTCGCAACGCTATTATTACCTACGATCGTATAAAGGATGACGACGCGAGATTTGCAAAGCTTCGGTCATTGATCATTTTATTTCCCCTGGAAAAAATTGCTATTTTCGCACAAAATCGCAAAGCTCACACTAATATTATATATGTATATTAGTTTCTTTGGATTTATATACGATATAGTTTCCATACAAAGTAAAGTATAGATGATTATATGTACATACCGAGCATATTTTACCGAAAGCATATAGAATGCTGGAGGCGAAAATAGCCTACGGTCACGTTGAATCTTGAGAACAGCAACGCTATTTTCGCCTATTCCACGAGATAGAAATGATTCAAGTATGGTGTAGAAAAAGTGGCGTTTACAATTAGTTCTTTACAAGTATTACCCGGGGAACCGCTGTCAGATCGAGATTGATTTCACGTCAAATTGTTAGAAAATGGAAAAGATCGTGGAGTTATCAGGGGACGTCGTTCACGAGAATCCGAAAAATTGGGCCGACACTATGGAGAGGATACAGTATTGGCATCCGGAAGGTATTTGTCTTAAATATACTTGGACACTCGCGAGAGAGGGATAGGTTTTTCTCTGAAAATAGGATATCTATTCCTTCGAACAATATGGGATTTTCAGGGATTTTTTCTACCTGGGAAAGTCAGGAAATTCTATGAACTTTTATTGGGATTTGGAGCATTTTTTAATACGATTCATTCTTTGTTAATTTTGCTTTTATATTGTAAGCAATAGGCGATCTATTGATTATTAATATATTTTATAAATATATATATATATATATATATTTTTGTTTAGACATTTAACGTCTTAACAAAATATTAATTGCAATATATATTTTTTTATTATAATTTTTATGAAAAAAAAATAACAATGTTATGCAGATGAAAAAATGTTTATTTTATGAAAGTTTCAGTATATTTTCAAATTCTATAACTTAAGCGGCTCTTTTATTTTCTTTTGTACGAATGAAAATTAGAAAGCAAACGCAATAAAAAAAATTAAAAAAGTTACATCCAAAAATTCTCTAAAAAAAATCTCTTTATCTGGGATTTGGAATAAAAAATCTGAAAGATCGGGAAATTTTTGTACACAATTTTACTAGACATCCTGGAAGAATTCTCGTTTTTTCTCCTTAACAGTCTTAAGTTCTACAGATAGTGGAGATACCAAGATACATTCTTTGCCATTCGTACATTCCATGCGTATCGAACTGAGACAGGCGCTAGACCTGAATCATTCGTGATTCATTGACGCTTTCTTTCCAAGAATCATTTCTGATTCAGGTACAGCGAGTAACGTAATTTGACGTCACGGTAATCGTGGTACGTGGTGGTATATCCGTAGATAGGTAAAGTTATATTTTTTTGCAAATATAAATTAATCGATAAATTAACGATCAAAGAAGAGATTAGTCTCTCTCACAGACGAGTTTTTAGTTAATTTCAAATTTCTTACAATTTCATTAAAAAAATTGTTTGTATTTTAAAATACTTATTTATTTAAAAAATTTATTTAAAAAATTCTGCACTTATCTCTCTCTTTCTCTCTCTCTTTCTCGATAATATGTAGAGAGAGATTGAATATAATCCTAAAATATCGCATGAACATGAAGAAGCTCTGGATGATATAAACCTTTTAATAAATTGTCATGTTGCACTTTGAGAGAACAAATTCGTCGGGAAATTACGTGTGTTTAAATTGACTGCTTCTGAAAACACTGATTCTATTGTGTTGGCGGAATATCTTTGCAGTGACTCGAATGTCTCTGCAAAATGCGGATGATTCAAAAGTGGGACTAAAGCTCTCACAATTCATCTATAAATATCCATCTATATTTTCAAATGTTTTATTATAAACGTATCTGAGAAAAGATATGAAAGATAATAATGAAAATTTGCCTTGCAATCTTTCGGAATTGATTTTTACTAGTAACAAGATGATAAGAAATAATTCATATTTTATAATTTTATATATTATATACTAATCGTAATGTTTAGGGACATTGTTATTTTTTGTTTGTTGCTAGTTTTTAAATATGACAGAATCGGCTATTATGAGTCATATTGTGTTGCTAATACATGTTATCTCTTATCATTGAAATTAACAAATGAATTAACAGAAAAATTTAATCAATGGAGAAAAATATTTTTTCTAAAAATAATGTTGTGAAAAGTGAAAAATAGAAATTAATTAATTATATGAACATGTAATTTATATATAAACTCGAATTACATTCGATGAAATATTCTATAAATATTTTGTTCTATAAAATTGAAAATTTCTGTGGCCATACAGATTACTTGGGTTTAACATAAAAGTGTTTATTCAGGATTCTTGTACGGATTCGCATCAGCAAATAGGATAGCAAGGGTGGAGAATAGACGATGAGATCCCAAACATCATTTATCATTTCGATCGTTTTCTTTAATTTAATATAAATTTAACAGATATTTGAATTAAATATGATCCTGAAACTTTTAGTACAGAAAATCATTAGTTGCATCAATTTGAGTGTTAATTTCTAGAAATTGATCGTTTAAATTTACATTCTGAACTTGAAATCTTGTATTGCCTTCAATAAATAATCAGCTATCCCTAATTTACGTGGTGTTTCCTTCGTTCCGATTTGTGCCGGAAAGGCTGAATGCTAGTGGGACAGCGAGACGCATTTCGCGTGGAGAAGAGAGGTGAAGGGGTGGATGGTAGGTGGGTGGTTGGGAGGGGAAGGCACGACACGACGAAGAGTCGGCGTTGAGATTCGCGTTGAGGCAGGTCGGAGCGCTACGAGCCGCGCTCCAGGCGCAGAGATCAATGCACCCGCGATCATCTTCATCCGCCGTCGTCATTGTCGTCGTCACTCCCGTTCGTGCCTGGACAAATAGATCCGCAGAGACGAGGCCCCATGATAGTCATCCAAATGCGCGAACGTAACGTCGAGACGGCACCGACCTCGATCAAGGAAACGTCCTGCCGATGCTGCGTATGATGAATATGGATGAGGAGAGCGAAAGAAGAAGCGATACGTCGGCGGAGGCGCATTATCGGCCGTTGAAGACGACGACGACGACGACGACGACCCCACGTCTCGCTCGCGAAATGGTGGTGCGCCCGACGACGCTCGCGCCCTGTGCAACTGTGCAGTGAAATGCAAGTATATAACGTCGATGCAAGCCGGCGGGTGAGAAGTGGGCGTCTGCATGGACACGCGCCAATCGTTAGTCGGAGGAATCGTTTATCGACGCTCCGAAGGAGGAATACGACGAGTGGAATTTGGCGTGGAGGATCATCCGCGAGTGTGTTTCCGAGAGAGTTGTTCGCACGAATTGTTGGATAATTGTCGGCCTAATTTACTTTCGACGAGAGGAATCGATCGAGGAGGAAGGCCCTTATTGGAATGGGATACCTCAACGAGGAGAATTCATGATGCGTCGTGTCGGTCGTATGATCGGTTAAAATTTAAATCGAAGAATTACATTGATCGAGCATTATAGAGATCCCTCCCACATTTGAGTTTGTGACTAATCGATGCAACGCAGGCGGTGTACCTCGGGTGACCCTTGGAGAAAAGAAGTGAGGGCGAGAGAGAAAGGATGCCAAGAGTGGTATTTTTCGATCGGATCGATTATTAAGATCGAAAACTCGGATGCTTCCAAGTGATTCATGATAGTGAATCTGACATTTTCGCTCATATATCGACATATGCGATAGCGAGCGTGGAAAAAGATTTTTCGAATATCGGTCATTGAAACGCGAACGGTAATAGAAGGTATTTTCTTTAGTAAATTGATAATGTCACTCGTGATCGATCAGGAAACATTTTATAAGTGTATTATGTCTGTATTATTCTAGAGTTTTTACCGAAAACTGTGCCCACACACATGAATGCCGCACAGACGATTGATGTGGTTTCCTCCACGTTCTTCGAGACTGGAAAGAATAATCGAGAGCTTCAATGAGAAGCAGTCAGTCTTCGAGTAATAAATGGTGACCTAGAAGAAACAAGAACCCCGAGGGTGGAGTCTAGAAGAGAAAAAGAAAGAGAGAATGGCAGTGAGAGAAGAAAAGAAAAAGAAAGAAATCCATCCAAAATACTAGAGGGCGAAAAAAAGAGCAAGCTTGGAGAAAGAACCTAGCACGACATCACGCTAATCACTTCGTCGTTTGATCTTGTTATTATACCATATAAATATCTCTTAGGATCGCTTTCAATAAAGTCTCGATTACTTAGGAAGGAAGAAGGTGTTAGCGAATCGCGGTGTGTAATTCTAGAAGTTAGTTACCCCTTCAATGAGAAAGAAAGATTCGGAGATTTTCATCGTAAAACATCGTTGTATATTTACTTGAAGAAGGAAGCACAGGGGAAGTGAAATCGCGTCGAAATGCGAGCGAGTTGAAAGGTGTCAGGAGGGGTCAGATTCTACGCGGATCGATGTGACATAGTAGCCTGGCGTCGGTGGACGACGATTACGAGCCGAAAAAGCAAGTCGACACTTTACGCCCGCAAAGGTGTACACGGAGGGGAATTACGATGGTGATGCAACAGTCATCGACCGAACGGAGGAGACGCCTGCGGGAAATAGAGCAATGGTGAAAGTGCACGTCGATCTGTTTCATCCTCCGCGAGTATCGTGAGAAAATGAGCAAGAAGTATCGACAGATCGAGGTATTACGGAGAGTGACGACTCGGTCAAGGTAGCTGCCAAGTAATAGACAATTAGAAACGCGAGATATCCTCTTGAGATTGTGACGATGCGTTCATCGATTGACCCCGCGAGTCGTCCTTCGCGAAAGAGAACAGTGGACGAAAGTCCATTTGCGAGTATCGTTGCAATGATAGATTAAAGCAACGAAAGGCTTAATACGGATGGAGTTAGGTAAGATACGCGTGATGACCGAGTTATCGGAGACGGAGGACCAACGATCTCTTTCGCCAAGTTATCTCAACGAAAGTTATGCGCTGAAGCCGTCAACGATTTACACGAGAGCTTGTGGACGAGAGGCTTTCGAAACTGAGTTTGGGGAAGAAAGATATGGTGATGTAGATATGGAAACTGCTCGTCTCGAGATATAAATGTTACCTTCAGAAAAAGACGTAAATCCTTTCGCAATGAGGGGTCTTGCACGAAGGATTTGCGCTTAGAAAATAAGAGAAAATTTACGACGAACGAAGGAGAAAAAGAGAGAGAGAGAGAGAGAGAGAGAAAAGGAACAAGCAGAATTAGCGAGCGGACTTAGCGATTGGTCAATTAATGCGGCTTCCTTGAATTCTGTGGCACTTTTATCGCGACGTAACGCGATTCTTAGGAGCAGGACATATTATGCACAGGTGCACGGACTACCGTAGTATCGATAGGATGTTCAAGAGCAGGATTTTCCAGGGCGATCTCAGCCCCGTCCCAATTCCAGGCAGCCTGCAACAATCCAGTACGTAATAATGTGCAGCTAAGCCGCGTCATATCGATCGATCGGCCTCGAGCGACTCCTTTCCGCAGAAGATCTCTACAATTTCTTTTATATTATCGATTTTCGAGATCCTCAACTATTATTATCTTTTTGACATTCGGTACTAAATATCAATTTTTCGCTATTATAATAACCGTGGTATTTGACAATAGACGTTGATGAGAAAATGATTGACATTTAAACTAATAAATAAATTATCAACTATTTTACCTGGAATTTATCAATTAAACACTTCTCTTTGGGGAATTTTTACTGTAGTCAGATTTAATTTTTTTACTTTTGATAACACGATTAAAAGATATTTTTTTCTATTATATTTATAATAGAAAAAATTAATATTATCTTTTTTATTTTTTTTTAAATGTACTTGTATTTATTTTTATTTTATTATATTTACAATTTCAAAAATTTATTCGATATCCAGATGTAGTCTGAGATAGAGTAATTAATTTTGTAATATTTTTAGTAAAAACAGTTAGCACAAAAAATGATTGCAGATAAATTTTTCGTTTTGTCTTATGTTTTATATAAAATAGACGTGAAAGCAATGCATGAGACGATAGAAATTAATTACTCGAAATTAATGTAGAATACAAAGATCGTTTTAGTGTCTCATGCTTTTTTTCGATGAAAAACTTGATGGCGTGATATAATCATCTAAAGTAATGCTTTACATGCTGATCCAGAATAGGATTAGATGTGGTAAAAAGATAATGAAAACAACCACAATTTGGAGAAGTTGAAACTATTTGAGGAAACTAAATGCTAAATTTTCTAAAAGAAATTTTTTTGTATCCTTCGTCGTTATATATTGCTGTTATATATTACATCACGTTGGTTCAGCGTGATAAACGCATTGACAATGAATAGTTGAGAGACAACAGTAGTTCAGGATAAGAAAGAAGAATAAACAGGTAGCATAAAAAACAATAGGAGCATATCTAGTCGTGATAGTGGGACATCAAAGAGGTCGTTGACCTCTGGTGCAGCTATTATTGATCGATGAGGACTAGCAACATCGCTCTGGTGCGTGTTATAGCGAGCCGTTCTATCTCGGACAGGATAAACCGTTTGCTTCAGCCCAGTTGTAACGGCCGTCGAGTATCCTCTGTTTCTTCCTGAACTATCATTTCAAGATCGCTTTGCTAAGCCGGACAGAAGGAGAGAAAGAGAGAGACGCGATCCGAGAAAATCCGACGGAGGGGATCGAGCGTAGAGTGACCCAATAAACACTAGGTCACCTCTTTAGCAACCCACTGTCCCCGTCGTGTTATCCCTCCCTCTCTTTGTCCCTCTCGATCCCTTCTCGGGCTTACGCCGCTCGTCTCTATGAAACCTTCGCACGCGTTAATTGAGTAACATAAAAAAATCGATTAAAAAATATATACATATTTGTGATGAATACTTAAAAGTATATTTGAGTTCTTTATATCTGAATTTTTTGAAATTAATTCTAATAAAAAGAACTTTTCTTTCATTAACTTGGATCTTGTCGATATTAAGTTTAAGAAACTGTCATTGATTTTTTTTATATATTATTAATGTATCATCTTAAGTAGGAAGGTTTAGAAATAATAAATTTAATAATTTTATGCCATACAAACTTTATAATATTATTTGTTACATTGATGTTAGTCTCTTCATGTAGATTTAAGAATAAATGTTCAAATCTTAAGAATTTAACGATATAAGATTGCATCTGAGATCAATAATTATTTTTGCAATCATTTTTCTTCATAAAAAAATAAAATGGAAGAAAAATTATTTGGATCTGATTTTGTTAATCTATTCTAAAAATGAAGTCTATTATTTTGGAATCATCCAACAAAACTACTACTATATGCAATATCATAATTGCTAATATTAATATATATATACATATATATATATATATAAATATATTAATGATATTAATAAACTATATTTATTTTATAGGTCAGCAAGGCCAGCAGAGCGAGCAGGAACTGGCGACGAAAATGCTGCAAATTCAAAGCAAAAGATTCTACCTTGATGTAAAACAAAACAGACGTGGAAGATTTATCAAAGTCGCCGAGGTATTATTTTATCTTTTAATTCTCGGCGCACGTACCGTACAGCGAATTAGATTCCATGGCAGAAACTAAAATTATGAAATCGACTGCTATAATTGAGTAATTAATAGTGAAACATTAATGAATGAACTTTTTCATGAAGCAATTTGTGGTTAAAATAAATTCTTAAATAATTCTTAGTTTTAATAACTTTTTTTTTATCGATTTATTTAGATTCTATAATACTATAAAACGAAAAAAATTTACACGATTAAGATAATACGTATCTGCCAAATGATTTTTCAGATATTTTTTGACAAATTTGTTTCAAATTAAAATTACACAGACATACGATTTAATTACAAATATAAAATCTTATCTGATAAAATCTTGTTTAAAACAATAGTTTATTTTTTTTACATAATTTTTTTTCTTTTTCTTTTTTTTTTTTTTTTTAAATTTTAGATTGGAGCGGATGGAAGAAGAAGCCAAATCTATCTGGCACTCAGTACAGCATCCGAATTTCGGGACCATCTGTCGACATTTAGCGATTTTTATGCATCTCTAGGTATATTATAATACTGCCAATTCAGAAGAGTACAATTCGAAATAGAAAGAGTATGATTTTGATAGCAATCGTATCAATGGCTAACATATATGAAATATTATAGTCCTAATTTAGAATCTGTCGATAAAATCTCATTTCCTAATGTGGTCTAGAACTTATTTTAATTTACAATTGAGTTATCTGATTGATACTTGTCTTTTATTATAATGAAAAGAAATATTTAACTCATTTTTGTTTTGGATAATCAGGTCCACCAAATCCGGAAAACGTACCAGATGATGGAAAACTCAAATCAGAAATGATGGTGAAAGATAATAGGCGATATTACTTGGACCTCAAGGAGAATTCTCGCGGCCGTTTCCTGCGGGTGAGTCACCCTGTATGTACCAGTCGATATACTTACTTTATATGCTAAGTCATAAAAGGGATCTGTCGGCATTCGTCTCAAAAGATGTGCTCTTTTCGAAGGATGACAAAGACAAATAGAGCTCTTTTAGATTTGTTGATGAAGAAGGAATATGTGGAATCTGTAGAATATAATGATTTATACGTTATAGATATAATCCTTACAGTGAATCGACATGGAATATCTCAAATATAATCTTTACGTTGCTTTTCCCAGGTGTCGCAAACGATAACACGGGGAGGACCTAGAACGCAGATTGCAATACCAGCGCAAGGTATGATAGAGTTTCGTGATGCGTTAACGGACCTTCTCGAGGAATTTGGGACGGACGACGGTGGTTTTAAAGGCGACTTGCCGGAAGGCCGTTACATGCGTGTGGATAGTAAGAATTTCTATTTTGATATCGGCCAGAACAATCGTGGCATCTACATGAGAATTTCTGAGGTATGTACTACTCTTACACACAGGAAAAAACCAAATTAGCCAAACTAGCCGAAACTGATGCCAAAATATTTATTTTTATGAGAAAAAAATTAATTCTTAATTGACCAAGGAATTCAACAATAATATTATATATAATATAAGACATTCTTTTTCTGTATGTACAAAATATTCACAGTTATGTTAAATTAATTAGGAAACATTTATTATTTTTCTACATGTAGTCCTAAATAAAGCACAAAAAATGAATGTAATCTACTCAATATTATGCTTATACTCCAATAACAGATATTAATGCAGGACGGAACATATTCTTGCAGGTGAAAACAAACTTTAGGACAGCCATCACCGTACCGGAAAAGTCTTGGGCGCGTTTCCGTGATATCTTCGCAGATTATTGCGAAAAAATGAAGGAGGGTGGCGGCGTCAGTAGCAGCAGCGGAGGGAATGTATTGTCTGAGGGGAAGGGCTCGGTGGTGGCACAGGTACCATCGCCATCTTCGAACACACAGCCTAACCCCAATCCAAATTTAGACTCTCCTCTAATCAAGTGAAAAAGGCTTTAACTTAACTCGAACATTTGGAAATTATAACTCGTTTTCAAGTCATTAAGCGAAGTAAAGGAACTTGTCAGAGTCTATGCCATCGTCGGTCATCGTCATTATTATTCATCGGCTATGACATCGACATGATCATCGGCATGATCATCGTCATTGTCACACCGCCATCAATACTACATTACTGTCACCGTCGCCTGTCACCGAGATACTATCATCGACACCGTCATCGTCATCGCCACCGTCACATCATACACCGTCACACTTGCCATCAATGCGCGAACACCAAAACTCGCCTGAAATATGGCCATTATATCGCAAAGAGTATCAGCTGATTGTTGAATATATATTCATATAATCACAGATTTGATAAAAAAAGAAAAAAGACGGGGTGCACGACGGTATATGATTAATACATAAATAAATCGGCGCGTCTCGCGAAGATGAGAAAGACGGGAGAAGAAGATGATAGATTGTGTGTGTGTGTGTGTGTGTGTGTGTGCGCGCGTGCGTGCGTGTGTGTTGTGTGTGTGTGTGTATGTGTGCGTGCGTGCGTGCGTGCGTGCGCGCGTGCGCGCGTGTGTGTACGTGTGTTTACGTGAGTGGGCGTATATGTGTATTTGCATGGAGGGAAAACGAGTCACTGCCGCTCGTGCGACTAACACAGAATAAATAACAAGAAAAAAAGAGACACACAATGATGGAGAATCGAGAGTATAATATATTGCGCGATATCTTTTTAGGCAAACACGAGAGTTGCCATCGATTAACGTTATGAGTACTACTGTTCATTTCCTAGCTTTCTGCGAACGCACATCTATTTGGTTTTGCTAAGCTTCTTGTACTAATTTTTCAATCTCAGACATTCAGAGTACGCGCGTGCGCGTTTCGCTTATCACGTGTGTGTGTTGAATAAGAATCTTCGAACGGGAAATGGACTGTAGTGTAGATCACGTTACAATTGAATTTGATCGTTCAGAATTTATGAATAAATAGTTGTTATATTAACGATTATATCACGAAGTAGAAAGGGGAAAAAGCGTGTGATTTGTCGCGAAGGCAAGAGAAAATAAAGAAAAAGATTTATCGTGTCTACATAGGCAGTACGTATGTCTCTTTTCGATTTAACCGACAAAAAAATATCTTGAATCAAGTCGCTGTATTTTCGACGAACACTCATTGAATAGAAGTCGCAGATGGTGTGAATGTAGATAAAATATTGCTGAACGCCTCTTGCGACTCCATTATCGTTTTTTCGACGATAAAAGAGTGCGATTTATTGACTGCGGTTAAGTCGAATGAAACATAAGAGGAAAAGAAACCAAGAATAAGAATGAGAAAATATTCGTATATTATCGCAAATATTTGAATATTTATATATTACTGTCTGCATTGCGACATCGTACACTCGTTTAAAAACTGAATGACATCTTTATTAAAAGTAATGAGATAATACACATATAT
>JBCEZV010000009.1:4574708-4627399 GCA_039654365.1 Cataglyphis livida
ATATATATAGCATAGGTGAGGGAAAGAGAAGA
The DNA here is from genome assembly GCA_039654365.1 of Cataglyphis livida. NCBI lineage: Eukaryota > Metazoa > Arthropoda > Insecta > Hymenoptera > Formicidae > Cataglyphis > Cataglyphis livida. Next base: position 4,574,741 of record JBCEZV010000009.1, read on the forward strand.
AAAAGGGATGGTAGCCCGAGAGAATATGAAACCATATATTAATACATATTAATATGTATATTATACAAAGTTAATTATACATTTTGTTTCATCGATTCATATAAAAGGGTTGCACGCGATCATATATATATATATATATATATATATATATATATATATGAAAGAGACGCGTAAAAAAAACGCGCTTTTACAAAATGCAAGAAATACACATACACACACATATACATACATACATACATACATGGATTTATGCACGCAAAAATATGCAATATACATTTTGAAAAGAAAAAAAAACACCAAACACGCGATTTCGATACTTTTCACACCGAATTCTTACAGAATGAATAACGACACGCGCACGACATATATTTCATCGTAAAAAAACATATTCCACCGCAAGAAACACGGTACAAGAGACGGTGTATGTAATTAAGTTACATAAGTTTGAACGATGATCGAGTTCTAATACAATTGCATATTAGGTATGTATTATACGAATGCATAATAGGTATTTATATAGAATCTATATAACTGTATAATTGTAACGAAATGCCAATGTCCGTGGACCCAGGCAACTGCACAAATCCGGTGACGTACAATCAATCGAATTGAAAATCGTTGTTGGGCATTGCAGTTGCTTAGGCCCCTCTTGCCGGACACAGGAAGAAAGATAAGACAAAACGAATGGCACAGAAAGGAAAAAAAAATAATATTTCAAGACGGGTGACACGAAAGAGAGAGAGAGAGAGAAAGAGAAGGAGGAGAATAACACACAATTGTGTTATCTCTCTGAGGAAAAAGAAATCTAAATACGCTTCGATTTTGCAACGCTGTGCTAATATCAACACAATGATAAATATCTATCCGTTCTCTTTTGTGTTTCTTCCGTGATTGAAACGGCAAACCGATATAAATCTATATTTCGCACTGGTGCGAATATGAAACGAATGAGAAATCCATATAGAAAAAAAAAAAAGACACGTAGATGCGTTATTAAAAAATGCTATTTAATTGGGGCGCGTCCGATTGAGTGCGTGATCGACGCGTTTGCATTTTCGATGAGATATAAAATGAGTATAATTTTATTTATTTTCTAGCGACAAACTCATTGCTAACTATTTCTATAATAAAATAATTATTCTTCAGTTGCATTTTCTTTGAAAATTTACAATTTCGGCTGGTCTGAATTTACTTAGCATGTAGATCGTTTCGACGAATATAAATATGAAATATAAATCACAATAATAAATTCAAGTACGCACGAGTGGGTGAAATATATTGAGACAAGTATCCCGATCCTCTTCGATTTAAAAGTGTAATTTTCTCCAAAAGTTATCTTTCTCACATTTTTTCTGACATTCTTTAAACGCGCGTTAAACAATTGTTGGGCGATATCGATATATATAATTTATATTAACTAATTATTGAAAATTAAGATTAACGAGGACAAACAAAATCTATTTCAACAGATTGTTGACTTTTATATGACGCACTTTTTTATATGTTTCTAACTTTATTATCGAAAAATTTTTTTGTTGAGTTCAAGGTAGAGGGGAGAGGGGTCAGAAAAAACTTGCGAACTGTGCAACAAGCATTGTATATTGTTCGGATAGAGCGTTGTAAACGAAAACTGCAAGGAAGAGACATAGAAAAAAATCGTTCACTGGCGCAGATGGTATGACATTGTGATCTATGCAAATTACAAATCACAAAGCAACCACAAGTAGTAGATATTTAAGATAAATACACGTAAAAAAAATCACGTACGTCTATGGAGACTAGAGAAAGGGAGGAAACATTGTGTTACTAAAATGTATGCGCGATAGCGTGCATTTTAACACGTTATTAAAAAGCGAGGACGACTACAAACGTACCTAACTAAAAAAAAAAAAAAAAACACAGAGAGAGCGGGAGAAAGAGAGAAACACATATAAAGAAAACAAAAATAATGAAGTGAAGAGATACCGTCTGACACACGTAAGAATAAGCAAAGTAATATAAAAATGAATGAAAAAAAAAAAAAACATGACGCTCCTGCCACGCAGCGAGTCTTTAGACAGCTTTAAGATAATAATTATAAATGATAAAAATAATAATTATTAAATAATAACGATAAACTTTCTATATGTTGAATCGTGTCTAGTGAGAGAAGTACTATCGAAGTAAAAAAAGCAACACAAAAAAAAAAAAATAATACTATCGCCACACACATGAATTAATGCAGTTTATATGACCATTGATTAGTTGTCTCTATCTCGCGCGCGAATGTTTTTTTCTGTTTTTCATAATATATATAATATAGCGAGGAGAGAAAAGGGGGTGGCTGTTAGAGAAATAGCTTTTGGTGTTTCGTTTGATGTTTTATGAACAAAAACGTTGCGCGGTTGTTTGAACGGCGGATCTTTTTGCTAAATGTTATAATATCCACAAAAGGGTCCCGGAGTTCCATATACCTGTGTTTTTATATATTCGGTGGAGTTGAACACCGAAGCTACTGTTATCCATTGTCACGCGCTAATTCTTATCACGTAGGATTTTCATATGTGTACGTGGATCGCGAGCGACAATTGCGTGTAACGATATGATATCGGCGTTTGCATTGTAAAAAAAAAAAAAAAAAAAAAAAAATAATAAAAAAACGCATTCATTTCCAAACAGCTCACGTCTTTCATGGCGAGACGAGTCGTCGCGATCGCGACGTAATCTCTCTCGCTTGCACGAAATTGTGGCTCATAAAAAGAAGCGAAGCTTTATCAAGCTAAGTTCACCTAGTATGAAAATCCTGTCGTTGCTGCGAATATTTTTATTATTATTATTATTATTATTATTATTATTATTATTATAGTGTCATTATTCTTACTATTACGATTATTCTTTTTATTACCGCTATGATTAACTATTAGTATCTATTATATTATCGAAGAGAGCTGTTGTGTACTGAGATTGCTAATAACGAAACCAGTCTCGAGCAGGCTGATTTCTTTCGTTTTCTTTTTAGCATATATCACACGACAACGATCAGTCGAGTTTTTAAATTTAATGGCTTTCCCGTTCTCCATCCTTTTATTCCTCTCATCATAATCAATCTCGATCTCAGTCAAATCCTTCCTCTCTTTCTTCGCATCTACATATGTAAGCACATTTTCTTTTCAAATTTTTCGTTTCCGCTTTTTCTAATCAGTTCTGATATAGAATGCGGTTTCTCAAAAGAGATACAGAGAAGCGAGGTGAGATAACAGATGCAGAGTCAAAAAGGGAGAGGTAGAGAAATTTGACGGGAGGTCGATTGATGCCCTCAAAAGCAGAATCGACAGTGTTAAATTAAACATTACCTAGATTCGCGATCTAGCGGATCAAGCAAGAGTAAATCATCCTTCGATGCGTTGCAGTTTTCCTTTCTTTTTTTTTTTTTTTTTTTTTTTTTTTTTTTTTTCTCCTCCCGGCGCGCTCTCGCGTGTGTGCATGCGTGCGTGAATGCGATAATTTGTGTGCGTGTACAGGCTCGACAATCGAAGCGAGCAAGCGAGCGAATTCTTTGTAAGGCGAGAGAAGAAAATTGAGGTGAGAAAATTGCCGATTGCGAGGACGATGCGCCGTCGAATTACGTTAAACACCGCGATTTTTGGAGGGAGTTATATATGCAGGAATTATACATGTCCTTGAACTATTACATTATATCAATAGCGTAACAAAAATCAAAGTTTGTTGTTGCAGAAAACAGTGAGAATTACTGCGATTGGCCTTTGTATGTCATTTGATTTATTAAAGATAACAGTCTGTTGCAACTTTCAACGTTTTCCATCTTCCCACATGCACATAGTGCAAGTATCCTTCTCTCGCGTGTAGCAATTAACAATAGTAATTAATTTATACATTATGTTAAAAATTATCTTTTAAGAATATCTCAACATATCAGAGATATTCTGCTTTTAAGATATGCGCGAGACATTTTTGTATATCGCCGACGAAGATGATCTGTATTTCGAATGAAATCTTTTTTTCCGCTAAACACAAAAACGCTTGGACAACGCGACGTGATATATTTTCGTGGTGCATCGTCCTTAATGTAAGATAGGCGTCGTGTAAATAGATGCGACGCTAAAAAAAAAAAAACGTTTAATACAGCGCGCAACTCTCAAAAGTTACTCGTTTCTCTCTCGAAGAAAATCGATATATCAGTATAATAATTGTTATATAAATATTTATCGCGCGAGTCGAGTTTTCGAAATGTTACATGCTCGAGGATGGTTTGTCGGACACAAATTCGTACCAATTGTTTCTTCGGATAAACGTTTTTCCGCCACATAGTTTGTAATATACTTCAATATTAACTATTAAAGAATAAACACACACACGAAAAAAAAAAAAAAAAAAAAAAATGAGGAGTAACGACGGGGGCGAAAGATCGATTCACTGGCACGATAACCGGGGATAGGCACGAGGAGAATTTCACGCACTTTAAATAATATCCAAGGACCTGGAGAATTCAAGGAACCCCTTCTCCCCAAGTGCATTCGAGGAACAAGATCGCGCGTTGCTCGCGAAATTTTGGGACCCGTAGATACGAGAATATGTTACAAAGGATCCCGCAATTCGATCAGATCGCACGTACAGATACGCGGATTTTTCTAGAATTCAAGATTTTCTAAAATTCCAAGATCTGAAGAGTTTGACAATTCGCGGACTCTCGAAGAGTTCAATTTATTTAAGGACTCCGAATGGTCCAATGTATCCGAGATCCATGGGATTCCGATTCGGAAAGTGCACGTCTCTGGGATCTTCAGTCACGACCTTTCGCCCATTGCTGCAGGATAAAAATCATAGCTACTAAAGACAAGTCGTCTCTAACGCGGATGATCGTGTAATATATGTATTGTAAGGTGGTTAGCAGAAAGGCGCTTAAATATCAGGATAAGCAGTAGGAAGGATAACCGAATCAGAAAAGAATGAAAAAGAAAAAAAAAGTTACCGCGCAGAAGAATTGCTGTTCATCTATTCGACATTGCGTTTTCGACATAAAAAAAAAAAAAATACGTGACAGATAAGTGAAAGATAAAAAGGAAAACAAAAAATAGAAATACACAGTACTCTACGGCTCACACGTTCGAATGAAGAGAAAAAATTAAAAAAAAAAAAAAAAGATTCATCGCATCGATGTTGAATGTAACACGTTTTACAAGGTAACAGAGCATTTCATTTTATAACATTTCTATTGTCTATACTTTTACCCGGACATTCTTATGGAATGAAAAAAAAAAAAAAAAAAAAAAAAATGGAAAAGAGATCCACCTGTCCCGATACCTTCCAGCATCCCCTTTAAAATTGGTCTTGATAGTGCACCAAGTCCGTTTTACACGATCTAACGAATTTGCAACAAAATTCTATTTACAATACAATGAGCTGTATACAGATAATATTTTTTCATATATACAAATATACAAAATTAGAATTATATTATATAATCTAATTAAAAATCAATATTTTCTAATAAATAATATTCTCTAATAAATTTTTTACACTGCATTTAGAATGAAAATTTCCGATTGTGACATAAAGTACAATTTTTTTTTTTCATTGCAATATTTTTTAAAATTATCAATAATATTTTTTATGATTTCTATTGTATTATAGAGTGTATATAAATTACGTCGTAAAACACAAAATTTCGAATAAATTATGAATCGTGCAAAACGGCTCTAAATCGGCGAATTCTCTTTCCTCAGCCGAAAGTGCACACAAAAATCTATATATCTCTGTGCCTCCCTCTTAAATTATAATGCATGAGCATCGTTTTGAATCGCGACACAGCGAAATATTTTGTTGTTGTAAGAGCTATTAATGTAGAGATTTCGCGAGTGTGCAACGCCATGCACTGCACGCATGTATAACAGCAAATGTCGGACTGTGTGAAAATCTTTTGAGAAACTTTTGTTACGATGAACTAAACTGCAATTTCCCTTTGACAAAACAATTAAATCAAAATAGTTACATCAATTGAGTGTTTATGATGAGCCTCTGATACTTTCGTTACGTTTAATCCTTTCCAATCTTTTGTCGAAAACTTTATACATTTTTTTCTTATCATCCCATGTTTGAAATTTTTTGACACAACGTTTTCATCTCTTTTTTTCTGTTTTCTCTTTTAATTATGTTTAACAATATCGAGCGCTTGTTTTCTCACACACATAGATAAATGAATGTAAAGTATATTTTGTTTACGACATTCAAATCCTATTTAATGTACAGCTGACTGAGGATTGGAAAGAGATTCTAAACAGATTGTAAGGCCATCAAAAAGAAGGTTTCTTCATGTTGAAAATTACTTGGTTAAATGATGATGAATAACTGTACGCAAGAAAAACAAAAGAATTGCATTATTTTGATTATGAATCTTCTAACATGGGAATCTCTCAGGATTTTTATATTGAAATTCGTGTTATATTTTTGATTTGTTACGATATTGATATTGATTCCTTTTGCTCATAGTCTATTATGCCATCAATTTTGACATTAGAAGTAAATATAAATCATATATATGACATATTCTTACATTGAAATAAATTAATTTTTTGGTATGCCATTACATATATTAATATTAGAATAGATCTGTGAAATGTATGTAAGTGTTTAACTCTTTTTTTACATGAAAATAATTGATGAAAATGAAAACAATTTTATTTATTAATGAAAAACGAGTCTTAATAATTTATTCTATCAAAAATGTTAGTATTGGCATATGAAAAAAAAAAAAAATTATTTTCATCTATAATGCAAGAAGAATTTTATATTTTTCAATTCTGACGTCATAATCTAACATGATTGCAATAAGTGAAGGGAAATCATATATATTTGTGCAGTTTTGATTCCTTCATATTCTTGTATTTTAAACCATATGATCTTTTCGATTTTCAGCTCTGTGAGTTTTGTGAATTTTAGGCTTTTAAACCTTTAATTTCTTACACTTTATGGAGAAAAAAAATTAGATGATGATTTCTCAATTTTTTACCTATCCCAGTCTTATTTGTTTTAATCCATTTCTATTTGATATTTTCTTTTTCTTAATAAAAAGCTATCCACTTAATGTTATCGTCCGAAATATATTTTTTATACAATTTTGAAGAAGAATATTTTTTGTGTCCTTGTACGATTATTCCCCGCTCTTTTCGTGACAGATTTGCTTCAAATTTGTATATTGAGAAATATATTCCAGATGTATTATAGCATTAAGTGGATTCTGAGTAATCATTATAATAAGTCGTTATACTATATATCGATTATTTGACTAAGCAAAGTGCGGCAAGACTATTCGGGTCAGTATAAATATTTCCTATTATAGATATCTCTATATTACACACAATAACTCTCTTATACTGTGTAAGAATTCTTGTCGCAGCATCATATTATATTCATGTAGCGATTTTCCATTATAATCGCTACCTTGATCCGACAGGTCGCGAGATCCAAGTCCACCGGCGGCAAAAGCAAAACAGAAAAGGTACAGAACGCTGAACAGCGGCAGCGTGAGTTCCTGAAGAGGCGAAGATCCTTGCCGCGTCAAACTGAGCCCTCCCCCGTTGAGCCCGTAAAATCCATTTCCGCTCCTGTTGCGGCCGCATCCCCATCCTATTCCGCCATGACTGTATCCAGCAAAAGCACGGTGGTTTCCGAGGGAACAGCTTCTAGCGATTCCAGAGTATCTCGGGAGGTCCAGCAAACGATTCCGCAACTGGAGGTGATCCGTGTTTAAATGTGGATGCGTAGATAGAATGGCGAGAGGAAAAAAACAGGAGATCTGACATATTATAAAAGCGATATAAAATTCCAACGAATTTCGATTGGCCGCAGCCACGCGAAATTGACTTTAACATTTATCTATGGCAATGAAAGTATATAGTTTCTCTACCTGTGGTATCGGAAATTAAACTTGTCGAAGTTATATCGATTTCAAATCCGGTTGAGAAATCACGAGATGTCGTCTCCGTATTTTCCATTGGAAAAGGCTAAATTTTCATTGCTTCAAACATCGTCAATATTACATATCAATCCTACAATTTTTTTTCGTATATGCGTCTTCAATCTTGCAGAAGAATGTGCTGTCGAGTATAATTATTTTTAGCTATTTTACAGGAAATGTCTAGAAATCTAGATTATTTCGATACTTAAAAAATTATTTCTCAATTTAAATTTGAATAATGCACGTATGCGCAGAAATTCGCTATTTGCAAATTACACTTTTTACTTATGAAATATAAGCAAAATTTTAATTTGAACATAAGAGACGGCGAATTAAATTATCAATTTAAAAAATATATAATTATAAATGATTACAATAGCAAAACTCATAATATAATATATTCTAGATAAAATATATCATACAAAAATATTTAAGCTAAATTTTAAATGTAATATATTAGCAAAGAAGCATTCCTGTCATTTGGTTATATAACGTTAATGAAAATGATGTTATATAACAATAGAAATAATGATTGTTACTCATATTTTTTCCGTCATAAATACGGCAAAATATAATCTTTTTTTCAAAATTCTTTTGATTAAAAAATAAGAAAAAAAGAGATAATATGTGTGTATCCTATAGATTTATCAATTGATTAGAAAATGTATTTTGTTTTTATATTCATCGGATATTTATTGCGTTAGTTTATATGGCGAATGATGTTTTCCATTTTTAAAGTGGTGCTCACATAGTTGAAAGTTATTTTTCCGCATTGTATGGAAAGCGATAGAATCTTTTTTTCTTTGATTTGAAAAATATTACATCTCATTTTTTCAATTCAATTTATATAAGATGAATGCAAGATGTATTTTAGAAATGTAAAAATGAACGCGTTACGAAATCTTAGAAATTATCGGCTTTCGTTATACCAAATTTTCTTCGAAAACATTCCAGTCTTTATTTTATGACCAAATAAAAAAAAATTAAGATCTGCCTTATACATTTTTTTTTTTTTTTTCAAAAAATAAAACTTATTTTAAACTATGCAATAAATATAGATATAATCATTTTTATAATTAATCACAAATTATATTAATGTTATAAAAATATTACATTAGGGTGCGCGATTATAAAATTATTATGTACTTACATAAATTTATAAAAAATTTTTCTGCACAATTAATTTTATGCGTCATCTGTGACATAATTTGCAAAATATTCAAGCCATTCAGGAAAATGGGACATTATAATTAATAAAACATCATTATTTTCGTTGTAGATTTGTTTTAAAGTTTGCAATGTATATTTTCGTGTCTGCACTGTATGATGCTCAGGCTTTATCCTTAATAAGATTATACAAGAACGCAGTTTCCTGGGATAAAGATCTAATACATCTTTATCCCGACTTTCACAACAAATAGATATTCGCTTTAATATCAAATCTATAAAATGTAAAACTGCAGGAGCATAATGCAGCTGAACGAGTAATTCCTTTAAAAAATTAAATATTAATTGAAAAACACACATAGACTCAACACTAAATTCCAGTAGTTGATTTAGTGTCTTCTCATTCTGATTATCGACGCAATTTTTTTCCTTTGAATTAAAAAACGTGCATACAAAGCTGTCGAGCAATGGTTTTTCTATCAATTTAAATTTTTGCATAATATATATCTCTTCTTTTGTGGATAGTTTAAGATGCAAATTTGAATATAGAGAATTATGTAACAATTTCTCTATTTTATCATTTGTTTCTAATTGTGAAAGTCTTATAAGTAACTTATCCATGTGATGCATGAAGGACGGATTCTCAAACGATAGGTGCATTACAGCAGTGGTTAAAGATATCAAAACATCTTCCGAGCAGTCTTCATTCAAAATGTCATCTGTGAGATATTTGTCTAATAGAATGTTTACAAACTTCAAACTATTTTCTTTAGACATAAATATTGATAAATGTTCAAAATTGCTTGTTGTTCTACACCATTTCCGCAAGTTGTCCTGGAATATAATTATATTACAATATAAATTAATTAAAGAAAAAAACGTTAGTTAAAAAACATAATATTAATGCAAGAAATTAACATACAATTATCAACAGTCGAACTGAATAACGCTGATAAGCTTGTTTTGATACTTTGTAACATAAAAGATTGCTGAGCGATGTACACAAAGTATTCAATACTGTATTAGACTGTGAGACTAGCAAAGCTTCCCTCGATGCATCTTTACAATCCTCAGATTGAATAATGTTTTCGGCATCACCATAACTTTTCAATATCGTTTTTAATATATCTGCATCCATATCACAAATTGTGACGTAAGTATGTAAAAAAGTATTTAATTATACCATGCTGTGTGACTCATAATTGTGTAAGTAATCTGTAAGAAAATAATATAATTATTAATAAAATTAACAATTAATATTAAATGTTTAATTTAAGCCGCTTGTTTTAAATTTTGGTAAAAATATTAAATCAAATACACTAATTCAAATATGATTTAAATATATATAATTTATTTACCTTATAAATATATATGTGCACTATTTTTATTAAAAATTATTAAATAAAGTTAGAATGCACATTTTATTTCTATAATTAAATATAAAATTTAAAAAGCTATTATTTTATTATTCGGACATACATCATATAAAAAATATAAAAGAAAATTTCAAAAGCCTAAGATTATAAAAAAGCGAGAAGAGTGACTCATGTTATGAGAATCGTACACTTTCTTATAGCATTTTCGAATGAACGGATTACCCAATCCGGATCAATCAACCATTATTTTACTATGAACTCACGTCTTTTATTGGCAAAGACGATATAATGACGTCATTAATCTTTCTCAGAGCCATCGACGAGAAATCATAAAAAACCGGTGATCTTATGGGCTTTATGATGATCACAAAAATTTATCCAGATAATTTTTAATATTATCTCTATGGTGGAAGTACTAAAAAGTATAAAAATAGCATCTAATACAAAATGCAGAAACTATAGCAATTGCCAATTTATTTAATGATTAATCTTATAATTGGTAGCTACTGGGATGACAACTTTTAGTAATAACGGCGACCTTTAGATGGCGTATAAGTTTGTTTATAGTTACTTGAAAGCAGTTTATGTCCTTTGCTACGAAGAAATGAGGACAGACGTTCTTGACGATAATTGAAATTGAGAAGAAATCTTTCACAGACATGGATAAGCTAGCGAAACCGCAAATAATCTGTCACATCGAGAAATCGGTGGACTATTCATTGTTTGATGTTAAATGGATACCATGCAGCGCCAAATTCGTGGTTATGGGTTCTCGGCCTCGTGGTACCGGCATTATACAGATTTACGAGTTGTCGAGCGGCGAGTTGAAGCTCGTGAAGGATATCGAGAGGTCTAATCAGATGAAGTGTGGAACATTCAAGGCTTCCAATCTTCGGAATAGACATTTAGCTACCGGTGATTTTAAGGTTTCCTTAACTCAGATATTTGTTAATGTTCTAATAGTTATATTTAATAATATCCTATTTGATAAAGTTTTAGAATATGCTAAATATTATCTGCTCATCTTACAGGGTAAACTAAATATCTACAATTTAGAGGATCCCTCGATACCAGTTTACACTGCTAACGCTCACACACAAATTATAAACGCTATTGATGGAGTAGCAGGTGCCAGCATAGGATGCGGTGCACCTGAATTGGTAACTGGATCTAGAGATGGAAGTGTTAAAGTATGGGATCCTAGGCAGAAGAGTCGACCGGTTGCTATTATAGAGCCAAAGGAAGGAGAAAGTCGACGAGATTGCTGGTCGGTCGCATTTGGCAATTCTTACAATTCTGAGGAGAGAGTAGTGGCTGCAGGATATGATAATGGTGATGTCAAAATATTTGATCTGAGAGCAATGACGGTGAAATGGGAAAGTAATCTGAAAAACGGAGTTTGCAGTCTCGAGTTTGACAGGAAAGATATACCCATGAACAAATTGGTTGCCACTACGTTAGAATCAAAATTTTATCTCTTTGACTTGAAGACTCAGCATCCCAAAAAAGGCTTTCCGTATCTTGTTGAAAAGGTCTATTATTTAGAGAGTATGAAAATTTATACTGTTTAATATATATAAATTTATAAGCTCATGTTACTGCATGATTTTAGGCTCATAAATCGACGATATGGCTGGTTAAGCATTTACCACAAAATCGTGAAATATTCGCAACCTGTGGTGGTGGAGGAACAATCTGTCTTTGGAAATAGTAAGTATATATATAGTTTATATCTGTTTTAAAATTGAAGTGTTAAGAGCATTACATTTCTGAGAAAAAAAATGTGCTTTAAAAACTAATATTTATTGTTTCTTAGCAATTATCCAGAGAAAAGAAAAATTAAGGATGCCGACGGGATCGAACAGGGTGTCGTAGGTAACGTTAGTTTGCTACAAAATACTATGCTCTCATCACAACCCGTTAGTTCCTTGGATTGGAGCCCGGATAAACAAGGACTTGGTGTTTGCACATCGTTTGATCAATGCTTACGCGTTATCATCACTACGAAACTAAACACATATTGATTAAACAGCGGAAAATGCTTGTAAATATAAGTTTGTACTATAGTAGGAGAAAAGTTCCTCCAAGTTCCATTTTGTATGCTAAAATACGCTTTTGTAGTTATTAATACAATTTTTGAGTTGCCTCATATCGAATATAGTCAGATAATAAGCGAGGGAAAATCAGAAAAATAAGAAAATGCGCATCAAACTCGTTATTTATCAAGCGGCATTGTGATACTATTATAGTTTGGATTCGAAATATCGATTTCTTGTTTACGGCCGCGTTACGCAACGACGAACAGATGAGAGTGAATTATATATTATTGGACTAATCTATTTAGGATTGGATTCTTCCTAAGCATCGGCCATTTTACACGCATGGTCGCGAGTGTTACGCAATATCGCGCGCGCCAACCTCCGCCATTTGAGGCGTATTCGACCCGCATGTTGTCGCGTATACCTCGCGTTGCGTCGTGCGAGGAAGCAGCATTGCAGCTGCGCGCGTACATACAAGGTCAGAAATACCTCGATTGTAATTACATAAATTAATTATCATCGTCAGGTCTACATGTTTTTCCCGGGATGTGGTTGTCGCCGTTCGATCCACTCATTCTATTTAATTCTTTAGTTTTTAAATTTCTTAGAGTTTTGGGTATAATACATTAACATTTAAAATTAAACTTTGACACAGATTTTAGAGGAAATTAGACGGAGAAATAAGATGTAGTAAAAAGTGCAACTAAAATTCAAACATCTTTTTAATTTAGATTTTACTAATATTTTTCCATTTTCTTGTACTTGACAAAACGTATTATTCCTTTATACTTTTTCCTTTATTGCTTATAACTCATGTTACGTGCATATTCTTTTTCTAAAATGACTTGTATGTTCTTAAATGATTTTATCTTAGAATATATAATACAATTCTCCGTTTATATGTATTTAACATATCTATATCAATCATAGCAAAGTGAAGGGATAAGTGACTATCCTGGAAATATACCAAGTGTAAGTTGATTAATTACATAGCAGAGTGTGTACATATTCACGAACATATATACACACGTCGACAAGACAGGTAGAGGAGTGTGCAATACCTGATTCCTATTTTCGTGTTTCGATGGCGCACTTGGTGATGCATTCTGTGACGATTTGGTCAACATCCAAGAATTGGTCGCGCAGTTGCATATAGTTGTCCGTACTATAGTTACAATCGTCATGATTAAATTTTGAATAGAAAGATTGATCCCCCAGAATTCCTATTTTCCATTAAATGTTCATCACAAAGTGCTTTCAATGGGAAATAGTGAAAAATTATCTTTTAAGGGAAATTGAAATCAAATCAAGATTGATGGTTGCTTGAAAGATAATTTTTCTGTTTAAGGATTAATACATTAGACAAGAGTTTTATTATTAATGCTCTGTATTTGACAATATTTTAAACTAATAACTGTAACGTGGATCGGTAGATAGGAAGGAGTTTCAATGTAAAAGAATATTTTTATTTATTTTTAAAGTTTCAATAATCCTGGATTAGTAATCGAAATATCAGCAACATTATCTAGTCATAACATTATTCTAATTTAATTAGAATATAAATTTGTAGCAATATTTTTGAAATTTAAAATAAAAAAAAAATTCATCGTAAATTAATGTAAAAAGTATAATTGATATAGTTTTGTGTGCTTAATTTATTGTACATGTAAAATGCATAACGCAACTTTCTTCAGAGATTGATGTAATTCGTTAAAGAAACTTTCGAATGGCAGAACAAATCGGCGATCCGCGCGATCGGTGGTATTAAAATGCAAGTTTCTTCATTAACAGGTACATGTGCTGATCTACTTCGAAGCCGTGCAGATTATTCGCATCACCTTGCAGTCTCATGAGCAGACCTCCAAAAGATGCGTAGGCTGATCTGAAAATAAAGAGGAAGAGAACCATCAGTTGTAAGTTTGCATCGTCTTTTATAATATGCAGGTTTTTTTTTTTTTTTAATAACAGCATTGTGCGCGCGGCTCAGTCCAATGGACTTTTCTTTCGTTCGTAAAAATAAGCGATCGAGCACGCGAATTTTCTTATGTTCAAAAAAAAAAAAATCCTCATTGAAATCATCAACGATGTTCCTCCTAGCAGGTCTGCGATCGTCATAATTGCAGTGCCGATAGCGGTCGTGTATATAGATCGACCACACAACCAGCTAACCACACTGCCAACACGCCGATCGCTAAAGGAAGCTGTTCCTTTAAACGATTAGGAAAGATGTATCTGCTTTGCTGAAGATCTTCAGATCCGCTCTTCAAGCTCGATTGACGATCTCTTCTCTCTTAATCGTTGTTTAATCGTTGTTTTTGTGACATATAATATACAGCGAAAGGTAAATATTTATGGCAAAAAACTGTTGATCTCTGATGTAATAATCTGTTGTGATGTAAAAATTACTGTTAATCAGATAAATTGCAAATGACTAGTCCGGTTTATGATGCATAAACCCGAGATTGAAGGATATGATATAATATAGATATAAAAAATTACCGTATATCGATATGTAATAATGAAAAACTATCATTTATCTTAATTAAAAATATTGAAATTATGGACACTCCTCCATATAGTAAAATAGCGGTAAGCGTTTCCTTCCATCACTTGACAATCAGCTGATTACTTACGTAATTACTATAACGATTGGAACTAATGGATAGAAAGACAACCAACGTCATTTAATGACTCGGAAAAGCACGCACAAGTAAAAATATCCATCGTTTTAGCTCCAGTGTCATCGTGGATGACATAGTTCCCCCCCCCCTCCCCCAATCGGCGTTGAAGATATCGCGCAATAATCCATCGTCGATGACGTTTAGAAAATGCATTCTGCGAAACACGCTTACCATGATCGCGAGAGATGATCCGTGAGATCCAAATTTCGCGTGACTTACGAGAGAGAAAGAGGAAGAGGAAAAGGCGCGAATACCGACAAGAATATAACCGCGGCGTACGTGTGATATTAAGAGGTTTCCCTATCGATTGACCTTGCCTCCGACGAATCTCTACCTCTCTAGGAGGCACTCCGCTCTTATAAGAGTCAATTATTTTTAACCAAGTATTTTGAGCTTCTGCTTGGGTGCGCACTGGTTCCATTTACCCCACCTCTCATCTCATTTCTCCCCGGCGCACTTTTCCTCCGCCGTTTTTAATCATCTTGCACATATTGTACATCTTTATGTCCTGTCTTTATATCCTACGCACATAATAAGTAACGCTAAATATACACCATCATATAAATATATAGGAAAACGCGTCATCTAAATTAGATTTGAGTTTTAATCCTGGAATTTTTGTAATCTACCTATAAAAATCAAGAAACCGATCTCTATTATGTGTCAAAAAATTACCGAAATATAAATTTTATTTAAGGCATCTTCAATTTGTTTTCTAATTCCGATATTTAAATATTATTAAAAATTGATTTTTTTTTTATTTTTATTCATAACAAAAGCATACATCTTTGTTTTATAGTAACTTTTCCATTAAATTTTTTCCTTGGGATAATTGAAAGGATTCTTTATTCAATAGGCGATTTGAAGATTCGTACTTTTTTGTATCTATGTATCTATCAGATATGATCGATAACATCGATAGATAAAAACAAAAGAAGTAAAAAATAAGTTCTTTCGATTGAAGTTGTTAAATTCCAATTGAAGATAAAAGCAACTTAACTCTGATTAATGACTCTTATTTTTAATAATTTCTTGTTTATTAATTAGTAGAAATGCTAGAAACGGAAATGCAAAATTTAATGTAACTGTTGTGTATAATTTCAATGCCACTAACATCTATTTCCATAATTTGAATGCTCTAAAAAAAAAAAATACTCTTCAAAACTACATACGATTTCTACTTTTTTTATATCTATATGGTATATACACAAATTGATCATTATAATAAAGGCGCTGGTGAAATTAAATGAAGAACGCATTAGATGATTTTTATTGTCATTCGTCATACAATATACCCTATGATCCTATGTGTAAGCGATGTGGGCGTATGTACGTGCGTATGTGTGCGCATAAATTGTTACGTGAAGCATGAACCGAGTGTAGGCTCTGCACGCACTCCGTTAACAAATCCCTCGTCATGGACGATCGAATGCCATTGCGCATCTATTCATAGGGAGTCATTATTGTCGATGATATCGCACAAAAAAAAAAAAAAAAAAAAAAAAAAAAAAAAAAAAAAAAAAAATATATATATTTGTCGACGCAACATGCGTTCGGTCGCTTGGGTACACCTCCCCCTTTCCCCGCTCCTCCGCGAGATGCGTATTTTACAATTGAAAGAGAAGAGGGGAGGCAGAGAGCGATGTTGACAATTCTTCCGCAGCAGAGTTTATTTCTCGCAGCACGCACACATACACATTGTGTAGCAAACAAGTTCTTTGTGCGTGTAGAATTACTTTCTACAGAATCGCCGACACATGTTAATAGATGATTTCACACTAATTGCGGGAACTCACGTTTGCTCCTATTATGCCGATCGAAACCCAAATTTACGCAACATAAATGTCAAACGTTATTATCGCAAATTATTGCTCTAGACCGTTTTGGTAATCCCGAACGTGAATTTCCGACGCAATTATTCCAATTAGAATTTTAGATATATATAAGGGGATTGTAATTTAATTAATTTGTTACTAAAGAAACACAATTAATAATATAGTCCTTGTAATATTACGGCATTTTATTTCGTCGTGTTATTATAATTCTAATAATATAATCATAACTTTAGTGAAAGAAAAAGGATGAGGTATTTCTTTCCTTCACGTTCTTTTTTATAACGAGTTCGAGAGAAAGAGAACTCAAAGTAAATCGCAGGAGTTCCATTATATCGATGTACATGCTATTTTTTCATCAAAGAGACTAGAAATGTCTTACCAGAGATGAAAAATATAATGAGATTGTAAAACATCTTTGTGATGTCGCCTTGAAAATTTTTACGTCAATTTCTAATAATCAAAAATTTTCAAAAGTATTATCTTTTTGTTAGAAGTCAAAAAAACTTAATAATTTTTAATAATATTTGATAATATTTTCATTGTAAAGTCACATAAAACTTTTCAAAAAAAATTTTCCACCTCTGCCTTAAATTCTCTGTGGGAATCTCCGGGAAATGATATTCCAATAAGCGACAATTCTAAAATATTTCATACATAACACATCACTCAATAAGTCTCCGGTCTAACTAAGAAAAACAAATTTTTTTTTTCAGAAATCACGTGGATCTGTCAACAATGTTGCCATATATGTGTCAGACCGGGGACTTATTGAGTGATGTGTAATAAAAATAAATCTTTATATACAATGTGAAAATTTTTTTTTTTCCTGTAAAGATTATATAGCGTACAAAGCATGCGGTGTAATTTAAGCTTCGTGTCCTTAGTTATTATCCCCTTGTAATAAGAATACCGCAGGATATAAATGTCGATTTTTCCTGCCACATTTTCACTAATTTATGGCTCTAATAAAGCTGGCGTCGCGTTATCTCGATCGTCGATGACGGCGACAGAAGAGATGTCGTACCAGATAGTGCATTTACAGTATTCAGGGCCCGTGTAAACGCGCATCTGGCACGAGCCCCAACTGCCCTGTAATCTCATATTGGCTCGCTTCCGCTCGGCTCGCTCTCATGTTCTTTTTACTCGTTAATCTTTGCAGCCTCCCTTTTCTTTCCCACCCCCCCCCCTCCTCCTCACCCTTCATCCTACCTAATCTGCCTTTCAACTTTCCTTTCGCACGAAATTGCAATAAAATTGCAATGTATTTTAAATCACCAATGTCAATAATGAAGTATCTCATCGGACAATGATATTTAGCTCATCGCTGATCGCAATTCATTGTGCGCGTGTTAAAGACATGTAAACACTTATGTAACGATGCGTTCAAGTCACGCGATCATTATCGTCGGCATGTAATTAAGTTTTCGCTTCACGAGGCACGATCGAGAAAAAAAAAAAAAAAAAAAAAAGAAAAAAAAAATTGAATATCTGTGAATGTCGTTCGGTGAATTTAACAGGACAAATTCGCCCCAACTTGTTTAAGACACGAAAGAAACGACGACGAGACAAGGGTTTCTCGGGCGTGCCGCGTATCTTCCAGTGGGATGTCAGCTGATGCTATTTTGCCTCTCGAAGCGCGAAATGAGAAGAGGACGACGTTGCTAATAATAGCAGTCACTGTCCCCGGTGCCACGACGCTCCGGCGTCGGGACGTCGTCTCGTTTCGTCGTCGTAGCGATCCGTTAACGCATATAACACGCTTCTCTTTTCAATGCTCCTAAACAGCTAATCCTTTCGTGGACGTCGCCGATGCGTCGCGAACAACGAAGTTGTACGAGTCATCGATGTTACACGATAACTCGCGGGCTAGAGAAACTTTTTTGTTACTTCGTTTTTATTTATCGGATTTATTCGCGAAATAATTATCGAGATAATAATTCAGCATTTTTTATATTTTTATAATGATTATTTTAGACTGTTCGAGTGCATCTCTTCGCTACATTTAAAAAAGAATGACGTAAACAGTGATTCGGCGCGTACATTTTTCATTTATTTTAACGTAAAATTATGATAATAAATATGGTTATATATTTTCCTTCTCATCGGCAGATTTAATTATTCTTTTTCCACGTGTCGTGAGTAAAATTAATTTGTTAATTTTATTTGTATAAAAAAAAAAGCGCGCCGCATTTTATTTATTTATATAAATTTTTTAGTAGATCCGATCGATTTATAAAATCATTTTATGTTCTATTGTCTCGCACTTGGATCGATTTAGAAAGATCGAGTGGATTGAAAGAGAGGAAGTATCGCGATAAACAGTTGAGTCAATTATTGATTATTTTCCAAGACGTTCACGTGCGCTTACAATTATCGTGACACATCGTGACATAAAACCGAATGAGATCATCGCGATAGTCATTTTCGCTGATGTATGAATCGCGTTGCTGTTTCGTTGCATCATATCGTCGTTGAGGGACCTAATATCAGTACGACGATCGAATGCCGTAATACTCGATATCGAGAGCGATATCAATCTCGTTCTGCAATTTGAAACGCGAATTGGCAGGAGGCCGATGCGCCGCTCATAATAGCCATCCTTTTATCTTCGAATTTCGCGCAATGACGTGATTATAGAATTATGTAATTCCAATCTCATACGACTATGATTTCGCGAAATCGTCGTCCCATTACATTGATCTTTACGCGTGTTTACATATTTCTATGCATCACGAATACACCGAAGCGCGATATCCTTCACCACGATTTTCACAAAAGAGATTGGGAACGTTGAAAAATTCATCTATCGAGCTTCTCAATGATCGCGTAACGCCCATGATGTATCTACGCCGTAAAGATGGCGGCCGTGAAACGCAGGAGGATCGCGACGCGGATGCACTTTGAGACGCACTCGCCGGGCGAGTTCTGCCAAAGTCGAAAGAGCTATCCGCGGCTATCTGCAGCAGGACCGCCGTGTCGGACATTGATTATTCACCGTGATTAAGCAGCGGCAACTGTGGCACCGCCGGTGCCGCAACTGCATCGTGAGAGTGACGCGGGGAAGGGCATGGGGAGGGGAGGGGAGGGGAGAGGAGCGAAGTGGAGAGGAGAGGCAGGGGAGTAGAGGAGGGGAGGGGAGGAGGAGGAGGCCGGTCGCCGAATGCAGTCCATCTCGTCGGTCGTTTTAGACACACACGCGGGTTGCACAATCGCGCGACCTTGCCGTGGCTCCGCAACAGGTGCATCGCGCGCGATCCAAAATTATCCTGGCCGCGGCCAGGTGATCCCGTTCGACCTGGTCGCGCATTTATTTATCCGCGCGTAGATCGATGAACGTAATTCATGTTCGTGCCATGAAGAAGTGTTTCGGCATAGAACGATGGAGATATCGGTTCCTTGAGCGCATGTGAGAGAGAGAGAGAGAGAGAGAGTAGTAGTAGTAGTTTTCATCACAGCGAGAAATTCGAGCGCATCCGCGACGAAGTTTCTTTCGCGCGACTGTCTTAGGCTCGTGTAAAGAGTCGGAGCGACAATTGCAATTTATGTCAACTACTGATCGCGACCTGCTCTAGAACGGGTGACGTTACACAATCACGACCTTGGACCTCGTGCATTGTGAGCGCGGAATGTAAATTGATCTCGGGAAACAACGCGCATGATCACCGCGCTATCGATTTACATTTATAGGATCCAAACGCAAAGAAAAAAAAAAAAAAAAAATTGCAACGAAGAGAAGATTGTAAAAAACGATTTTTCGTAGATGTTCGTAACTTTGCAATAAACTTTTTACGCGCGCGGATCGGAGCGGATGTAATTACAATTGGAAGATAATCCCAATTTCTCGCGAAGCGCAATTTTCCTGGTTTTGCGCGAATAAATGAAATCGTTTGGCCGATAATCCTCCAAGTAATTTGCAGCGCGAAGAGAACGCGAGAGAATAAATATTACATATCGCGCGCGACTTGCGAGCGATACGCGCTAAGCGGCAGCTAAGCCGCGACTAGAGCTGCCGCTCGCGATTAAACTCGACTTAGAGCAGGAGCCAGTAGCTGCGGCCGTAGCACCACCGACCACAAAGGCTAGTTTTCAAGTAGCAGCGAAGTAGAAAACGGCTCGACGTTGCCAGCCGTTATACAATCCGCGTGCGTGCGTGCGTGCGTGCGTGCGTGCATGCGTGCGTGCGTGTGTGCTCGAATACTTCTCTGCTCTCTGTCTAACGTACACGCCAAAGATAAATGAGATTGAATTCAGAATTTATACATATATATATATATAATTACATAGCAATATTTTGAGATTTTAACTCGCAAAGCTCAACATCTTGTCAAAGGAAATATTAATTCAGAATTAAAATAAGCGCGATTCATCTGGAATGTTTGGACTGTATAATTGACGGAGATTATGAATCATATACATATATTGATCGAACGAACACAAACGCAAATTTCGCGCGCGACACATTTCCCGATTTACGGCGTGCCTCTTCTTCCCATTCCCCGTGACACTCGAGCAAGCTTTTACGGCTGTTACGGCTAGGAATTAAGGCGGATTGAAATAGGATACGATGAGAGACGAGCGTGCTGAAAGAGGAACGAGAGAGGAGAAAGAGGAGCGAAACAAACGCGGCGACGCGCACGTGGTGGGAAATCCGAGGTGACGCTTCGCTTCGGCGGTAACGGCGTAATTGGACCACTTTGTCGTTAAACGAGCTTAACGATTGATTCTGCCGTGCCATCGCCATGCACACCGTGCCTTCCACGGATCTAGTCGACATCACGGGTCCTCCGACACCGCGAGGTCGTTAATAACGGCATTGAAGATCACTGTTTTTTTCCGAGAATTTAGCGACGAAGGAGATCGTGAGGGAGATCGATTTGATTGTACGATCTGATAAACTCAATCGGTGTCCTCCTTCCTTGTCGAGGGCGAAGGAATTTTTCTGTATTGTTGTTTTTGGAATTTTGATCGAAAGATACACGCAACATGGGAGATTGCGTGAGCAATTGTTAAATATATTGTATCTTGGATGAAATAAGTAAAAAATATTATTAAGATAATGAACAAATAAAAATTAAACATATTTTGAAAAATTGAAGTTGTAAACGTTTCTCTTGGCGAGTAAAAAAAAATGCGCGTTGTTAAAATTAACTTGCAAAATACAATTTTAAGGAAATTAGTGATATAATAAGGAAGTTAAATTCTCCATCCTCTCGCGATGTACAAATCGATACGAGGTAAATGTCGGCGGTGAAATTTGTCGCGACGCGTTCTCAATGGCACCAACTATGACTAGCTCGAAGCGGAAGAAAAAAATAAAGACGCGGCGAGACTGTACGGCGAGCTAGACGCGACTAAGGCGAACCGTCGCCTTTCGTCCGCGATAGCAGGGCGCGATTATGCAAGCCCGTGGCCGAAAAAGCCGTGCCAAGATGCGTGGCGCTGGGCCACACACATGTACACGCGCCATCGCATCATTCGCCTATAACTTTGAGCACGCGGCGATGAAGCCGCCAGAGAAATATACGCGCCAGCACCAGGGTTGGTCCCGTTATTTTATCGGGGTTGCGAAAAAGCCCAGGGTTACTTGGCTCATTCTAGAAGAATATCCCTCCCTCCCTCCCACCACCTTCCTCTATCTCTCTCTCTCTCTCTCTCTCCCGACCATCCCCAGCATGACCTTTGACTATTGCATCAAGCTGTTATTTTCG
Source organism: Cataglyphis livida (assembly GCA_039654365.1). Taxonomy (NCBI): domain Eukaryota; kingdom Metazoa; phylum Arthropoda; class Insecta; order Hymenoptera; family Formicidae; genus Cataglyphis; species Cataglyphis livida. The sequence goes on from JBCEZV010000009.1 coordinate 4,597,501, forward strand.
ATGTCACCACGGACTTGTCATACGAGAAATCTCTCGAATGTCTTATCAAATTATTAAACAGAATCGTGATAAATAAAATTTAAAATTTCGTCCTTTCGAAAGTTTCTTCGCTATTTATTACGATAATTTTAAATTAAACATGTTTGTTTTAAACATTATATGCAAAAAATTGATTCTAGAGATCCTACAGGAATTATTTTTACATTTCTATTTTTATTTTTGTCAATTTTTTTTTTTTTTTTTTTTTTTTTTAAATTGTTTTATCTTATTGTTAGTTATAATTAATTATGCATTTTAAGAGATTAATACTGAAATAATAAGTAAAATAATTTCGACACATTTCGATTTAGAATAATTTGATTCAAAGATAATAATTTCGATATCGTATCTTTATCTGAAAATATTTTACGGTATAGACTACTCCGGAATTAGTGCGAGAATATCTTTTCCAGCGACCGATCAATTAAACGAAACTCGTTAGTGAACTCGATGCGGAGCGCAGTTTGAATCATTTTATGGCTCGAGTCGCAAATAATACTAGAGTTCAAATTAAAATTAATTCAACTACCACCTTCTGTTGTGCGTCACAAATCTGCAGATCTGAATCTCCATCCGTCAAATGTCCGATTCGTGATAAATATATTTTTTTTTTTTTCATATTTTTTTCTCGTAATTTCAAATAAATGACACGTACGTACTTTCGTATATAACTATAACAAGCTATGATTTTAATGCCATAGTAACACATCACTCAATAAGTCCCCGGTCTGACACATTACGGCAACATTGTTGACAGATCCACGTGATTTCTAAAAAAAAATTTGTTTTTCTTAGACCGGAGACTTATTGTGTTATGTGCTAATAAGATAAATAAACGTTGTAAAGAAATAGATAGAGATAGACAAATCAATAGCAAAGATTTATTACGTTGTAATTTCATGAAAAAGAGGAAATTAGAATGGAATATAAATGATATTTCATATATATATATATATATATATATATATATATATATATTTTTTTTACAAGATTTGATTAGACAATGCAATTAACAACGCGATCCGTCAATCATTAAACGGTTCAGAAAATTTACTCGATCGAGTTTTGCTTGGGAGTGTGCGCTGCACGCGCACCACTAATTTCGCTGCTTTGATTAAATCGTCCGAATTCTTTCTTTCGCAGCGGCGGCGATATATGGGTCGCTCTCAATCCCAAAATCGATTGCCGCGCACATAGACGACTCGTGGGATACGGACGCGGCCAATAATGAACTTTATATCCGTGCGCGCGCGAGTTTCCGCGACCTTCATCGCGCGTATAATTGCCGCTAATTATCGAGCGCATGCCGCCACGCACGCACGTGCACTTTCGCGAATAATCACGCGCGGCGTGATGATGATGACAGCGATCGCCCCAACAATCACTGCGCTTCGAGTGTTTGCCGTGACAAAACGACAATTTTTCGTGCCACTTCACAATCCCAAAGGTCGCAATGTAATATAATTGTTTTTATTATTTGCAAAATGGAGAGAGCGTCTGGGATTTATTTATCGTTACTACGTACGAGGCGAAGCAGCGAGATATATAGATTTTAAATGTGAAATAAGAATTATTAATCATGTAATATTAATTGTTTCATTACGCATTCGTGATTCGCAATTTAAGATGTGTTGATTTTTTTGTCACTGCAAAAACAGTTTCTTTTCCGCAGATTTATAAAAATAAGTAAAGACGGAGACTCGTAATAAACGATATCATCAATGTTGATGCAAATTTTATATTTCAAAGCACAGCACTTTTCAATTTTAATTATATGCAAAATGCATTTATTAAAATTCTTACTCAATAGTGTTACATTTTAGTGTGAAAAATGAAGCATATTTTTATGACTATCGATCATTGGGTATAACGTAGAATTAGAAATCGTAAAATGAAACTGCTTCTACGTCAATGCGGTGGAATGTAACAAAGTCTATTCTCGTTCCACATATCGCAAAAACTAACAATATTACGCGTCATCAAGACGAGAAATACTTCCAACATGGTAGAATAGGAAATTTTCCCATCGATGAAAATTTTTTTGCGTAGTAGTCGATTGAGATTGACTACTTACTTGTCATATAATAATTAATAACTTGCAATAATTAAATCTAGAGGCGAATTTATTAATTCTTGATCGAGAGAGAGAGAGAGAGAGAGAGAAGAAAGAAAAAAAGAAAGTTTCAAAGCTGTTATATTAATGCAAAGTTAAGTAATCGAGTTTCTCAATGTCAACGAGAGCAATTGCGCGAAACATAGCTTACGAAAGCAAGGGGAACAAGTACGTTCCTCTGAGCGAAGCCCCGACGAGACGCGTCCTCGAAAGACACGATGGTCGAGAAGAGATCCGCGACAGGTGGGTGGTCGAGGGACGACGAGAAACACTAGAACACGCGTCTCTCTCCCTTGGCACGGGCAGGTGTAGGCAGGAAGCTGACTTAATCTTAGACCGCTACCACTACTGTATCGTCGTGTCTCACGCTATCACTACTACTAGTATACCCGTTGGCAGTAATCGTCGTCGTCACTTTCGTCACCACCGAAACCGCGACACGAGCCGAGGCGACGCGACACGACACGTCGCCCCGTCCGACACAGTGTAAACGGGCCTTTAAGTTTCGCACCTCGCCTCGCAGCAGACAGACACGGCACACACGATACAACGCAGGAATCGGGGAGCGCACCTGCGCGCGCGCGCTGTCAGCATGCACCGTTTTCTCTCTCTCTCTCTCTCTTCTCGATCGCGGCATCCCCGTACTACTCTCCTCTTCATCCCTCTTCCTCCCCTTCGCCCTCTACTCGCGATCGGTCGACCGCTCCCCACTCGCGACCGACGTGTCGCGGAGGGGTCGAGGAGGCACCTTTGGCCTCCCTCTCTTCTACCCTCCTCCTTCTGTACCTCATCCTCCTACGCTACCTACACACGCGCACTCGAGAGAGTCGATTATCGTTGAGAACCGGGAGCTCTCCTACTATTCGATGTATGTGAATAGAGAGATAGAGATAGAAAGAGAGAAAGAGAGGAAAAAAAAAAAAAAGACGCGATAACATGGCGGCCGACCGTCAAACGCGAGCACTGATTATGTAAGGAGAGACTGAGGAAGTAAGCTTGATGCGTTTGACGTGCTTCACTCATAGACGAATTTGCATATTAGACATTTCTCGCGGCTATTATTACATGGGATTTTAATTTCCTCGCTACGTTTTGTTATAAAAATTATTGTACATTGCGATGATATATACATCAATTATATAAAATATAAAGCCAAGCGTTTTAAAGAGGAAGAGAGAGAGAGAGAGAAAAAAAAAGATTTTAATTCGTCATTTCTGAAATTATCTCGCTGTTCGTCATTTATCAATTTACCGTCTTGATTATACAAAGCTCATGGATTATACGAACTGTGACTTGTCTATCGTGAAATTTTATTTTTTATCGCGACGAATCGCCGTAGATGCGGCAAGAGACGCATAAAGAGAGAGGATAGACGTATTAGTCAAACTAAATATCATTGTTGCGTAATTGAGAGTCGCGTCCACAATATACTGCATGTTCTTTAGCTACGTCATTCGATGCAGTGCGCATAATGAAGCCATTCTCGGCTTACGCTTTCAACGCAGTCGACTACTGATCATACGCAACATGTTATAATTATAAACGCTTTCATCGGTAACATGCAACACAGCAACGGTTGAGAAAATGAGATTCGATCAATCGACACCGACAATCTTACATTTGACAAAGAGAATCTCAACAAATGTCTCTCTTGGCGCGATAAAGGCGCGATATCGAATATGCGAACATTTGGCTGGTCGACAAACCAAACTGCATCGCGGCGCAGTTGGCATAAGAAAATGAATTTGAAAATCAAGATAAAAATATTGCTATATTGCAAAATAATCGATCGGATATCAGAAGAAAAATTTGCATTTGATTTCATCCAACAGAATATTAGCGAGGAAATTATATTGGCTTTTCGATTCTCGAGACCGAAATTCAAAAATAATCTCGCCGTTTTAAGTTTCGCGGCATATCCTCTACACACATCGGAGCTCTTCATCAAGGCAAAGTCTACTTGAAATAGTTCGCGGGAACTTTTCTACTTGTATGTCGGGCACGCCGCAAATGCGAGCAGCGGGTATAAGGGGGTCGAAGCAACACGTGGCAGTCGGGGCGCGTAGACGCGGTGGCTCGACTGTAAAGGGGAATCCGCAATCCGCGTGATCGATGTCACGATTTGCGAAATGGCATTTAAAAAGTGTGTGAATGTGTGTGAGAAAGAGGATAGAAAAATAATAGTGATATAAATGTGTGTGTGACAATAATAATAATCATGCAATAATAAAAAATGCTTATTTTTGTGTAGAGAGATAACTTGGCAAGAGTAAAAAAAAAAAATATATATATATAAATAAAAGCGAATAGACGAAATATAACTATAGCGAGAGATAATAATAAAGAAAATATATAATTGCGTATAATGAAAGAAATATATACTGATATAAATGTAGAAAAATTTTCGAGACATAAAATGCATCGTTATGCGGTCGACAAGCTTCGTTGTGGCATTTGCGAATGCCAGCACCGAAGCTTATGCCCTTATAATTCCTCTTAATCACACGAGGATTGATATTTATCACCGTTATATAGCAAGCCACTTGATGTATGACGTAACCATTCCTCTTCCTCTCATAACGATTCTTCCGGAAATTATGTGTGCACAGAGAGATGAAACGATGTATTCTATCTACAGTCGAAACATGTCAAATTTTTCCATAACAAGTAGAATGTTCTTTTCAAATATATTATCCTTGTTCTATCTGTCAGATCTTTCGGAGATAAATGTCTCGCTGCGAATCATATTTTTGTACAATAAGCTAAATTTCGAAGTTCTCTCGAAAGTAAAAGAATCTATCATTCTCTGAAACGTCTGAAAAATAAATCGCGAGCTAAATTTCGAAAATATTCCTTAAAATCCAAAGTTTCGAATTGTAGTGCAATTTGATTAAATAAAAAAAAAAAAAATCACGATTCAAACAATTAAAGATAATTAAGAAATAAAATTTCCTCGCGTCAATGACGTAAGAGTGTCTTGTTATCTCAAGAATATTGTCGGAGCAGGAAGCGTGAAGAGAGAATTAGGATCGCAAAGACGAAAAGAGGTTCGGGATGGCGAATCGATCCGAGGTAATCAGCTTTTACTCTCATCTGTGTAGGCAATAGATATAGAGACGCGTATTCGCGCTTATCGACCTTGAACGACATTATTAAAGGATGAATTTTGCGCGAGAAGGAAGGACCAAGGACGACCTTCTGGTCCAGTTGTTCCGATCGTACAAGGATTTTCGCTCAGTATGCCCGAGCTGATCGATGCATCTAACGCATCATCCCGAAATGGGATCGTCCAATTTTGAACGTAGATTACACACGATGCAATTAAAGAGTTTAGCGATAACAGTGTTCCAACTTCCTTTTTAAGTGGGAAAATTCATGAAAATTCTTCTTTTCCCCAACTTAACAATTTTCTCGAGTTTTTAATAAATTATACTCTCTTACTCGGCAAGTAAAAAGTCATGAAAAATTAAACGTATCATGGAAAAATATTATCATCATATTTATCTCGGTCGCCTGTCACGCTTCTCAAGAGATGCTTCTAAAGTAACCGTGTGTCTGAAAAATGACAGCTATTATCTTCCATCGACTGAGCGATTTGACTCTTCCGATCGAAATAACATAGAGCCGGAAACCTTGCAACCTGACCTGAATCAGTAGCAACGTGGACTCTTCCGCGTGTTGGGAAAGTGGGGTACGGTCCCCGTCAGGGGTTGACCTAATTCCAGTCACTAGGTTAGCCTCTGACTGTCTGACCTTTTCCCAGGAACGGTCCCGGCGAGGATGCGAGGATGCGCGTGCGAGAGTTTCATCAATAGACATATATACGCATGCATATATATATATATATATATATATATATATATAGACACACACACACACGCATTTCTTCGTACTCTGAAATCTGTCAGCGGAAGAACGAAGAATCGAGGGCGCGCGTGAGATAGAAAATGATCAATTCTCTTTGTTGGACCTTACATTCTCTTGAAATTTGCCGTCATATAAAGCTTCCGTGTGCCTCACGAATATGGTCCATACAAGTTTTTAAATCGTGCTGAAATACAAATCTTCAAATGACCATATGAGCGTATAATTTACTTTATTTTGGAAAGTACGGCCATCTTATATCTGTCACAATTTTTAATATAATTTAATGATATATTATTTTACGGCGAATTAATAAATTACAACGCAATCTCTTTTCAAGAAACAATTTTTCATACGACTCGATAAACGATGAGATCCAACACGTGCGAACACATCGAAATTAATACAGAATCGAAAATTGCTAATGAATATAGATCGCGTTGGTAGGTAGGTGCAGCACGTGGGAAGTGTTCGCCAAGCAGGTGTGTGGGCAGATTCCGAGGGGATAAACGAAACTGGGTTACCCCTGGGAACCGGACGGAGCCTGGAGCTCGCATCCGGGTAGGAGAGCCTGTGAGGGTGTTGCCGGCGACTCGGTAAAACACCCACACATTGCTATCGGACAAGAAAATTACCTGCGTATAAGAGCTCCTTCCTTGCGTTCGCGCACGCGCGATTCTTCAATTAATCATCTTCCGGGCGACCTTTCACGTTATATACACGTTAATATTTTTAATTCTCGCGGTAAATAAGTTCCGTAAAATCTCTTTTCGATTATACTACATTTTGAAGTAATAAAATAATTTGTAAAATAAAATTACGCCATCCTGTCTCCTCCTATTTTCATACGCGCGAATATAATAAGACGAGTTATTAGTGCATCTTGTTTATACGACTGCGATTATGAATCTTCAGAGAGAGCAGGTTTATTAAAATAAAACGACGTTCGATTCCAAGCACGAGATTATTTATTTTAATGTACCGTAATTTAGTAACTCAGGCTGGCTCCCCTTTTGCAACGAATGACGTTGGCATCGGTTTAAATGCTCATGATTACATGTAGAGTCGTTGTATCGTTTGCGAACGTTATTATAACGCAATGTTGTTTAATACCTTACTAATATCTCTATAACGCTCTTAATCATGCTTTTTAAAATGTCGTAATTTAATAATATAGCTTGTGACTTTTGACGTTCGTCATTATTTATATACATGTAAATATACTGCAAAAATATTTTCACACGAAATAGTGTTTTATATGATATACAAATTTTAATTATTTTTCATTCTACAAGTAAAATTAATTTTTGTAAATAGACTCTCTCAGAATGCTACTAATATCTTAGATTTTACTAAATAGGGATAAACGTTACTCTAGACACTGCCGTTAAGAAACGGGTTACTTAATATTGAATAACAATGCTGTAATTTAAATAAATATATCATTAATAAGTGTAATAAGAGCTGCATGTAAAATCTTTTTTCAAGCGCGATAAATATTCATGAGCTACGATTCCCCGAAAGAGAAAAAGATTTTAAATATAGAACAGCCACGGAAAGTAAATCAGCTGTTGATAAACAGAACAACGCGGAGCGATTACGTAATGCATGCGTTACGACGATGATTATAGCTCTTTTCCTCATTTGTATGTGTATTATATATTCGCAACCTGTAAAGTACAAGGTTACGGGAGAAAACGCGCCAATGCAGCGATGTGCATCGCGATGCATTTTACGGGTCAGCGCAGCTAATGTAGCCTGTAAATATGCTTTAGTGAAAAAGCCATTTTCTCGCTTGAATCCATCACATTAATGTAAAGAGACTAAAGCGAGAGATTTCAGGACATATTACGTATAAGAATTAACTTCTTTACAGCTTATACATGCATATATCGCGGCGCTTTCACATTGCATATACTGTTTTAAAAAATGTCACGCGGTGCGATCAATAGAAAATTATAAATTATATTTAAATTTTACTTGCGATGCGCGTGTATATATATATATATATATATATATATATATATATATATATATATCTTCCAAAAAACTAATATAAAATCTTGACATTACATAAGTCATTTTATAACGCCGTTTAGTCACGATAACGTCAACCTGGTTGTTGGGAAGGCAGCCAAATTAATCGAGATCGCCTGGCACGATTAAATAGAGTCGCGAAAGGGTTAAAACCCGGATCGTTTTGAGACGCGCGTCGTTGCTCCGAATATATCGCAGACTAACGAGTCTCGATGCGAGACTTTAGGTATATAAAATCTCTACATCGTGCCAATAACGCACACGCGCTCCGCAAAACGCGTAGTGGAAGAGAAGGAAATGTTTTTGCACATCGGATGCCAAAAATGCCGCGATTTCGGCCAGCGGAGATCTTACGTAACGCGGCAGACTTGCGTTACGTGTGACAGTTTTACCCGTCCGTCCGAGTTTTCTCGCTACGGCGCAACGTCGGATGACGTGGCGGTTAAATTTTCCGTCGTCGACTCGGCTTCGCCGATATATTATACGCTCCGGGCTCCCAGCGCGGTCCTAGCGACTGCTATCCGCGATATGAGGGAGAACCTAACGTGTACGACCGTGGAACGGCGACCGATATGACTCATGAGGAAGAAAAGCCACCAGGCAGCCGTGTTACGCGTTATGAATATAATTTGATAGCGATCAGAATGCGCACAATGCTTTGACGCATAATTCGAGATTTAAATTTCGCATTTACAAAATTTTTAAATCATATTCAAGAATAAATTATATTCGTTATAAATAATTGACATGATTTTGACCGAGGCCGAATATGTCTCCATTATTTAAGTAGCGAATAAAGTTTTTACATTTTTAAGCATATATATATATATATATATAAATTGCAAAAAATCTAATGAAAAATCAGGAGGCCGCGAGATAAAACTTGGTAAACTCGACGAAGCCCGGAGGAGATTCTTCTAAGCTCGAGCGTCAGCTGATTGGTCGTTCCGGCGTCAGCTGATTTTGACAACCCGGACGACCTTGCGCGTCCTAGTCGAGGTATCGACCAATCGCCAAGCGTCGCAGCGTGCGCACGCGTCTACACTAATCCTGATCAGCTGACTCTCGTGGAGCCCGCATCTTCAACGCGATAAATTTACGCTACAGGTTCTCTGCGACGTGTCAACAGTTTGAAGTAATCCCCTCGGACAAAGACTCGAATAAAATCAAGATCAAGGAGAAAAGAGAAACTCTCCATTTCAATCTTGATAAAATGGCATTGAGCGCACTCTTTAAAATTTACAACATTCATGCTAGATTTTTCAATATTTCGAAAATGATATTAATAGAAGCTTATATTTCGCGCAAGCAAAGCTCTCTAGTGATGCAAATATGCGATCCACTTTTTTATGCCAACAAAAAACTTAAATAATGATATACCTATCATGATTCAAAGACTGTCTCAAACGTCAATGAGAATATATCGATTGCATAATGATTTTCGACTTTTAAATTTCTTCAAGAGCGAACCGCGATATGATGCGTACCTGCGCGTATATACCGACGTTGCCGGGATATTAACTATATTCATTCCGGGGTCTCGAGCTGCTTCGATCAATAATTCGTTCCCCAGCTGTCACGCCCCTCGCAGACGAACGATCGGGTAAACGAGCGAGCGCGGTACCAACAAAAACTACGCGCTAACTCATGGCGCGACACTAATGTTTTTTTCCAACATCGAAACTTGTCATCGAACATTCATTGCCGGCAAATTCTAACTCAAATTATATTGCTTCCAATAATTATTTTTAAAAGCTAATCTATGCGAGATTATCGAAGAGAACGGTTGATGTTTACACGATAGTAAATGCTTTTTTTTTTTTTTATAAATCTATAAACAATCCTATTTCTTGTACATAGATCGAGAAATTCGACAAGTGACGCAGTTTCTTTCAGATTGCCGACGATAATATCTTCAATCGGATAGCAGACATTTTGAACTATATCTAAGGAACAGTCTTCGATTTATCTTTGAATATTAATTAATTTTATTTTTCTTTTTCGATATCTCGACGGATGATGTAAAGTTTTAAGAGACATCCGATAACGATAACTTTCCGATCTAAGCTCGCCGCTTTTTTCGAAGATTACTCTCTCTTTTTCTCTCGACAGGCTCGATATCTTTGCCAGCCGGGTAACGGGTTGCCAACGCCCTCAGAAAACTGAGATACCACCAGCTGTGTTCACCCGCTTCATTATCTACCGAGTGAACGCAGAGTGGCTCCCTGTCCTCCGAAAGCTCGTTCCGCTGTGATCTCTCGTACGTGCCGGCTCTTACCGACCGGATAATGGCCGGATATAATCGTCACGCGGTGCCCCACGTCGCGAATCTCTATCAACGCTTATCTAAACGCGAAACGTTATATTGTCTCCGTTATACCAAGCGCACCAAACAAATCTAACATCTCGTTATCGATCGAGCTGTTTAACGTCCTCCCGCATCATACGATACGTCTTTAATAATTTTTCCCCCACCTTCTCATTAATGTGATGTTTTTAAAGTAATTTAGGAAAAAAAAAAATAATACACATATATATTTAATATATGTATATATTATTACGTGTATAAATATTTTTAATGCACAAATGTCTTAATAATTATTTTTCCACTGAAGAATTGATAAAAAACATAATGGCTAAATGCCTGCAGCTTATTGATACAATTGTTATAGCTTTGAATGCCAAATATCATAAAAAATAATAACGTTTCATCTGCGATGAAACAATTATTTGAAAAACGTAGAAATAGAGGAATAAAAAAAATTATTGTAGCAATTACCGTGCATCATTAATCAACATTTGATGCAGCGCAGACTCGCGTCTGATTACACGTGACGTATTCTACTTGCGTAACCTTGAGGCATGGCACGGAAGCGACCGAGAAGAATAAACGTCTTGATTCTGCCTCTGACGCATTTGCAGGCTTAAAAATGTATCGAGTACATGGCGTGCGCTAATGTATGTCCAATAATTTAATAGCTGTTTTTTTTTTTTTTTTTTTTTTATCAAATCACGAATCGTATAAAAATTTTGGTAAATTTCACATTCCGCAGAGATTCAATATCGAGATCTAATCAATAAATTGAGATTGTGAATAAATTAATAAAGTGCAAAGACAATGCATAGAAAGCAGAGGAAACAGGCGTAAAATGTCAAAAAAGTAAAGAGAGATTTCGTACATAACCTATCACGCGCATCTTTTCATCTTACAGAATATCCGACGATTCTTCAACGGACACGAGAATTATTCCCTACTTGTCAGATTATATTGCACGATATAAAAATTCTCTGTCAACATCCTAAATTACATCATACGAGACTTTCAGCTAGGATGAAGGCTGCGACGAGGAAATAATACATAATTAAGTCGTTGAACGATTTGAGCATTATTGAGAAGAACGTTACGGGATGACGTCGCGTTCGATAAAAACAGACCTCGCACTGTCGATTTAAAGCACCTCGCGGATTCGAGGATATATACACCGCGCGCTATTATCTCTCTCCTCTTATCGTGGCGACGTTTACGACGTTGCGTTCTATCTTTAATAGCGTCACAGAAAAGCGCGGCATATGTGTGTGTGTGTGTGTGTGTGTGTGTGTTTTGCACGCACTAGCGGCACAACCTGCGGCGAAACCGATGCGACGCGATGCCACGGCCACGTTCCAAGGTCAACGCGATAAGTCGGTCAAAGCGCGGGGTTATCATGTAATTCGCTCGACGCGTTTGTTAAATGGAAAATCTATCACTCGCACAACCTTTTCGTTTTTCCCGTTTTTTTTTTGGTTTTTTTTTTTGGTTTTTTTTTTCTGATCAGACAGCAATTTTGAGTCGCGAAAATTTTGCTCGAAAAAAAAAGAAAGACAAAATTTAAAATTTTGTTCCTCACATAATACGGCGTGAATATAAATTTAGTATTGCCTTTATTATAAACACTCTTTCTTGAATATATTATATATTTATAATTTTATAATTATTTTTTTACGATTGTCTTTTTATCAGTTTCGTTTATTAAAGACACATTATTAAGATTAATATTTTTAATTGACAACATTTATATGATTCTCTGGTTTGGCAGGCGCGTTTATTTATCGATAGAAATATACGAATAATCAGACACATAAAACTGCGCGTTTGAAAAAAAAATGTGGGTCCATAGTTCATGAATGACGAAGCTAAAAATGGCCCACCCGATGACGCACTATTTCGGCGTACTCAGGCAATCGTGCCAAGGTTTGGACAATTGCGTATCAAATAATTTGCGCAACAACCGTAACTTTTACCATCTGATTACTCTATTCCATCTATATTATTTCTTGAAATGTAATTTTCTTTAATTTTTTCTTTCACAATTTATTATTCGATAAAACCAAACATATATCTCATGAAGACACATGGCATATGTTCAACTATTTTCTTATACACGGTATCATATTTATATTATTATTATTTATGTTGTCAATCAAGAGAATAAAAAAAAAAATAATTGATATACAATATTCTTACATTTCGCCATCGTCTGCTAATTGCATAAGAATGATTATCGCGTCGTAAACAATGTTGATAGAATCTCGCCTTCGGTCAAGAGACCTTTGTTTAGAGCGATAACTAACGAGAGCCAATTTCTCTACGAGCGGCGCAGAAAGTTGTTTTCGGAAGCTCACAAAGCAAATTTCATTGAGAGCGCTTGGAAACGAGCCAATAGGAAATCACACAGCAGAAAGTCTGTCGTACGTCGATCGCGATGTATGTTTCAACAACTTCACGCATCGTGACGCGCGTATCGTATGTGTACACCCGATATATCAGGCCCCACCGTAGTTGCGTATCCGAGCAGAATCAAGGAGAATGCTTAGATAACCGGCAATGATATTTTCGTTTGTTTAAAATGATTTTCCAGCGATACGTAAACAGTCCGTATGACATTTTGATATTTTGTGCGTATATAAAAAATTTAGCACATATTCGTTATCACATTTTATTTTATCTTGCTTCTGCTTAGATACGTAGAAAATACAGATTTGTATTTACACCGCACAATTTTTAGACACTGCAACGGGGACTTGTATACAAATGTAGTCTTATTTATTTTTAAATATTATATAAATGAAAGCTTATAATATATTCACATATTTAAAAGCGAAAAATAATTTATGCCAACACTGTATAATACAGATCACGTCATATTGTTATCAGATACCATAGCACCATAATAAGCTGTTTATCAATAGATAGTCCAGCCTCATTTGATTATCTTTCATTGCTTATCTTACGCACGCTTTGTAAACGAAGATATGAGATTTCAAGTCAATATCATCGTAATCACAGTGCCAAAAATTGTGGTATGTAAACGAGTTTTAAATCTCTCAGTCAGTAAAAAAAAAAAAAAAAAAAAAAAAATGAGTTAAGATCAATCTGGGTGAATTCTTTCAATCTTACATTCAATTTTAGTCCCTTATAATTTTAATTTTTTTTTTTAATTAATCATAAAATATACTTTGTTAATTTTTTACATATGGTTAAGTAATCAACAATTTCATTGATTGTGCGAACAATAAATCAAAGCTGGAAGCTAGAAGACGAGAGAGAGACGGACACGTCTTTCTCCAAGATTGATCTTACGTATTTAATAAAAGAGATAATTATGTGTGGCTACTTACAATCTGCTGCTGGGTTCATTGCTAGCTTCATCGCCTTCGATTCGGTACACCATGCCGGACATGACGTACTCGAAGCTATCCGCCCTGGAACCACCTTCCTGCTCCATGGGGTTCCATTCGTTACCATCTGGATATCCGTCCTCGCGTAACGTCGTCGCCAACACAAGACGGAACTTGTCACCTGAACACACAATGATATTTTGTTACACGCATGAATTATTTTATACCGAGTACGTTTGCTCGTTATGAATATTCTTTAATCCACATTTAATTGAAAATATTATTTTTAATTACACATCAAAAGAGTTATTGCCGGTATATGCTACTAAGAAAGTTACAAAATATAATTATAAAAGTTAAAAGCCAATAAATGGCTTTTTATTCTTTCGCAGAGATACGTAAATAGAAGTAAATAGAAATAGATTTGCATCTTTCCTTCTCGAACGCATTATGTCTTTTAAATGGAAAATTCTTGAGAAAGGGAAAGAAAATTACGAAAAAAATAAATCTCTTCTTATCTCTTATGGTGTTAATGTAACACCATAAGAGAAAACGCGCGCGGATCGATGAGAGAAAAATGTATCGATTCGTTACTTTAATAACAGGATATTATAACACATCACTCAATAAGTCCCCGGTCTGACACATAATGGCAACATTGTTGACCCACGTGATTTCTAAAAAAAAATTTGTTTTTCTTAGTTAGACCGGAGACTTATTGAGTGATGTGTTATCTACGTCGCAATACAACGGAATCGGCATACATTTCGGGAGACAGAATAATGTTGATGTTCTTGGAAAAAAAAAAAAGAAAAAAAAATTCCAACATGTCGTGCAATGACGGAATAGCCAGGTCCAATAATAGCGTTCACGTGAATTCATCGAAAACATACCGCACGGTTGCATCAGAAACGCGCTGCATCTGTTCCGATATTGCTGCTGGTTTCTCCAAACCGACGGATTCGCTCTTTTCATCGCGCCGGCGATATTTCGATAAAGATATACGATATTGGCGAGATGTATTTTGCATCTTGCCCATCGCTACACAAGTCGTTAAACTGTTATTATATTTGAAGCTCGAGATTGCAAGGAGATTGCGAGTTGCAAAATTTGATGAAGATAAAAGGAGACAGAATTTCCTTCTCCTAATAAGATTTTTCATTTTCGATAATCTGATAATATTGACTTTACTTAGGCATTGATATACCGATTAATGAAAACTCGTGCTATTCGTAACTTCTTTCGCGTTTATTATATTTACATGACTTTTACTCATTTATAAATATAAAATGGGCAAAAAATTATTTGTTTTTTTTTAACTGTGCAATCCAGATTCGCTTGAAAATATTAACGGTCGCGAAATAAGGTTTTTATGAAATTTTATGTGTAAAAATAGAGGTTTAAATTAAATTAACTTCAAGTTTCGAGCTGCAAAATTTAATTCAAATAACATAACAAAAACATCGATGGTAGTGTAGTATTAAAAAAAAAAGAACAAGATTGCCGGTTTAAACTATATTAAATTAATATCGTCAAAATCAAATTGATTTAATGGAATTTTCATTTCTCGATTTCGAATCAATAAATTTACACGTTGTGATTATCAAAGATAGACCTACTGTGCATGAAATACGCTTTTAATGTCAAAGTGCAATACAATTTACTTGACTAACACTACTTGATATTAAATTAGTTGCGCAAATTAGACTCTTCCGGGATCCGAGATCGATACGGAAAAGGAAGAAACAGAACATAAAGGTGAGAGATGCAATGTAACACATCGCTCAATAAGTCTCCGGTCTAACTAAGAAAAACAATTTTTTTTTAGAAATCACGTGGATCTGTCAACAATGTTGCCATATATGTGTCAGACCGGGGACTTATTGAGTGATGTGTTATAGGAGAACGGAAACAGGACTAAGGAGGTCGCGATGTATAGAGCGAAATTGGAGCAACTAAGGAAACGGAAAAATCTTGAAAAAAATTATGCTTGGAGCAACAAATATTATACAGTATACGTATTTCATGCATATTTTACAGGCTTGTGTTTAATAATAAGTCAATTAATTTTTTTGTTTTTCGATACAAACTCGAACTCATAGTTTGATAAAATATTAATAAAATAATTAATTTGAAAACAAATAAAATAATTGTACTGTAACCAAGCTGTGCCCCATCAATCTCTTCAATTTGTTAGTTTAAATACGCGGATTTTTATTATTAAATAAAAGATAATCCTCGCTTTCTCGAATTTGCACAAGAGGAACTTTTTAACTCGCTTAGCAAATTACAACATAAATATGTGAAATTTTACGCACAATTATCGCGATAAGAAATCGTTCCCATATAATCCTGGATATGTAAAAAAGACCCGGGACGCAAGGTCAAGGTTAAGTACACACCAAGGTAGGTATAGCGCGAGCTTTAATCGATATTACATCTCTCGTTGGCGCCGCCGCTGTCGCGAAAATCGCCTTATACAACATATAGATAACATCGAGCAAGTATTAGGATATTTGCGACGAAAATACAAGTTTTTTTTTAAACGAATAATAGATTAAAGCTTCTCGCTTCTAATCTATCACACTGTTGCTTATTACGTCATTCTTATATGTTAATCTTATTACATTTATTCATTTATGTATTTAACGTTCGTTACGTACTTATTTTGTGCTATATGAAATAATAAATTATAAATATTAGGATATATCGTAATGCGAATTTTCACACTTTGTCGGGCGGTAAAAAAAAAAAAAAAAAAAAAAATTTTTGTACGTCGCAGATGGAAGGTTGAATTTATCATTTGCGGTTATCAACGCGAACGAGAGAATCGGGAAAACCGGTCACAATTGATCTCGCCGCTCTCTACAAAGAGTAGACGAGTACGTAAGCTGAGCTTACATCATAATGGTGCCACATCGTAACAGTAGCGGCTATACTACTATAGATCACCTAGTCGTGCGTCGCGCGGTATAATATCTCGCGCTTAAATTAACCCTCATTCAACCGAAACGCCATGTCCGATGAATGAACACACAAGCTTCGTATGTCAGTGTAAAAGCTTTCATAGATTCAAAGCGTGCGACGGATAGTTACCAAATCTGTAGCTCGAGTCGCAATTTAAGGTAACGAAAAAGGAAACGGGAGAAAAGGAACTTGTATGAGACAAGATGTGTGACTTTGTTCTTTTACACGGTTATAGGCGTTTCTAAGGCAATAAATGAAGAAAGAATAATTATAAATAATCGGAGAGGGATATATATATATATATGTATATACTTTTAATAATTTTCCATAATTTACTAGAGTTGTTGAACGCGATACGCAATACTGATTACGTGCAAAGTATCCCAATGACTAATTCGGCCAATTAAGGATCGGTTAATGCGGAACCGGGAAGAGAAGCGCGCGCGAGCTGGCGAGCGAGCGCGATTGACGATGGTGACCTTGAGTGAATCGCGGCGGTTCTCTCGCGCGAAAGGGAGGAGGAGGAGGACGGGGGAGAGGGGGAGGGAGGGAGGACCCTCCCACGAAATCGATAACGCGTGACAGCGCGCGGACGACGACGATGTATACATATACACACGCTTGCGTCGGGGATGGGATCCCCGATACAACGAAGCGGCTTACCTCGCAGCGTCCGTCCGGGTCCTGTCCGAAATCCGCCGCCATCTTGGCCGGTGACGCCGCGGACCACGGACCTCGGCGCAGTGCGCGCCGCCGGGTCGCCTCCGCGGATTGGATTCACCTGCGCGCCGCGTACGCGACCTTGCCGGCTCTCTTTTCCGCCCGAGCGAAGATTCACGGGACCACAAATCGACACTCTCTCTGCCGCGCACTAGCTATTGTCCTCTCCTCCTCCTCCTCGTCCTCCCCCTCCCCCTTCTCGTCTTTTCGTCGACGCCCACGCGCGTCTTTCTTGCGTTGTCGTCGAGCGACGTCGGCGTTGTAATCGAGAATCGGACGAAGACAGAGAGAGAGAGAGAGAGAGAGAGAAAGAGAAAATCGACATTTCCGCGATCCGACATTGCGCTTTTGAATTACGCGCGCGTCTTCGAATTCGGCGAAAGAAAAACTCCTTCAAAACGGCACTCACGGTGTCGCGCCTTCAAAATGTCCGTCCGTCCAAGGTGAACAACGTCACACACATTCGAACAGTTTGCAAACTCCGCAAGACTTATCGACTTATCGACACTTTAATGTTCGCGCAATATACGAAACTCGCTAGAATGCTCTGACACGTAACTACCTCCTCCTTTCGTGTTGACAAAACAGAGGGAAAGAGATAGAGAGAGAGAGAGAGAAACGGTTATGCGCGAAACGGCGAAAGCGAAACAACGAACGATGGGCGAAACGAACGGACACACGGCGCGTTTTACTTTTTCCGTCCCGTGGTCGAGAAAGAGACAAGTTGACGTAAAGAGAGACGCACACACGGCTACTCGCGAGGGAACGTACAAGCTGCCTTTCCTCTTCGAGGACGGACGAGTATCGCGCGCGCTTTGCCACCGACACGGCTACGACTACGAGTCGTGGCCGCTTTGACCTTGGCATTGAACTTGTGGGCGCCGCGCGGGACGAGGCGGAGGCGCGCGGACGGACAAACCTGCGCCTGACGAAAGGGAGCGCCAGAGTGGGGGGACGCAGCTGAGCTGGCGGAACGAGGGACTTGGTGAGCGGGCGGGCGGGGGAAGGGGAGGGGGAAGGGGAGTGAGAGGACGGGCGGATTGTGATGTAGCGGGAGGGAGATTGCGTCATCTCGCGCAAGCCTGAACGCCGCGCGTCAATACAGCGAGCGGAGAGACTCGCCTGCCTGGCCCTTTTAGAGACCAGCCTTTCCTCACGTACATAGATGTATCGCGTATGTACATACATTCATATGTATATGCATGTACAATTGACCCTATCTTATTTATCTTTTTATATGTCAAACGTGAGCTGTCAAATATATATTATAAATGCGCGTCTGTGTGCGCGATTTTATCCAATTTAAGAATGTGTGTTATGAATATAAAATATATTCTTTCGTGGAATATCATTGATCGCGATATACATATAGGAAATTATCTTTTTGCGATTGACTTCTTTATCTGGGCTTCATTAGGATTCGAAAACTTTCGGATTTATTTAAATATAAGATAAATTATGTATAATGTGATGTAAAACATGTTTGATTCATGACGGAAATATGCGTTTCAGAATCAACTTTAAATTATCACGTTTTAAACTTGCTAAAAATTTGCAAAATTATTTTGCAATATGATTTGCAGACATATATGAGCTAAATGCCGTGAGTATCGTAAATATTCGATCTATACAATCGATAGTTTCCGTTTGGAGGTGACCAACTTGGTGGAGCCTGGCACGGGAAACGAAGCGACTTTTATCGTAAACCGCGATCCCGGATGAGATAGTAGTTTAACCAAAATAAAGCACACTGCCGCCCTTAGTTCGACCAAACTTCACCAATCGCCGCAGACGCATCGGTAATCCAGAGGCGGAGCCAAGACACGAGACTCAAAGTCGGTCTCGGTCAGCTTGAGTTCCCATTGGTGAAGTTCAGAGACGAGGCAGCATTAATCGCGCTATTCTCCGGCGAGACGCAACGTGTTCGGTAAAGCAAGATGGCTAACCCGACAATAAATCGCACGTCATCGTGTTTTTGATACAAACCGAAAGAGCGAAAAGATGGTGGGTTAAAAAAAAAAAAAAGACTCTAAAAACCATTTTTTGAAGGACAAAAGGAATCAACACAAGGGTGAATTGAAGAAGAAAAAGAGAATATTTCATATCACTATCATATTTTACATATTACATGATTGTAAATTTATATTCAAGAAAGAAAAATAATCATTTTATTTTTCTATTCAAGATAAACACGTATAGTGTCCAAGATTCTTTGAAATAAAATTAAATTAAAAATAATTCTTTTGAATAAAATTAAAAAACCTAAAAAGACTAGAAATAGATAAAAAATAAATGTAATTTGTAATATACATATAAATAGAAATATTATAAATTATTATTATTATATATAAAATATATAAAAATATTAAAATGTAAATGTAATATAAATATTATTTCTATTCTTCAATATTTATAAAATAATCATAACGATAGAACTTTGGATTCTAACAATTTTACTTGTATAATCTTTTCAGAGAAAAAATAGCTATCGAGTCGCGAAATGCTTGAAAATCAACCATGTTCTTCATATAGGGAGACGTCTTGCCGCTGCAACCTTTACTTAACCTTGGCCAACGCATTTGCTGTCTTATGCACGTAAAACATATATCGTCGCAAACCTCACTGACTTTTAGTGCGCCGCATCGCAATTTTGTCGGAGACAGAAGATAAATGTGGAAGATTCACATTAGCGACGGAAGTATTGCAAAAGTAAAAAGTGATGAATAGTAAGAGAAATGAATTCTACATTCATCTTTTGCCAAAAATTTGGAGAATGCTTTGCTTTCACGTAATATAAGAGAGAGATCAATTTGAATGTCTCAATTGTCGCAATATTTGGTTGAAAAATTTCCTGTATTAAAAAAATTAATAAAAAAAGAGAATCTAACTATATATATATATATATATAATCGTTATCGCTTTCGTAAAATATGAAATATATATGGAAAAAAAAAAACTTTGTTACAATAAATAATATTTAATCGTATTCAAATACCAAAATCTGTAGTATTTAAAGTCCTTTATACTTTCGATCACTTCGAAACTCAAAAACTTACTGGCATTTGGCACTCTACAACATATATTTCGACTATAAGAAAAAAATCAACGTCAAATTTATTCAAAAAGGGCGATTATTTAAAAATTATTCTATGATATTATGAAAAATCGAATTTCAACATTCAGTTGAAACAGACCGGAAGCGAAGTTCTGGAAACGTGGGAGAAAAGTCGAGTATTATTGCCACTCACGATTGCCAAGTGCATTTTAGAAGATTACATCCGCGTATAAACGCCAAATCGCGTTTGCAATGCGAATACGAATCACGAGGATGCACCCTCGATTATCGAGAAAAGTCGAGCAAGGCAATTACTTTTTAAACTTTAGAAATTTAGCAGCAATGATATACGCGGAAAAATGAAATTCAAAAATGCCAAAATTTAAATTAATCAAAAGTTTGGAAAAATTTGAGATAAATTAAGTCAATTCTATAAAGTTTGTACTTTGTTGTCGACTTATTTGCTAAATGTAATAAAAATACGCATTATATACAGTTTCATGTAGAATAATTTCAACGGCAAAGAAATTAAATTACGAAAAAAATTCATCACACACAAAAGTCATGTAAAATATTATTTTTTTAATTCTCTTTGATAAATGAATATTATATCACGGAGTTTTTTTACTCCTAGCAAGGAGAATTCTATCAATTCAACAATGATTTTCAGATCTAATCCGTGATATCATTTTGTATTTCACAAAGGTGCCTCAACACCGATCAATAATAGTAGGATACGCTTAATTGATTTTATAATTTATTCGATTGTCATTTTTCGAATTTTGTACAAAGTCTTTTTAAGCTTGTGAAGCAAATTATTTTTATAATATACTTTTCATTAAAATATTAAAAGTAAAATGAGAAATCGAGAGATTGGCTCTCATGTTTCTGGGAAATGTGAAAAAGTGGAGAACGAATAGCACCCAGGCGGCCAGATCGGAAATTACAACCTTACGCACATTCGCGACACAAAAGGGAGAAACGATACTGCGGTGTATCTTTTTCTATTTCCTCGACGGATATTTCCAAGCAAAAATATAGTTTTAGATATTATAATAATGTACAGCGTAGCAGAAACGGATGGGACATTATGTGCTATATAATCTCTTACACTTAAATAGTTGTTGGATTATTATTTATTCATAATACTGAATAAATACTTTGTACATGTTGTAAGATAACGACGTTTATTACTTCATCTTGAAAATAAATTCTTCTACAAAATTGCAAGAAACTATTTTTTCTCGAAAAATTTCAGTACCCTTTCTCGCAATTACATCACATATATTTAATAATACATCATATTTAACGATATAATCAAATGTTTTGTTATCGCAAGTATAGAGAGCAATATTGCAACATGTAACGCGATGTTTTTATATCGATCACTCGAGTAGCCGGAAGTAGCAGTTAGTTTGACAATTATTTATTTGTTTATTTATCCTTCTTGTTAAGTGTAAAATGTATTATTCGGCAAATTTTCACAAACAACAAAAAAGTAAAAAAATAATTAAGGATAAGCAATGCGATGATAATAAAAAATGGAAAAAGTGTGAGATTAAAAGCGCGGAGAAAATATGTATAAACATGATCAGTATGTAGCATGACTATTAAAAATAATGTCGTAATAATCGTTGAAATGATAATTAGTTTATGTAACAAAAATTTGTACAATGAAAGACTCACCTAAATCCATAGGATATAACCAACTGTGGACGTCCAAAATAAGATCCATCTTGAAGGACTCGGATTCGCAGTGAAGTCTGCCCACTGAAAACCATAAAAAGAGCATATCGTAAAAAATGAGCGATATGATGCACTGTTATAATTGGACGATTGATTATACGACACTATCGAGATGAGTCATAAATTCGTTCGGAGGAATCATCGAGAGAGAAAATTTATTTTCGCTCAAAGACGCAACGATGACTGACGTCACCAATGGCTAAACGTGCTTTTAATTTGCAATATTATCGGCAAACATGTACACGTAAATATACTCACACCTTTTATCTGTAATATTGCCAAATCGAATGTCTCTCTTCCTCTGTCTTTTTCTCTCTTATCAACTTATATCGGCCATCAAGCGCTTTTGATATTCGCTCGAGACGAAAAAGCAGTTAGACTCGGAGTCACCTATTGCCATATCATTTCTTGTTCGAGCGATAATAGTGTCGAGTTAATTCCGGACTCGATAAAGAATTTTTCTGATGCTACAAGGGAGTTGTCGACTAAGATCGCGTATAAGCATGTACAAATCCAAAAATATTTATCCACAAGTTTTTACACACAGTGTATGCAAAAAAATATCGTATTAAAACAATCATGTGATTAATGTAAATTAAATAAGATTAATAAATTGACAATTGTATTGATGACATTTTAATATAAATCATTGTATAGAAATTTCGTAATTATTTGTAAGATTTTATATATATAACACATCACTCAATAAGTCCCCGGTCTGACACATATATGGCAACATTGTTGACAGACCCACGTGATTTCTAAAGAAAAAACTTGTTTTTCTTAGTTAGACCGGAGACTTATTGAGTGATGTGTTATATATATCATTATTTCTGTTTTCTCTAAACGTCAAACGTAACACGTCGCGTGTAAATTTTGCATTTCTTTCCGAGATCCTTCCACGTTTTCGTTAATAAAAAATACTGACATTTATGCTAAAGTGAAAACTATGCTAAAATGGAAAATTATGTGAAAACATACGAAGAAAAAAAGGATATTTGAAGGTGAATTGCAGCCACGATATACGTTAAAAAAAAAATTAAAAATGAGAAATTGCAAAATTTGGAACAGAAATACACTATGTATTAAAAAATTGCCGATGTGTCGCATTAGATTAGATAAGAATATCAATAGGAGGATAAGAACGCATGCATGATACACTTGCGACTGCAACATTCTTCCGCACATGCGAATCCAATCGAAATTTGTTATGTACGGGACAAATGCATTATATATTTTTTGCCGCTTGTTATTTGTAAAATGGATCTTTTTAGATTGATGATAGTTTACATGATTATTAATCTACAATTAGCTTCACATAAATCTTAACACGCTTTAAATAACATTATTTTGTTTAAAAAATGGAATTCGAGACCTGGAAAAAGCATGTATTGTGAAGGAACTTTAATCTTTACTTAAACAGCGTAAAGTGAAATGTTCTTTATGTACGTGAGAAGTGCATTCTTTTTCAGCAATCAATTCTTTCTGTTTGCAACGCAAATAATTGGATCACGAGTCGTACTTCCGATGAACCTCGATATCCTTAGATAATCCAAAGTTTAGATTCGATATTAATTTCATCAATATGTGATATTGCTTGCGATCTAATATCGATATCGTTCGACGCGATATGAGTGATCTCGAGCGATTGTAAAGCGAATTATCAATACGTAAATCAAAGTCGCTGAGAGAGCGATCGAGAGGAGAAATGCACTTGTGCCGCGCGAGTAGATATCATATTTTAATGTTGCCTAATATAAATAACACATTTTATAATATAAACTTGTATAATTTTCTACTCAAGTAATAATACAATATTCCATATAAATTTAATTTTTTCCCAAATATAAAAATATATTTTCTAAAATTTATTTCTTTCGATTTAGTATCTTCACTAATTTCACTAAACTCTTATCTTCCGCGTGTTTTATATTTTAATTTTTTTTATTACAGCGCACATTTTATTTTTGATAAGATTAAAAAAAAAAAAAAAAAAAAAAAAAAAAAAAAAAAAAAAAAAAAAAAAAAAAAAAAAAAAAAAATTAATTTGAGAGAGATCTTCCACTTCACAATTATCAATAATTGCGATCGTATTTTCTTTGGAAAAATACGCGATCTATGAACGCGGCGTGAATTTTCATTTACCGAGAATTATCATTGTCACGGGAAATTATTTCCAGAGCTACTCACGCGAGTAATCCGCTTTCCATCGCTCGCCGATCTAGGGATCCCAAAGTCTCGGGAGGACGGAAGCAGGAAGAGTATATGCACTAGCGACGTTCGCACGCACGTCCTTTCTTTCCGCCCACGCATTCCACATTTCTCCCCAGCTGATTTCGCCCTCTTTGTTTCGCATCTTCTCTCCCTCTCATCTTTACGACTATCGCCCCTCCCCCCCCCCCTTCTCTTTCATCCTTTCCCGCTTTTAATATATTTCTCTCTTTCTTCGTTCGTTTATTCTATAAATTTCACTACTATAAATACTTCGCCATTGAAAGAGCCATCTCTCTCTCTCTCTTTCTCTAGAAAAGTCTATGACGATGGAAAAACGCGTAGCGCTAACTTTGAGCCGAGCAAACGATAAGCACTACGATCTACTCTCGTTGCTGACGTTGCTCTCAGCTGGCAATCTTTACAGAGGAGAGAGCAAACCGACGATAGTGGCGCCTAAGAGGAGAAACATCAGCAACGGCGACCTTTACGGTCCATCCATTGCCGGCGTAAATTTTCCAACGACCTGCTTCCCCTCTCCTCGGGGAAGGACGATCGCCCTCCGAGCGGCTTGTGCCACCCCCGTATGCTTGCTTTATCGAGAGAGAGAAAGAGAGAGAGAGAGAGGAGGAGATTGCAACCTCCCTCTCGCGGTTCACCAACACCTTCCTTCATTCTCCATACTTTTCATATCAGATGGATGCGATAATCATATTGTTGCATCACGATAACAATGAGAGAGACATTAGAAGCGAGTTTTTTTTTTTTTTTATACCGACAATTTGCATATAAATGGAAAAAAAATTGATAATTATGTAGAAGAAAA
Source organism: Cataglyphis livida (assembly GCA_039654365.1). NCBI lineage: Eukaryota > Metazoa > Arthropoda > Insecta > Hymenoptera > Formicidae > Cataglyphis > Cataglyphis livida. The sequence continues at coordinate 4,622,737 of JBCEZV010000009.1, forward strand.
AAATTATTGAAATCAGATTATATAGAAAAATTAATATTAATTGACATTGAAAGCTTATAAAACTTTATTTGCATGTCCGTATAAATCGCACGAATCAATTAAACATATGTATTAAATATTTAAAAAAATTGTCGTAGATTTATCTATACTATCAGATACTATTATCAGAGAATTGTACTGTAGAAGGAAATTCGTGGACGGTCCTTTTTCCGGTCGCACAATACAACAGAAATCGATTTAATCTTTCGAATTTCAATTTAGTCATGGCAGGATGGATATGGAAAGTAAATCCAATGCTAGAATATTATTATTTCATAACATCAAAATATTGACTCGCCAACTTTATACCAGTTTCCCCAATATCCCCTTCACTCTCAAAAAAGAAAAAAGGGATATATATGATAATCTTTACACTCTGGCAAAATTGTAGTCTGCCGAGATGCAACCAGTGTTCATCTTCCCAAACTACTCGCTATCTCTGTCGTAACGAAACGGGCCTACCCCTACTTTTCCGTCGTCATTGGAAGCGAATAGAGAGAGAGAGAGAGAGAGAGAGAGAGAGAGAGAGAGAGAGGGGGGGGAGGTATAGTCGGTCATCCCCGCGATGTATTCTAGCGCAGGGCGAAAGGGATGGCAATGCACTTACCCCCATACTACTACCATCGCCGACATAATACTCCGCCTACTCCGAGTCCTTTTTCCCACTCTGGTCCTCCTATCTTATCTCCCCCTCTCCCCTTTCCGCTTACAACAGCGAGAGGATTTTATCCTGTTGCCCTGTTCTCGCTCTCGTCTGTGGTTACCTTGCTTGAGTTTACTATTCTATTTTTTTTTTTTTTTTTTTTTTTTTTTTTTTACATGCTCCCTTCTTTTTATCATAAATTTTCCAGTTCGTTGTATAGAGCGTTTGCATGAAAAAGCGATTAGAGTTCCAATCAGCGATATCGTTGACATTAAATGTCGCTTTTTAATATTTTTTCTTTCGACTTCTTTTAGTATCATAGAATTTTATATCTTTCTATCGATAACCACGTTTTCCTCTATGAAAAGCTCATTTACATAAAGAAGCAAAATTATGGCTTACATAAAAAAAAAAAAAAGCCAAAAATTTTTATTGGATTTTTTTTTTTTTTCATATCGCCTTAGCTCTATAACTTTCTTCGTGCCTTATTACTTTGAAAGAACGCGCATCTGAGATATTCTTGGCATTTTCTTGATAAAATCAGCGCCGTCAATCGAGATGAGCGAGGGCAGAGAAGTTATTTTCAGCCATAGACGAACCGAGTAAAAAAATATCGTATAGTGTGTAAGGCTTATTATTTTCCAAATTTAATCACATACGCATTACGTTTCACGGCACGCTAATGTCTTGCGGCATATTAATGCTATTTAAAAAAGTAGATCATGTTTCATGATATTACGATGAAAACAATTATTACTTTTAACGTGTCAAATATTTAAAAAAAAAATATCTGAAAATCTTTGAAACTATTACTTAAAAACATAGATTTAAAATTTAGATTAAATTAAAAATGTATATGTAAATAAATCACATATACACGTATTTCTGATAATGTATTGATTTCTCAAGTAATTTCATCTATCAATTTATTACATTAGTAATAATCCAAAGTAAAATTGTTTCTTCTCAATAAATAAACAAAAAATTATTTTCCGACCGTGTAAGGGGCAAATAAAAATTCATTTACGTTTTAAAAAAATGGACAAACAAAATTATTTCTATAATTTATTTTTCGCACATTTTTTTGTATCCCATAGTTTTTCAATTGTACTAAAATTATAAGCGCAAAGTGATGAGTCAACCCGGATCATTATTAGCAGTTTTTGTTCTAAATAATCGATCGCAGTTTTAATTTAACCCTTTGCCACGCCATTCGGTCATTTTCTAACAAAGCGCTCCATGAATTGCAACGAAAATACACTTAAGGCTGCTATACTTAGGACTGACATGAGTAGAGCAAGCGATGTGATCATTATGTGAGTGCGCCCGTAAATTATTCAAAAAAAAGTAGATCGAAAGAGTGTGGAAAGAAAGTCATTAGAGTTTTTTGCATTATATTTAAAGACAATAAATTCGCCGTTTGACATACGACACGTATGCTATTACGGTTCACCCGAGTTTGACGTTAATATCCGATGCATTAATCGCGAAAATTTTTTAAAGGTACGCGATAAAGTCGTTATCGACCACGTTCGACGTTGTTTGCGTTGAGAAAATATTGTTTTTAAGCGTCTTACACGGCCGAAGTATACGTTTTTACGTATGTATATACACAGTTTTATCTCATCGCTTTGATTTAAGAAAAAAATATCCCTGTCCCGAGAGAAAAAGAGAGAGAAATTACTTAAAAAAAAAAAAGCCATTACGGGTTTATTTAATATTTCAGGATTCTATCTAGAAGTGCACACATTAGTCTAAATATATTCAGGGAAAAATATTTTCAGATATTGAACAAAGACAAAGTAGGAATAGAAAAGAGGAAATAAAAGAGTAAGATATAAAGATCATCTATCGCTTTTTCTTATTTTTCTTTCAAGATTTGACATTTTTTGCAAGAAGAAATTGAGTAAAGAACACATACATTTCAATAAACCACTTAAAGCCTGTCTTCATTAAACAATATACATTAAAAAAGATACAGCACATATAAATATAATTGATATTAACAAAGACGTAAATAAAATTACGATAAAGAGTCTCGAAAGCAGAATCATATATAGAAGGTAGACGACACAATGTAGATAATTAAAACGTTTACGTTCCGCGTCGAGGCAAAAATTAAATTTAAGCTGCTAATAAAGAGACAAAAAGAGAAAGGGACGGATAGAGGCGGACGAGAGGAGGAAGGACCGAGCTAAAGCGAAAGGGGTTGGCAGGAGCAGCGAGGGAGCAGGAAAGAGGGGGTTGACATGCGTGGGCTGGCTTCGACGCGGGGGTTTCCCAACTGCGCAGTATCGCTATCCGTTATCGACCGGTTCGCAAGCGCTATAAATACTGGGCACCAGGCTCTCACTACCCCCCCCCCCTCCACCCTATAGTCCTTCTCTTCCCCCTCAGTTGTCCTATAGTCCACCCTCGTTCGACCACCCACGTATATGTATATATTCCCTACAACTTTTCTCTCTTCATTCCCCTCGCGACTAAGCCACCCTCACACTGTTTATCATAGTTCTCTCCGTCTCTCTCCGTCATTCTCCCTCTATTTCCGCCCTCATCCACTCCCCCCCCCCCATCCCTCCTCTTCCCCACTCATTCGCTCTCCCTCTCAACTAGCGAGGGGTGGAAAACCTTGACCTTCAAAAGAGCGTCAGAGGGCGAACATGACGCTCTTTCCACCCTCTCTCGTCACTCCCTTTCCCGTCCACTTCCTCCTCTTCTCCCTCTCCGTAATACCACCACTCGCTATCCGTTGCCGCTCTCCGTCTTTTTTACTGCCACTTTCAAACTATGGCGGTGGTCTGCCTCTGTTTCCCTCCCCCTCCCTCTCTCTCTCTCTCTCTCTCTCTCACTTCGTTTTCTGCAACGAGTAAAACTACGTCGTTGTTCTTTGCTAATCAGTTTGTAGTATGAATGACTCTTGTCTACCGCCATTTCGATTATATAATTGTTTCCCGTATTATAAGAATTCTTACTGTATATTATTGCATTCGAGAAAACAGCACGGAGCGCTTCGGTTCTTTCGTAGATAATGAGCATATTAGTTTACCTAATTTATTATGTACTAAACACCTTTTGCCTCTAGAATATTGATTTATAACTTTTTGATGATCTTTCATTTCATCTGTCAAGTTAACTATCGTAGTTTCTCTTTGCATTTCCCAAATTTTCATATAAATACCGTATTTAAATTCATTAATCGTACATGAATATAACGTGATTATTTACGAATTTTTAGAATCAAATAGTAGAATGATCGAAGAAATTGTACTAAAATTATGTTTGAGAATACAATGACAAAAATACTTGCGCTTTTATTCTACAAAGTGACTTGCTCTTCGCGAAATGAAAATTTACGATCGGCCTCGTGACCCAGTCGCACGTGCCTTTTTGGTAAAGAAGAGTTATACGTCTGTCGAGTCGTAAAATACCGCAGGTAATTCCTTTGAGAAAAACCGAGTTATTCGTTGTATCATGAGGATGGATTTTTCGTTTGATGATCGTCGATAAGACATTGTTTATCGGACATGAAGGATTCGGAAAAAAAAAAAGTCATGACGAGAATATCAATGACTTGAGCGATGAAAAACGCGAGGAATGTCGAAGTAGATGCCGCTTTAAAAATTTATCGAAACAAATGTAAAATGCGCAGAATTACGAGAGAACGGCGTGTCACGCAATAATATATCGTGACCAAGTATTCGTGCAAAATAATCAATATACTTAATCCGTCCAAAATTATATGAAATAAAAAATAAGAAATATATAATAATAGTATTTATATATTTATTAATCACAATAATAATTTATAAATAATAATTAAATAATTCTGGCAAATAATGGAATTTCATAAAATTTTAGCTAAAAGTCGAAAAGTCGACTTTTAGCAAATATTTTATAGAGAAATAAATTTATAGAGAATCTGTTCTAGTTAACTTTCCAAGTTAAAGTTATTTCAATTTTCCGATCAAATATTTTTGACCA